>JAQFVV010000133.1:0-442710 GCA_028023455.1 Epiperipatus broadwayi | reverse complement strand
TAATTATCATATGTACTTAATAAGCACACTACTACTCTTCTTTATTAGACTAATTGATAACATAATTGTGTCATCTAATAATCAGAATGACACACAAAACTATGTTTATATTGAAAACCCTCAGCTTAATTTTATACTCCAAAACCTAACAAACGCTAAGTTGGAATAAGCATATTCAGCAATAATTTGAAAAAAATCATCACTAGTTTCACGGATATAAATAATATCACAGCTAGATATATGTTTAAATCAGATTAAGCTAATATTAAAATTAAACTAAATTAAATGTATGGGGCAATCATTCATCAGAGATCAGTTATATTTTTTTAAAAAAACATTAGTCCACATAAAATTATTCCCTCAATGTTTTAAAGACAATGATGTAACAGACTTACAAATCCAGTGGCGAAATTCTGGATGGAAATATTAATTTAGTATGTGTGAATTGCCACTTATACCATATGCATATGTAACATACTTTAAAATAAATATAACTTTTGTTGGTTAGCTTGTGCATGAAAAAACTCTCATAACAACACATTTCAAACATTGATATACCTATGAGCCTTAAATTAGCTACAACCACCTGAAAAAATACATTTCCTCAAACAAGCATATCTTGTCATCACAAATCTAAAACAAATGCAACATCACCTACTGTGGTGGAATTAGCATTACATCATCATGAATGAAAGGCAAAACATATAAAAATACTAAGCTCCTCATAGCTGAAAAAGAATGTGGTGGTTTCCAAAGTACCTAACTATGAGGCAAAATTAAGATGTCTGGAATTCATCTTCAGTACATCTGGAAACAGGAACACACCAGAAAAGCACAAACCTCTCATGGGATTTCCAATGCTTATAAATGTGATCATCATCACTGAAAAATACAATACAAGACCCTCTTTTTAGGACAATCACTATCAAATCATGGAAATACAATACAATAAGGATGGAGGATTTTCTCTACTTCATAAGCATATTCAAAAATTATGAACTAAGCCTAATTCTTGAGGCTAACAAATACTAACTAATAGCAAGATATATACTTCATCTTAATTAATGAAGTTATTCCTCAGAAATCTAAAAATACAAAATGTATATCCAATGTTTGAACCAACAAAGCTAACTATGTGTCAACTGACTACTGTAGAAAATACTTTAAAATTAAATGCATATAAAATTCTAGGCAAGGCACAATGCACACTTAACAAAATATTCAATGCTAAAATATAATAACTAGTGGACTTTTAAAATTGTAAATTAAATGCTTGAATATTTACTTCTCGATGAATATAAAATATTTGTAGTTATTCTTAATATGACATTCATAAGACAAATGAATGGATATTCTCTGATAAACTTCTTTAGTAAATTTAAAATAAAAATTGAGTAAAAATTCCCATTTATATGAAAATAAGACTATGATATTTAAATCTTTATAATAAAATTATTAAATAGAAACTAGCTAGTGAAATGCTTGATAAATAAACTAAATATACTTAAGAATGGCAAAAAAAAAATTTTGCTCATTCAAATAAAACCTATTTTGTTTTAAAATTATATCCTTAGTTTACCTGTATATTTTTGCAAAAAGTGTTACAAAAAAATTTAATAGCGTAAATATTTTTTATTTTTAAATCAATAAAACAGATTATAAAAAAAAATAATACATTAATTTAAGTTCATATTTCCGCTCCGTGATGATTTTTCTATTTCATAACATGTAGACAATTTATCCAGGTTAAGATATCGATTTGAATTTGAATCTTTAAGTAATACATTTATATACATGGAAATCATTTGCAAATGAAAATGTTCAATAACTCATTAAGATTTTTTTAAAAAAGCAATTTAAAAAAAAAATAATTAAAGAATAAGATTAAGCCGGCATGAAACAAAATAACTTCCTCAGCTGAACCCACATTAATTTATTTATAGGATCCTGAGTTCAAAATTGCATATAATAATAATAAGAATATATTTCTATCTGAATTTCTTAATCCTCCTTTAAGAAAATGCTTCTTTTGAAATATAGTTTTTCTTAATTACTTTTCCTAACAATATTCCAAGACGTATTTATTTTTAAAAATTAATTTACTTTGCTTACTTTTAAATATGAGAGTAAACATTTTTTTAGTGTTCAAGACATTTTGCCATTTATATGCTATAATTAATGTCATAAAGTTATTTTTAAAAACTGGCAATTATGACCATTTATAATGTACTCAATACTATAAATTCAATATTAATCCTTACAAATTGATTTAAAGTTTTATTTCTGAATAGGTGTCTTTTTTACTGTGTAAATAAGAATTATCCTTTTAAAATGTATAAATTATCTGTTTGAATTTAACTAAACAAATCATTTTCATATATGTCAGGATATAAGTAATAACTTTTCCTTTTTAAAAAAAAAAATCATTTTTTATAGTTTCACTGTAATCCAACGTAGCAGCTTCTTTATACTGTTCTTTTTAAGCTTTTAAAATAATTTCCTTTTTTTTACATATACTTTTAATCTAACAGGAAAAATAATTAGCATTTTATTTTCAAAATAGTTCAATACCACCGAACGCTTATCTATGGAAATGATTAATTGTCTGTTCCTTAACCTTATTTCCAAGTAAAGAAAACTAAGCAAGTTAATGTCATATAATATGTGAGATGCTTCATTTACTTTAGACATTTTTTTACTATAATTTCTATGCCTCAACTGAAATTCAAATTGTCAGAAAAACGGATTACCTTTTTTTTTTAGCCCTCCATCACTACAAGACGACTTTAAACATTTTAAACATACTTGTATTTTTTTTTTAGAAATATCAAGATCTTTAAAAAAAATAATTTTATTAATAAAATTTTTAAGATCCAACACCAGTTAAATTGAAACAAGATCAGTTGCCAGATTGTCCCTCGATCTCCATTTTATCTCACGTTTCATCTACCTACAATTCATTTAATAACCAATAAAAATTATTTTGTATTAAATTTTAATAATCTGACAAACCAGCTGTGGAATCAATCTGATGACACAATAAATATAATTTTCCCATACCACATGACATTCAGCTGCAAAGTCAAAATTTTAGTATTACAAATCTAAAACAATTATTTTTTTATATTTTATACAACACAATAGTAAGAAATATAAAATTTAAAGTTATACTCTTTATTAAACACTTAAGTATTACATTAAAAATAATTTTATCCACACATTTGCTTTATTTACTTATTTTAAATAATATGACAGTTAAATATTTTTTTATTCTTATGTTTCCATGTCTATGCATGCACATATTCTCACATACATCTGGTCTTACATTAATTGCTTAAAATTATTTTTAGATTTACAAAAATAAAATATTAATGATTATTTAATCTAACTAACTTTTATAACTGGAATGCTAAACTACAAAACTAATCACTACTATTCTTATTTTTTTAATAAAAACTTAATCATTTTTTTTAAAATTTATTATTAAATTATTCCAACTTAATAATAATATCTTATTATTATTCTTTAAACATTAGAATAGATTATACAATAGTTATTTTAGAATACATTTAATATTATTTATCAATTCACAATTATTTTTTTAACATTTGCTGATATTAAATTATTACCTAACATTCCTTATCAAACCAACTCACAGTATTAAAATATTTAGATTATCCTCTTTTAATAATTAACTAAGTTAATTTCCATTTTTATCATTTTTTTTAAATCAGACAATTTCAAAACAAAAGGTTAAGCTAAGATAACCTTGATTATCTCTTGGAACTAAGTGACACTTCAATTAGGTACAATTTTCTCCCCATTGGAGAGAAAAATAATATTATAAAAATAACACTAATTATAATTTAAACATATATAATCTTTTTGTTACCAACTAATAATTAATAGCTATGTTTGACAAACATTGTCTCTAACTTGCATTATTAACTAATATACTAGCTTTACAAAATTTAAATATTCTTGGGATAAGGTATTAAACTTATGGCATTGGAGGTGCCTCTCATTCTTTCGGGTTTAGACACTAAGAAAGCATTCTCTCCTACCTGTTTTATTATTTGATAAAGCCCTTCTTACAACTCAATGAAATTCCTAAACAAATTTTTCTCAGGATCACTGACGTGTGGTGTCCTAATCATGATGTTATCATGAATTTTAAATGGATGAAGACCAGCCTTAAATCATTGAGTGCATTTTTCATCCATCTTCCTCATATTAACACGAGATATGGTTTGATCATTGCCTAAATCAAAATTTTCTACAATAGCAGTCAATGGAGTTTTATTAAGCAAAGGTTCTGATATTCCATAATGGAGTCTGATAGGAGAAAATTTAGTAGACTCATTAATGGTAGTATTGATATAACATACAACCAGTGGAAATTTATGAACCCATTGTCTATAATTCTGTTTAACATAAACTCTAAACAATCTCCCTAATTCCCTCATAATCCTTTCACATGGATTAGACTGGGGGTATCTGATGGAACACAATTTGATTGACATTATTCCACTGACCCCATCTTTTCCATGTATCTGATATACAGGTGGTTGCATGCTCTGAAAGAATTGTAACTCGTTTCCCTATTAAAGGTATCTGACAATTTTCCAAGCATTTAATTACATTTTTGGCATATGCCTTTGGCACTGCATATGCTGATATGAATTTAGTAAATAAATCATACATGACTAATATAAATTTTTGTTTATTGAAGGGTGGAAGAGGACCATAAAATCAATGGCTAATAACTCATTAGGATCATTAGGCAAAATAGGCTGTAAAGTACACACATATGATCTATTGCTAAATTTAGTTCTGATACATATGTCACACTCTCTTAAGTTATTTGTAATAGCGTCATGGATTTTATTGAACCAAAAGAATTGTCTAATGATGGGCTCAATCTTTTGTATTCCATAATGACCATAACTACAGTGGACATAGTAAATAAGCTTATTTATTAAAACACTAGGAATTATAACCCTCCATCAGGTCTCATCCCCTTTCTTAATTTCTTCATAAGTAATATTATTATGTATTTTATATCCTTCCCTAATTCTGATTGTAAAATTAATATTTTTAGCTAACCTAACTGGGTCCTTCAATAAATCTATAATTCTTTTAAGCCTATCTTTTTGCTTTTGTAATATTTTTAAATTTTGATAATCCTGAACTATTTCACTTTCTAATGAAGGGGATACATCACAAACCACAATATTTTCTGCACTGTGATTCTGGTAATGAACAACAACAGGATGGTGGCTAAGTGAATCAGCAATGTTATCCTTACCATGACAATATATAATTTGGTAATTAGCTCCACCTCACTAATCTCTCATTATTTAAGTAGCTCCTTTTTAAAAATTCTAACCTACAGTTGTCTGAAAGTACAACAACCTCTGAACCCATTAAAAATTATCTTATTTTTTGGAACCATCATACTACAGCTAAAGCTTCTTTTTCTGTAGTAGTATAATTTAATTCTGCATTCCTGAGATGGCTAATTAGAAAATACAAAACCCTGGGCTCTTCCTAATAACTTAGTTGGTACAAAATAAACCCGAGACCAAACCCACTGCTATCGGTCTGTAGATAGAAAACCCTGTTAAAATGTGGGATAAGTTAAAATTACTGTTTTAATAAGATTGTCCTTTATAACCTTAAATTCTAAATCATGATCCTGCGTCCACCTCCATCTTTCATTTTTCTTCAACAAAATTGATAAATGAACTGTATCAGCAGAAAAATTCCTATAAAATATGTGATAATAATTACACAGTCTGAAAAATGATCTCAACTCTTTCCTAGTCTTGGGAACTGGAAATTTCTGAATTGCTATATTTTTTTCTGCATGGAATTTAATTTCCTCTTGAGAAATGAAATGTCCTAAAAATGTGATTTCATGGGCTGCTAATGTACATTTTTCTAATTTAATCTTGATATTACATCTAGAACATTCCTGTAAGAAAAGTGCTAAATGATGCATATGCTCTACCATATTTTCAGATGCAATAACTATATCATCAACATACATGACCAATATGTCTCGAAGATCTTTTGAGAGGACCATATTTAGGCATCTGATATGACCAGCCCCAATATTTATTAAACCAAACTGCATCCTTTGAAAAACATATGATTGGCCCTTATACCAGAATGTGGTGTACTTTTGATCAGAATTATGGAGTGGGATTTTCCAATAGCTGGCTGTACGATCAAATATGGAAAATATCGCACTCCCTTCAAACATAGTCAACAGTTCCTGTACTGTTGATGGTACACCTTGCTCTGGAATAGTATCGCAATTTAATTGTTGTGCATTCTTGCATACCCTAACTGAACCATCTTTTTTTAACTATTACTTGTGGATTGACATAAGGAGACCGACACAGCCTAATAATTTTCCATTCTATCATCCTTTGAATTTGTTGCTCCACCTTAGCTTGGTATTGATATGAAATGAGATAAGTTTTTTGCTGAAAGGGTTCAAAATCCTTTAATTTAATACAGTGAACATATCCTTCCATGATGTCAGGTATTTTAGAAAATATATGTCTGTACTGTAACAACAATTGGAATAATGGTTCATAATATTGTGTATCAGGAATACATGAACCATCCAACTGAATTCTGATATTAACATCAATTGAAGTTTCCTGTATAGTTAATAATTGACTTGTCTGACCGATAAAATTAACAGGGAAAGGAAAAACTTCCTTCTGGCATTTTAAAGTTCTAACATTATAATTGACTATACAATTGTTAAGAATCATGAAGTCAGATCCAATAACAGCTTCATGAATTAAGCCAGGTATAATTAAAAAGACATGTTCAAAGCTATTTAAACCAATATCTAATGTAAGATATACCTGTTTATTAAATAATTTTGACCTTTTCCCATTAGCTAAAATGACTTGGATAACCTTTAATGGCAAAATAAAAATATGCTGATTAACTTTACTGATTTTTAAACACATGTCATAAGATATAATAGAGGCCTAACTGCATGCATCAACAAGTGCATCTATTACAACCCCTGCTATGATATTTTTGATAATTGGACACTGACATTAAATAGAAGGTACAACTGTTCTACTTGGTTCCAGGTAATCAATATCAAGATCAATATTACCTATCACATCAAAAATTATGTTCCCCCATTGATTAGAAAATAGGGCTCTGAAGTGAGGAACGATTCTGCAAGGTCCTACTTAGTTTAATGCCACTTTACTTTTTTAATAGATACCCCCTTTTTGGAATTGTTTGTATTTCACTAGTGGAGGGCTAACTATCATCTATATACTACTTGAATCTTGGCTGACTAAGATGTGAATTTCTCCCATTATAGTCTATATCCCTACCCTATACATCATTCTCTTCCTATACCGCAGTATGGACAGCATATTAACTTGGTTTATAGGAGGATTGGGTTCCCTACTGGCCTTCATTTATATTCACTAACAGTTTATCACTCACCTCTAGTGAATCCAAGATCTCCACTGCCTCATTGATCATGTGTCGATCACTAGCAATCAGGGCTTGCTCTATGTGGCAAGGCAAGTTATGTCTGATAATCTTTACAATTTGAGGCTCTGACAAGAGATATGCCATTAAAGTTTTCAATTTAACTGCTTGGTTCCTGAAAAATTGTGTATAACTACCTTTATGTACATTAGATTTTTTGGGAAACCTGATATCTAATATTATCTTGGCAGTCCTCTCCCCAGAAACTTGCCAAGATCAAGTATTTGAAGTCACAAAAGTTTGGGGCTTATCAAACATAGATTGCCACCAATCTCTTGATGCTGAACATAAATGATTGCTTGCAATCACAATCTTCTCTTTCTCAGATAACCTGCACAGAGCAAATAAACCTTCTAAGCTCTGCAAATATCCATAGAGGTTTTCTAAATATTCTCCCTTGAACATTTTCACCCACATGAACTTTAGTGCTAATGAACCTTGACAATCTATATTATTAAAAATTCCTATCTTTTTCCTGTTGCACTCTCTCAAAACCTATTTTTCCTTGCCTTTCTGCATTACTCGCCTGTAGGTTCTGATAATAATTATCTGGCTCAATAAATTTTGTTTTAGTATCTGTTAAGGTTCCTTTTCTAAAATTATCATTGTTCTTCATTCTAAAATCACTACTTTTTCTAGCTTTCATTACCCCTCTATCTCAAACATATCATATTGATATTCCAAAACTCCTTCTCTATTTCTCTCCTGATCAGTAACAATTTTTCTTTTATGTCCCCCAATAGTATCCTTTACATCTTCTATGTCTTTGCTTAACCTTTGATATAACGGTCCTTCATTTTATTTAACCCTTTATGAACCTCTTCTTTGAAGATATTTATACTAAGATTTGACTGGATCTTAATACCTTGGACTTCTAATAATTCAGACAACCTTTGTTCCACTCCCTTTTCCATCTTTTGAGATCTTTCCTCTATTTGAATCTTAACCACTTCTACTTCTTTGGCAAAATCATGCAAGGGTAACTTAACTTTTAAATTAACATCATTCTTCCAGCCATCTATTTATTCCTGCATTTGACTGAACTTATTTTCTATTCCTTGGATTACGTTATCCTGACCTATTCTTTGTTCCTTCATCTTATCAGTCAACTCCTTAACTTGATCCATATATTTATCAACCTGATTATTAGGTGCTAAGGTTAAATTTTCAACTTGAATCAACAATAGGTTATATTGGCCATGATATTCCTGTTTCATAAATCCTATTTCCTTTTTGGATTTTTGGACAGTTGACTTAACCTTATCCAACTGACATTGGATATTTTTCTCAGTTTTATTAAGAGTCTCCTCAAAATCTATCTTTAAATCCTGATATCTCTTGTCAGTAAATATTAAATTTTTATCTATTCTCTCAAAATGCTTTTGAAATTCAATTCTAAATTTCAAAGATTCTTCTCTATCTTCTTCCCTAATTCTCAAAAATTCTTCTCTCTGCTGATCAAATTTTAAAATTAATTTTTTACTTTGCTGATCTAGTTTTAAATACAATTTTTCACTTGCTTTCTGAGATTCCTCTTTATCTTCTTCTCAAATTCTCATAATTTTTTTTCTCTGCTTTTCACTTTCTTTCAGAGATTCCTCTTTAACTTTTTTCCTAATTCTTATCTCTGCTTTTCACTTTCTATCTGAGATTCATCTTTATCTTCTTTTCTAAAACCATGAAACATTCTCTCGAAATTTGCCATTAAAATTTGTATCAGATTACTATCAACTCCAATAATTCCTGAACTAGTAACACTTGTATTTTTATTTGCATTTAATAACTCATCCTCTAAATTAAGGGCTAGAGGGTCTGGTGTGGGATAATCTGGGAACTCCCCTAAACTATCAAACATTTCAATGGTTTCTATGTGGCTATCCATAATATTTTATTTCTTTAAGGCTTTAATGATACTCTTTTAAATTGCAATAATAATAATAATAATAATAATAATAATAATAATAACAATAATAATAATAATAATAATAATAATAATAATAATAATAATAATAATAATAATAATAATAATAATAATAATAATAATAATAATAATAATAATAATAATAATAATAATAATAATAATAATAATAATAATAATAATAATAATAATAATAATAATAATAATAATAATAATAATAATAAGGTATCTGTTTCCTGACATCTAACAATCAAGACAATTAAAACCACAGCAACAATGCTACAATAAAAAATATTTTATTCTTATGACTCCCATCATTATATGTTTTGTTTATTTTATATGAGTCCAGGTTCACTATTGTTCAACAAAATTAATAAATAAAGTAATGATTTGTTAATACACTTGATTAACAAAACAATAAGTAACAAATAACAGATAATTCAGATATCCTAATAACATAATATCAGTAAATGCAATACAGAATCAATTTGTTTATTTGCACGATGATAATTTATAAACTGCACTTATCAATGAGAATATATTGATACCTTCAAAACTTGTCATTTTAATTTAGACATGTTGATCCTAACTAGCTTTAACTAGATTAAGTAACTAGATTATGAAATTCGATTTTATCTAGTAAATTGAAAAATTTGCATAAAATCAGAATTACTAGCAAAAATGACTCCAAACCAAGTTATCAAAATATAACCAATACTTTTCAACCTCAAACACAGGCCTAAGCCAATTCAACTGTGACCTATACAGTTGGGCATTAACAAAATAATGATTCCAAACAAAGTCAATAATATCTACAAAAATCTATCAACATCTAATACAGGTTTTCACAACATAAATCGATACCTATATGCTTAATCGAGGCCTACACGATTGGCCGCCAATTGTAACCTACTAGAATGAGAAGGGGATATGAGAAAGAAAAAAGAAATAGAGAAAGAGAAAATAAAGCTAATAATAAAATGAGAGAGAGGTGTGAGAAAGAAATAAAAAGAAATATAATACTAATAATGAAATGGAGATAATAATAAGAACAAATGATGGAAAAGAAAAGAATTGAGGAGGAAGAGAAATGGAGAAAAGTAGCAGAAATGATATTTGTAAAGGAGAGAGAAAAGAAATGAGATGATGGAAAGATATAAAAAAGAGATATAAGAAGAAAGTAAAATAAAGGAAAGAGAAATGAAATGAGATGATAGAAGAAACTCTTAATGAATGTTTAAATGGCTGAGGTGATAGAAAGATATGAGAAATGACATGAAAAGAAATGGAATAAAATTGAAATGAAATGAAATAAAATATAAATGAGAGACTCTAAACGACTCAGCTCAGTGGGGTTACAATAAATTTAAAGAAAAGAGATGATGATCTAGAGATGTACAATCAAATAAAGGTCAAATCTAATACTGATAAACTATAACTGCTACAGCATATTGATTTTTTAATAAAGCATACAAAAGATTATCTAAAGCAATTAATCAATGCTTACCAAATTAGTCCTACCAATAGATTATACATTCTCTGAATAAGACCTATGATTATTTGATTTAAAATATTATTTTACAGAATTATATTTACAAAAACAACAAGGGTAAATAACCTCGGGGATTTTAAAACTAACACTCTTGTATAAAATTAAAATTTAAGATAAGTTGCCTAATAAAGAATTACTGTGATTAATAAATAAATAAGTGACATCTTAACTGACCATAAAATATATATGACATGTTTAATCTTAAAATAATAAACAGAACAAATATTAATTCACCAAAATTTAATGAATCAATTTAAATTTAACTAATAATGGCCTATTATCTAAGATATTACTTGAGCAGAGAAAATAGCAAGGGTACTTTTAATGCCTTTCCATACTCACAGACAACCACTAAAGACCTCAAATACAAATGAATTAGAATTCTTTAAATATATCAGATTTAAGATGATGATAGATGATGTGCAATGAATATAAGATAAGTTGCAACTTTTAAAATAATATTAATTAAAATATTCTTCTGAAGTACTAATATTGTTAATCTGATACTGCATAATCTTTAGTCTGAAAGATATACTGATAATTTTAAAAGAAATAAACTTTTAACTAAGTATTTAATTAGGTATCTACGATAATGAAATTATCTGTCTTTAAGATTCAATATGAGAATCATTTACTTTAACATAGCTTTTTTTAAATTATCAAGACAATATTAACTATATTTAATTAACTTAGAATATACTTGGAAATTTCTGAATTGACGATTGAATAACTTTTACATTTTAAGATTTTGTAAACTTGGAACCCAAGACAATAACATATTCTCATATAAAAGTAAAACAAACAAAACAAAACTTTTGAAATAATAATGATTTGATTTCTTAATAATGAGAAGAAAT
Source organism: Epiperipatus broadwayi (assembly GCA_028023455.1). Lineage (NCBI taxonomy): Eukaryota > Metazoa > Onychophora > Udeonychophora > Euonychophora > Peripatidae > Epiperipatus > Epiperipatus broadwayi. The sequence goes on along the minus strand of JAQFVV010000133.1, from coordinate 430,841 downwards.
GTTTACAAATGTAGTAGAATACAAACAATGCCAATACCACACTAAGATTTAAAATAATTATTTGGACTCTTAACAGTTTTATCTAACTTACATTAATACATTAATAACCTACAAAGGTTATTCACTGTTACTTTCATTTAATAATTATATTTTTCTCAAAGAAACATATTTTAAACTTTAATTATCATATGTACTTAATAATCACACTACTATTCTTCTTTATTAGACTAATTGATAACATAATTGTGTCATCTAATAATCAGAATGACACAGAGAACTAGGTTTATATTGAAAAACCTAAGCTTAATTTTATACTCCAAAACCTAACAAACGCTAAGTTGGAATAAGCATATTCAGCAATACTTTTGAAAAATATCATCACTAGTTTCACAGATATAAATAATGTCATAGCTAGATATATGTTTAAATCAGTTTAAGATAATTTTAAAATTAAACTAAATTAAATGTATGGGGCAATTATTCATCAGAGATCAGTTATATTTTTTTAAATAACTTTAGTCCACATAAAATTATTTCCTCAATGTTTTAAAAATAATAATGTAACAGATTTACAAATTCAGCATCCAAATTCTGTATGAAAATATTAAATTAGTATGTGTGAATTGCCACTTATACCATATGCATATTTAACATACTTTAAAATAAATATAACTTTTGTTGGTTAGCTTGTGCATGATAAAACTATCATAACAACACAATTCAAACATTGATATACCTATGAGCTTTAAATTAGCTACAATTACCTGAAGAAATACATTTCCTCAAACAATCATATTTTGTCATCACAAATCTAAAACAAATGCAACATCACTTATTGTGGTGAAATTAGCATTAAGTCATCAGGAATGATAGGCAAAAAATATAAAAATACTAAGCTCCTCAGAGCTGGAAAAGAATTAGGTGGTTTACAAAATACCTAACTATGAGGCAAAATTAAGATGTCTGGAATTCATTTTCAGTACATCTGGGAACAGGAACACACCAGAAAAGCACAAACCTCTCATGGGATTTCCAATGCTTATAAATGTGATCATCATCACTGAAAAATACAATACAATACCCTCTTTTTTGGGACAAGCACTATCAAATCATGGAAATAAAATACAATAAGGATGAAGAATTTTCTCTACTTCATAAGCATATTCAAAAATTATGAACTAAGCCTAATTCTTGAGGATAACAAATACTAACTAATAGCAAGATATATTTCACCTTAATTAATTAAGATATTCCTAAGAAGTCTAAAAATACAAAACATATATCCAATGTTCAAACCAACAAAGCAATCTATGTGTCAACTGACTACTGTAGAATATACTTTAAAATTAAATGCATATAAAATTCTAGGCAAGGAACAATGCATACATAACAAAATATTAAATGCTAAAATATAATAACTATTGGACTTTTAAAATTGTAAATTAAATACAGGAATATTTACTTCTCGATGAAATAAAAAATATTTGTAGTTTTTCTTAATGTAACATTCATAAAACAAATGAATGGATATTCTCTGATAAACTTCTTTAGTTCATATTTCCACTCCATGACGATTTTTCCATTTCATAATGTGTAGACAATTTATCCAGGTTAAGATATTGATTTGAATTTGAAGCTTCAACTAATACATTTTTATACATGGAAATCATTTCCAAACGAAAATGTTCAATAGTTCATTAATAATATTTTAAAAAAAAAAACAATTTAAAAAAAAAAAAAAACTTAAATAATAAGATTAAACTGGAATGAAACAAAATAAATTCTTCTGGTGAACACACTTTAATTTATTATTAGAATCCTGAGTTTAAAATTGCATATAATAATAATAAGAATGTATTTCTACCTGAATTTCTTTATCTTTTTTTAAGAAAATGCTTCTTTTGAAATATAGTTTTTCTTAAGTACTTTTCCTAATAATATTCGAAGACATATTTATTTTTAAAAATTAATTTCCTTTGCTTACTTTTAAATATGAGAGTAATTTTTTTTTTTACTGTTCAAGACATTTGTCCGTTTATATGCTATAATTAATGTCATAAAGTTATTTTTAAATACTGGCATGTATGACCATTTATAATGTACTCAATACTATAAATTCAATTCAAAATCCTTACTAATTGCTTTAAAGTTTTATTTCCAAATAGGTGTCTTTTTTTTTACTGTGTAAATAAGAATTATCCTTTTAAAATGTATAAATTATCTGTTTAAATTTAGCTAAACAAATCATTTCCATATATGTCAACATATAAGTAATAACATTTCCTTTTTTTAAAAAAAATCATTCTTTATATTTTCAGTGTAATTGATCATAGCAGCTTCTTTATAATGTACTTTTTAAGCTTTAAAAAAAATGTTTTTTTTTTACATAGACTTTTAATCTAACAGAAAAAAATAATTAGCATTTTATTTTCAAAATAGTTTAATACCATCGAACATTTATCTATGGAAATTATCAATAGTCTGTTCCTTAATGTTATTTCCAAGGAAAAAAAAATAAACAAGTTAATGTCATATAATACATGAGACACTTCATTTACTTTAGACATTTTTTTTACTATAATTTCTATGCCTTGACTGAAATTCAAATTGTCAGAAAAATGAATTACCTTTTCTTTTTTAGCCCTCCATCACTACAGGACGATTTTAAATATTTTAAACATACTTGTATTTTTTTAGAAATATCAAGATCTTTAAAAAAATAATTTTATTAATAAAATTTTTAAGATCCAACACCAGTTAAATCGAAACAAGATCAGTTGCCAGATGTTCCCTCGATCTCCATTTTATCTCACAATTTTTCATCTACCTACAATTAATTTAATAACCAATAAAAATTATTTTGTATTAAATTTTAATATTCTGACAAACCAGCTGTGGAATCAATCTGATGACATAATCAATATAATTTTCCCATACCACATGACATTCAGCTGCAAAGTCAAAATTTTAGTATTACAAAGCTAAAACAATTGTTTTTTTTTTTATATTTTATACAACACAATAGTAAGAAATATAAAATTTAAAGTTATACTCTTTATTAAACCCTTAAGTATTACATTAAAAATAATTTTATCCACACATTTGCTTTATTTACTTATTTTAAATAATATGACAGTTAAATATTTTTTTTCATTCTTATGTTTCCATGTCTATGCATGCACATATTCTCACATACGTCTGGTCTTACATTAATTGCTTAAAATTATTTTTAGATTTACAACAATAAAATGTTAATCATTATTTAATCTAACTAACTTTTATAACTGGAATGCTAAACTACAAAACTAATAACTAATATTGTTATTTTTTTAATAAAAACTTACATATCATTTTTTTAAAATTTATTACGTAATTATTCCAACTTAATAATAATATCTTATCATTATTCTTTAGACATTAAAATAGATTATACAATAGTTATTTTAGAATACATTTAATACTATTTATCAATTCACAATTATTTTTTTAACATTTACTTATGTTAAATTATTACCTAACATTCCTTATCAAACCAACTCACAGTATTAAAATATTTAGATTATCCTCTTTTAATAATTAACTAAGGTATTTTCCATATATATATATATATATATATATATATATATATATATATATATATATATATATATATATATATATATATATATATATATATATATATAAACAACAATGATGCATTCAAAAAGATTGAATATCTCGAATTTTGTAAAATGGTGCAGAAAAGAGTTGAAAATGATATAAAAAAGTATAATTGTGAACAAGAAAGGAAAGCTGTAGAAGAGAATAAAAGTCTAAAGAGTGTAAAACAACATTTTGGTATTGGTTGGAAATTTATATCTGCAATAAGAAAAAAAGATGGCATTATTACTAAAAAGAGAGATGACATCATAAAATGTATTGAAGACTTCTATCAAAAATTATATAGTAATAAATAACAAGTGCCTCTTATACATATTATATTTTCCGAATTGCATAGAATTTTAAATGAAGAAGTGAGATACGCAATTAAAAGTATAAAGAAAGGAAAGGCTCCAGGTAATGATGGAATTGTCATTGATATATTGAAGGAAGTAGGTGAAGAAATAAAAAATCTTTTAGCGAAGTTATATACCAAATTTCTAAATAATAAAGATGTACCAGATGATTCGAATAATGCAGTATTAATATTAATATTTAAAACAGGTGATAAAAATGATATTAGAAAGTACAGACCTATCTTTTTTTTACCAGTTTTATACAAAATTTTTACTAACATAATTACAACTTGTCCAGAGAAAAAAAACTAGATTTCACCAACCAAGAGAACAAGCTGGATTTAAAAGTGGTTTTAGTACAGTAGATCATATCCAGGTATTGAGAAAAATTATAGAAAGGACAAATGAATATGAGTTGCCATTATGCTTAGGATTTGTAGACTATGAAAAGGCATTTGATTCTATAAACATTTCTTCAGTGATTAAAGCATTGGATTGTCAAGGTGTAGATCCAGGATATTATCATATTTTAAAGAATATTTATAAAAATGCAACAGCAACAATTATATTCCTTAATGATAGTAGGAAAATCAACATTGATAAGGGTGGATGACAGGGTGACTCCATATCTCCAAAACTTTTTACAGCAGTGCTGCAAGAAGTAGTTTGTGGATTAAAATGGGAAGCTAAAAAAGTGAAAGTAAATGGAGATTATTTAAGTCATTTAGATTTTGCAGATGATGTATTTGTTTTTGCAAATAATGCTTTAAAGCTACATTAAATGTTGCAGTAGTTATCAGATAAAAGTAGGAAAGTAGGACTAAAGATAAATGTTAAAAAAACTAAAGTAATGTTTAATAGATTTTCATAAATATTAAAATAAAGATTGATTATGATGAGTTAGAAGAAGTTAACAGTTACAGATACCTTGGTCAGATTATTAATACAGATGGAAATATAATTGATGAAATTAATCATAGAATCAAACTTGTTTGGATAGTTTTTGGTAGAAATAACTTAATACTAAACAGAAATATGCCTATGTGTTTGAAAAAAAAAGGTTCTTAATAAATGTATTTTGCCTGTTCTTACTTATGGATCTGAGACTTGGACACTTAATAGAAGAGCAATACAGAGACTTCAGATCATTCAAAGAAGTATGGAGAGATGCATGTTGGAAGTAACAATAAGGGATCGAAAACACAATGTATTGGGTAAGAGAACAAACAGGTATTACTGACCTTATGGAAAAAATTAAAAAACTGAAGTGGAGTTGGGCTGGACATATTCTTAGAAGAAATGACAACAGATGGACAATTAAAATTTTAAACTTGATTTCAAGAGATTGTAAAAGACCCAGAAAGAGACAACATGTGAGATGGATGGATGAAATAAGAAAGTTTGCAGGGATGATGTGGATGTGAGAAGCTAAAGATAGGAAAAGAGGGATTGAACTTGGAGAGACCTTCATCCTACAGTGGATTGTTTGTGGTTGATGATATATATATATTAACCTTTGGCTTTTCTAAGAAAGGTACAGTGGATTGTTTGTGGTTGATGATATATATATATTAACCTTTGGCTTTTCTAAGAAAGGTGATATTTCATTTACTTTCAATATTTAATAATAATAATAATAATAATAATAATAATAATAATAATAATAATAATAATAATAATAATAATAATAATAATAATAATAATAATAATAATAATAATAATAATAATAATAATAATAATAATAATAATAATAATAATAATAATAATAATAATAATAATAATAATAATAATAATAATAATAATAATAATAATAATAATAATAATAATAATAATAATAATATAAGAAAATTTTCATTAAGTCAAACTATCTTTGTATATCATATTTATTAAAATGAAATAAAATATGCAAATATAAATAGTAAATTATTTAAAGTATTTTTATCATATATTAAAATATTGTAATTTATTTAAATATTTTGCCAAAATACTTTAAACTTATAATTAAAGTACATTGTAATAATTTAACTCCAAAAGTGTACTGAATACAAGCTTAATATGAGAGAAGTTTGGATTATTATAATACAACTTACTATATCCAGCTTGGTGCCTAAAGAAATCATAATACAAGTTAAATTTAATTTTAATGTTAGAAGTCAATGTGTAGTTGTCATGATTATAAGGAAATAGTTTATTTTAACTAATTCTTAATAATAATCAATCCATTTGTTATAATAGTATTATTAAAATTTAGTGTTGAGATTAAGTTAAGTATTGATTTAAAAAATAGACAATTATCTTAGTGTTATATAAAGGAAAGAGTTAATTTAGGTACTTTAAAAAATATGAGTTAATTTTTGATGTGGTGTGTGTGCATACATTATTATTTTTTTAGTTTTACTTATTAATAGGAATATTACTTTATTATACATTAGTAAATATTATGCTAAACTATTTATTTACAAAATTAAATAAAGTATTGGTGAACCATTAAATGTCTTCATTATTATGGGTCATGTGAAAATATGTGCTCATAATCTCAATATATAATAATTATTATGCAATATTTGTTATTTATTCTATTTTATGAATATAATTTCTTAATTATTTTCTATCTTCACTAATTAATATTACAAAACTATAAAATACTTAACTGCTTGTCTAAAACCTATTTAAATTGTTATTACTTTTAGATTCAGACCATAGATACTAATTAATTCTTAATTTAAAAGATAAAAAATTAATAGGAAAGAATGTTTCCTGTCAATCAACATGAGTGACATTAGAAAACTACAATAGTGCATATACACATGTTAAGAATGATTTGAATTTTTGTTCATCAACTTCCTGATAAAAATTTTAATAATTAAAAGTAAAAATAAAAGTATTATTTTATCTTTTTAAAATAAGTTTTTTTTTTTTTTTTTTAAAGTGAAAAGTGTCTGTAAAAAAAACTTTACCATGTGCTAAGTTTTCTCATCACAAGTAAATTAAAAATTTAAATCCAGCAATATTGAAGAAAATAATTTGGAAAGCAAAATGTTAAATTACTCTGTACTAAAGAATAAAGCATTATTCTACAAAAGTAATTTGTTGCAGATATCAAATATATATTTTTTATTTCCTTTAAGAACTATTACTTTCTTATGTCCTATGTTTATCATGAACTATTTAAATGTCTTATTATAGAGTAAATTTACTGAAAATTCACTTCAATGTTAATTATAGAAGTTTTAATATTTTAATAACCCATTAAAATAATAATAATTGTCAGAAACTTTTAAAATATTTACTATCTATTAAACAGCTTGTCTTGGATAAATTTATTTAAAGGAACTAATTATTCAAGAGAAAGTAAACCATTTGTTTTGGACTTTGCTGACATTTTATTATCATCAATAATTTATTGGTTATTTATAATCTTATCTAAAAAGAAAATGCTTAATAAATCAATTTATACTCTCAATATGGTAATTCAAAATGAAAACTATTAACAATGTTCTGCCCTATTAAGTGCTATTTTTGATGTATTAGCAAAATACATTTACATATTATTATTATGTTACAAAAATTACTAAATTACTATTACAAAAATTATGTTTTCAATTACAAACTAAATAATTAATATGAGTTTTCTCTTTTTTTAAAAGTAGTATATTTAAATATTTACTCAAAACCTCCTTAAATTTAGAGAAGAAAATTATGACCAAACCACTATATAAAAGGATTTTTTAATAAACAACATTATATTTAAATAATTTGTTCAGAAAATATTTTAACTAAAATAGATACATATGGAATGCTAGTATATTCGGTATGTTATCTACAAATTGTGCATAATTTGAAGAAGAAATGTTTATGAACAAACTACGGTATCAAATATCTTGTTTGGTAAAACTACATCAGAAGAGAGTGTGTGAGTAATCACATATTTACATAATTATTTGCTTTAGATAAAATGGAAAACCAGAGAAATGCTGTGAGGTGATAAAAACTATCATGTCAATTGTATATTTGATGATCCACAAAATAATGCTCATTCATTTATTACAATTTTTCTGTATTAGTGTACAATGTTTATATAAAAAACTGTCATTACTATGTGCCTTTTTAAATTTTCTTGCAAGTGTTTGGACAAACATGATTACTTGTGTAATTTATTTGCTATCAAATGAGACAATCTGCAAGTTTAAGAATTTTAATATTTTACAATTTATAGAAAAAAATGTTTTGGTGAAATTTTATGTTCTAGGTTTAAGTCACGCATTCATTTATAACTTTTTCTTATTCTTCTTTTTCTGCTTCTTCTTCTTCTTCTTCTTCTTCTTCTTCTTCTTCTTCTTCTTCTTCTTCTTCTTCTTCTTCTTCTTCTTCTTCTTCTTCTTCTTCTTCTTCTTCTTCTTCTTCTTCTTCTTATTATTATTATTATTATTATTATTATTATTATTATTATTATTATTATTATTATTATTATTATTATTATTATTATTATTATTATTATTATTATTATTATCTTTCAAAAGGACTTTATTGAATATAATAAAAAAGTGTTACATTTATAACTATTTTACCACATGCAGATGAATTGAAGTCAGTATAAATAAGTTGAAAATTGTAATTGGGGGGGGGGGTTTAACAAAGACAAAGGATATGCATGTGGTTTACAAATTTGAGTTTACATTATTTTCTTTAAAATATATACATCCAATTAGTTTTGTGCACTTGTAAAGTTCTTAGTTCTGTTTTTTATTAGTTTTTTTTTTTTTTTCTCTCCATAATTTTGAGCGCTGTTGTAATATTGACCAAGTGGCTGTGTACATCTTTTGGGATACAATTTTTTCATCCCTTAAGCGGAGCTGTTCCATTTTGTTCCAGAATGTGTTTGGATGTCTTCTTGGATTATTGTTGTACATGAAGGAGCATCTTGTACACCATAGTGAAAACAATATAAAAGTACTTGCTCGAATATGTGGGTAGCTACCCTTAATAAATGATTGTAAAAGAATTTGAATGTCACAATTTCTTTGTTTGTACAATGATGGTATGGATGAACGAATATTATCAAATACTGGGCAGGTAAAAAGAAAATGTTCTTGTGTCTCAGTTTCTCTATGACACAACCAGCATATGTCTTCTGTATTTACGTAATGCCTTCTATATCTACAAAAGTGTAATGTTGGCAATGCTTCAAGATTTAATTTGAGTAGAAAATCATAATATTTGGGTTCTAATGACCAGAATTTAAATTTTCGGGTTAGTTGTCTATTATTAATGTTTAAAATTGGTTTTTTATCATTTAGGGGAGAGCAAATTATCTGGTATACATCCCAATATTTAAATTTATCTTGCGGTGGTGAAAAAATAATGTTTGGAATGTTAAGAATTGGTGTAAGCAAGGTTTTCCAATATCCATTGTTTGGTGGTGGTTTATCTGTTGGGGTAATCTTGAAGAACACTTTCATGTATGGAAATAAATAAGTACATGCAGAAATGAGATTTAATGTCTTTTGAATGTTAAAAATATTTATTGAATGTAGTCCTAAACCATTTTGTATTAGAGGAGCTTGAATACGTTTTAGTGAAACCGAAACAATCTTTTTTCCCCACAGCAACTTTCTACATAACGAGTTTATTTTACTAGTAAAAGATTTAGTGTATAGTATTATTGGAGAATAGTATGTGATTCGAGTCATAATTAATAGATTAAACAGGGACACTTTTGAATACAGTGAAAGGTAAGATTTTGATAGTGAATCAATTATATTTTCTATTTTATTTTTAATTTTGTCTTGTATTTGTCGACGCATTTTTAGATTGCTCAAATAGAAGGGGAATCCCACAAAAGAGCTGGGTTTTCCTTTAAAATGTTGTGTGTAGATTGTCCCATATATATTGACCATGCAGAAGATTTATCCATGTTAAACTCCAGCTTGTATTTATTAGTGTATGAATTAAGAATTTTCAATAGAGTTGGGATCTGTTTTTTAGAAGTTAAAAAAAATCGAGACATCATCCATGTAGGCAATACAGGAGATGTTTGCTTTTAGACCAGGTATGTATATGCCTGATAATTCTTTTTCTATCATATTCAGTAAGGGATTGATATAGAAAGTAAAAAAAAGAGCACTTAGTGGTGAACCTTGTGGAATTGAACAGTAAGGTACAAAAGAGGGGGAATTCTTACCATTAAGTGTAATATGTATTTCTCGACTTAATAGAAGATTGGTTACTAAATATATTAAGGATCTTGGTATTGTTGTGTCTGCTAATGCTTCAACAAGGAGTTCAATTGGAATCATATCAAATGCTGATTTTATATCCAGTTGGATTACAACTGGACTATATTTTTTATTATTTCTGACAGAATCAATAACTGTTTTGAATAGAAAGGCTGCTTGCATTGTAGACGAGCCTTTCTTAGCAAACTGCATTTTAGATAGTATAGGTATGATATAGGGTTCTATTTTGTCTTTAATGATTGACTCCAGCAGTTTGATACCCAGAGGGCTCATTGATATGGGCCTTAGATTGTTTAGTGTGGTTATTTTTTCATGTGTTTTGATAAATGGTACTAGTAAAATAGGGTATAATCCATGTATATGATGGATCTTTTTTGTTAGAAAGTTTGCCAGATTACACAGATACTGAGCAGTAAAATTTTCTAAATGCTTGAATACAAAGCAAGGTATACCATGCATTCCTGGGTGACTGGAGTTTGGGGTTGATGCTAATTTTTGTATAAAGTCTTTGGGAGTAAATACTATATTTTCTTCTGGCTCACCGAGAAAAAATGGCGCAGGGCTGAATTTTTTCTTCTCTTGAAGTTTGGATTTGAAATGTGTGTAGAGGGGTAGCAACATGTTGTAACCAGAAATTATATCTTGTATTTTAATTGCTGTCGGTATGCGAGTTGATGGCTCCCAGTGCCCAGCGAATATAGTGTCTGGACCATGTGTGTGTCTGTGTCAAAAAGAGTTTTCTTTTTTTAATTGCCAGGTATTCTTTGAGTTCTTCAGAGACTGATTTATAAAGTTTCTTCAGGGCAATCACATTTGAACAGCCTTGTTTATTTGTAGTACTGTTTGTGATTCTTTTGTGTGTTTCATCTACAAGAGCTAGAAGCCTTGAAGGGGCTGGGGTAGCCCTTGTTATGACATCAATTGTATATGAAATAATGTTAACAAAGGCAATCCATGTTTGCACTGGATCCATTTCAATGTCTCGAAGTTTGAAGAGATATATATATATTTCTGAGAATAAATATTCTGGGGTTCGACATGGAAGAAGCACTCTAATTGTGTTTCCAATAGATGTTATTGATCTGTATATAAAATCATTCTTAGTGAAACAATAATTGCAGAATGGTCTGATAATGATGAGTTTTTTATTGTTAGGCTGATCATGTGATGTAACACTGGTGAGTAGAAGACCAGGTCAATTAATGATGAAAACCTGCCATTATTAAATGTTACTGAATTCTGTGGGAGATAGCCTTCTCCACTCATGAGTGGTATGGCTAGTAAGTGCAACCATTTTGTGACAAACTCATTGTATGACATGTTGAAATCACCAAGTAAAATTAATGGATGTGATGAGGATGCTATTTTGGAATTTATAATTTGAATGACTTTATTAATTACTGTGTGATTTGGAGGTAAATAAACAAATGCTACATTCAATGTAACTGTTTTATCATATAGTGTTATAATTAATATGTGTGCATCTATATATATTATTTTGAATGAATAGAAAGGGCAGGTTTTCATTACCACTACTCCTGTTCCTGCTGAGGGTGAAAATGATGCTTGGGAGAATGCTGAGTATCCTTGATTATTAAGATAGTTAGATGGATTAATCTGAGATTTATTATAAATTTTTGTTTGAGTAACCCTAGCAAATGAGGTTGTATAATTTCAAGCCATTTTATTAATTGATAGTTTTTTCCCGGTGAGTTTAATCCACGGATGTTTAATGACGCTATTTTTATATTCATTATAGTTTCACTCAATAAAAACAGAACACACCTGATGTAGTAATTAGATTATAATTTTATATAGTTTAGATATCTTGCACAAATTATGACAAAGAATTTTTATGTCTGGAGGTTCTACTTCCTCCCTCCTGTGATAATTTTTGCACATTTGCTTTTTTATTGGTGCTAAGGTCTTCATCTGAAGTGTATTCAAACTCGGTATCCGTTGAACTCATATTTGCTTTTCTTATTTTTTTTATGATCTAATGTCTGGGGCATATCATCTTCACTAAGATCAATAGGCACTGCTGCATTTTTTCTACGTTTGCTTCGCGGTCTGCCTGGTTTTCGGTTGGCAGTGTCATTTATTTTCGGGTCTGTAGGTGGCAAGCAAGGCACTAGATAGTCTATAATATCTTGCGAAGTTTTGTTAAGGGGTGTTTTTGATTGTTTGTGATTTTGGCAATCACTTTTTAATAATTCTTGTTGAGATGGGCTATTTTCTTGTAACACTGGTTTATCCTCGTCATTCCGTGATTGATTTTCGGGTAAAATTGATTCACTTTCGTCATTTACTGATTGCTCTCTGGTGATGTATAGATCGTCTGTTACATCGTCATTAATTGGATTATTTTGATAGCAAATTGTAGTTGATTCACTTATCGGTTGAGGAGTGAAATCTGTGTTATTTACTGGCGCATTTCCACATTGATGACTTGAGGTTGCTCTCATATCACAGTGTTTACATTTAAGTTTTGGGCATGCATTTATAATATGCCCTCGTTGTTTGCAGTGAAAACATTGCGGTTTAAGTCCATGAATTATTAAGAGTAGCATCGCTTCGTGATCGGTTATAAGAGTGGGAATATCATTTGGATTTACGTTTTGATTTAATTTAACTTTAAAATGATAACTGTTTCCATAGATCGGTATCGGAGTTCCTTTTAAATATATAGGTTGAAAGGCAACAATAACTCCGAACGGTTGCATTAATTTATTGAGGTCATTTATTGTATAGTTAAAGTACGTATTTTTGATTGTGCCGGTAATAAAATTTTCTCTATATTGGTTAACTTTTACTAAAGCATATTTCCCTAACGTTTTAATTGTTTTATCAAATTTGTTCTTTTGTTCTTCACTATAGAATTCAATAGCAAGATAGCGAGAATTTGGGTGATCTGCTATGCACAATATAGAATCCCATAAATTATTTGTGCTTAATTCTTCATATAGCAAATCCTTAGGAAATCTATACAGCGAACAATTTATATCTGTAATTGCAAGGATAACAGACCGGTCAGTAAAGAAACGTTTAAACGACATAAACAGGTCACGTGGGATGGTCGTATTAAAGCGTTCAGAAATTTTTAATAGACTCTCATTAGTCCAGATCTCTTCTTCTATTACGTTAACTGGTAATGGGTCAGATTCTGAAATCACATCTAGTTTCATTAGATCATTTATTGTTGAACGACGAAATCTTGAAACTGGAGCTTGATTTTTTCCCACGTTCTGAGGAAAATCTCCTTTTATAGTGGATGCTTTGATTGCGTCAGCATAAGAAATGCTTGCTGCGTTCAAAGAGATCGCCATAATGGAGTAAAAAAAAAATTGCTTGCACACAAATTCCTCGTCGGAGGAGTTTTCTTAAGTTTAAAAAACTATATATACTGAATATTGGGTTGCTTAGAGACAATACGGTTTATTTTAAATAAATTTTTTTTTAGTTTTATTATTACTAGAAATATATAATATATCCTACCGATATCTACGATCATCAAACCAGCTGGCGCATGCGCACTTCCTATTATTATTATTATTATTATTATTATTATTATTATTATTATTATTATTATTATTATTATTATTATTATTATTATTATTATTATTATTATTATTATTATTATTATTATTATTATTATTATTATTATTATTATTATTATTATTATTATTATTATTATTATTATTATTATTATTATTATTTTTTAAAATATCATTTTTTAATATTTACATGTTAGGATCTAAAGTGCCAGTCAGGGGTTCACATATTATTATTCATAATATAATATATTGGATAATAGTATAGTATTAAGTTATTTTAAAAAGTATTGCTTTTTTACTATGAGAAGTATATTTTTATAATGAATGATTATTTGTTTATAAAAGATGTTTATTTCTTTTTTTTAATTGCTTAAGGCTACATTTATTCAGTCATATTAGACAACTATATTATTACTTTAATGATCTTATGTTTTGATTTAGTATTACATTTATTGTGAGTTAGGATTCATTCCTCTCTTGTATATTTGTTCTGTGATATGATCATGTACATTTCCAATGGATGCAAATTATATTTCCACTTGATGATTTACAGGTGGAATTTGGCTCTCTCATTGTGACTATAGGATTATTTTAGATATTTTATAAGGAAATAGATGGTCACTTTCTCAGGTGTTATTGATATTTTCCTTCAGTGGCATTTACATTAGGTTTTATCATTGTAAAATACTTCATTAATGATGGTTTATTCACATTTTATTATATATGTATAGTGACAGGAAGCCTACATATTTTTTGCATTCATAAAGTAGATGAATATTTTGGTTTCATGCCATCAATAAGTTTGTTGCTTGAGTTAGCAGTTCCTCTTAGATGTTTATTATTTATATTGTATTTACCTCCATGTATGGTGTTAAGAATAATTTAGTATTTTGGCAATTGATAGGTATGTTATCTTGAAGTATATCATCTTTTTTTGGTATCACTTTTAACTCCCTTAGTTAGACTGAGAGTTTTGATGTGTAAATCTGTTTTGCTGTGCTTTGCCAATACTACATAAGATTAAATTGATAATGACTTATTCACAATTATAAATTTACATATTTGACCTATATAACAAATATGCATCATCTCCATCATCATCATTGTTTATAAATCAAGTCATTGCTGAATTGATAAAATCTAAATATTATTCAGGTTTACTCATTGCTGGGACAATGACATAGAGTGTATCTGTGTATATGTGTAACCTCTGAGAATAATTTGAAGATTTAATACATCTTCAGCAATTAAAAGCCCCTATAATTTCTAAGTAATGTATAAATTACTGAATGCTATAGGTTATAAAATTATGGAATTGTTTTAGATCATGAATATCATGCCATACATTTGTTTATAATTTCATAAACTTCTATCAGTTTAAAAACACAAAATATTTTGGTGAAATAACTATTTAACTTTAAGGTCTAATATTTCTTCAGTAATATTTTATTTATATGATTTACTTGTCCACTGAACAGAATCATAGGTTGTGGATGTTTAATTTATTCATTTAATTTATTAATTTTCCATAAGGTTAAATTGTAAAAGTATTCTCCTCTAGAAATAGCTTTGGTCTATTGTAATAGTTTTTTTGAAAATTTTATAAGAGACTTACTATAATGTTAATGTTTATAAAACTTGTTTATCGTAAAATAAATGTTATTTTTGTTGTTAAGGCTTTTGTATTGTCTTTATAATATGTTGCTATTCACCAATCAATATCCAGAAATTTAAACACTGTGTAATTTATATTGCAAATATTTTTCATTCTATTATTCAATGTACTACATAAATGAAATATTTAATGGTGATGATTTAGCAGATATAAGGAATTAATTTGAAATAAAATATTTGTAATTTTAATTGATTGATCATTGTAATTTATAACTGCAATTTATTTAAATAATACTGTTTTATAATCATTGTCTAATTTCATTTAATACAATTAATTTGTGTTGTTGATGGATATTTCGATTTATCATAAAATTATTTTTTCATTCTTGATATCCACATGTTTTCCTAGAAGATGATTATATTATTCCCAATTTACAGTTTTATGCATGATTTTCTATTGATATTAAAGGATCCTATATATCCTGAATGTAACCATATGTGTTATGAAATTTAAAAACATTGGGTTAATGGTTATTTTTTTTATAATGTGCTCAGTCTATATTGATTTTTTTTAGGAAATAGTATTACTAATTAGTTTTTTGTATTATTAATTAGTTTTTTATTTCTTTAAAATTATTTATTAAATATGTTGATGATTGTTTGTTATACAGAGGATAAATTGAAGGATACTTTTGACAGCTGGAATTCTTTTGTTTCTTCTATTAAATTTACTATTGATGGGGAAAATGTGGTTATATTTAAATTTGTAGTTTTTTTTAGATTTAAGTAGTGATACAATTGATAATATTTTATCTATAGTCATTTCATTAAGGAAAAGATAAGAAATATGATAGAACCACAATTTTATAGCCTTATACTCAGAAGAGATTTTATTTATTTAATTTCTGCTACAGGATTAAAAGGCTTAATAATTTTTAAAATAATATTTATATTCAGTTGAGTCAAATTTCTTCTCACTATATTGAGTACGGATATAATTATGAATTTATTAGAAATATTATATTTAATAAAAATATATGTAGATATGTTAATAATAATGATTTAATAATAATAAACATCACATGACCACCACTTCTTATGCTTGTATAGTACATTTTGCCTGTTTTAAGTGATAATAAAAAGAAAAAAATTTCCATTGCTATATAATTAATCAATTCGTAAATTGTTTTAGAAGAATAGTTTTTATTGTATCATATGAAAGTGTTTTGTAATAAATTATTGAATTGAAATTCATTAATAAATGGTTCAGAACAGGTAAATAATTGCAAATCTATTCTTATGGTAGTTCATAAGATTCCTTGTAGTTGTCATAAAATTTATATAGGCCAGTATAAATTCATTGTTTACAAAATAAGTTTTGACACATTTTAGGTGCTGAGACAGTGTTGAAATCACTATTTCCCTTTGCTTATTTAAAGCCTTTTATGTTTTACATTATGGTATACAACAGACTGCAGCAAATGTTTATATGAAGTTTACATTTTTAAAAAAATATTTAAAAAAATCCAAAAGATGTCTGTGAATGACAGCATCTTCTGTTATTCTCATAAGGTTAGGAAGAAACTGATAATTTATGATGGGATATGGCCTTGATTGTTTTACCCTGTAGTTAAATGATATAGAAAATAAGATTTTCAATAATCATTAATGTATATGATGCAAATATGTCTGTAAAAGACTTATTATTAATGCAAAAACTATATCACTAGCGGAAGAATGTCTTTGGAAACATTTTAGTTTTTGAAAGCATGTTTAGAGAAGCAGAAATCGCCAAAGAGACAACCATTACTGGCTAAAAGAAAATTATATTTTGCAAAATTGTAAGTGAAATATTTTAAGTAACAATAATTTAATAACTTTTATATTTTTTCAGATACTCTGAAGATAACTAATTATAAATATATCACTTTTAATTACATAAACTTTGAATATTTAATCTTATGTTCTTAAAACATTTTGAATAGATATCATGCAGGTATTAACAGTGTGTTCCTTTTTTGTTGGTAAGATTTTCAGTTAGATATTTATTTTCACAATTTTAATTATTAGTATTAAATGATGTTTTTTTTTTCATTTTGATTATTACAAAGCTTAAATATTTATAATCTAACACAAAACCACATTACATAATATAACAAAACTTATTTAATTGCACAAAAAATCAAATATGGTGTCATATTAAAAATAATAGACACTAGAATCCATTCAAAAATGTGTAAGTTGGGGACATTGATGCAGTTAAGTTTTAATTGTTTTTATAATGGGTTTTCAAAAGATAAGGGGGATTTAGATATAAACACCATAGAGTTGATAAAGATTATGTTGTAGAAATGGAATGACACAGTTTATGGAAAAGCTTGGGTTGGGGACAAAAAGGGGAAATTAAGTGGCAAACAGCTTTGCTTGGGCATAGTTTCTGAGAAATTCTTCACTCCATTTCAGGAGAAGTCATGGTACATCACACCACATCACATAATAAAATAGTTAAACTTTATAAGAATAGGCTTTAAGTAAATATATCATCTCAGCTTTGGATTGTAAAGAAATATATTCTAAACCATAATAAAAATGGTAATGAAGCAACATTTTCTTCTACATAGCAATATTACTCTATTGGATGTTCCAGAAATGTAATAGAAATTAATACAAAAATAGAAAAAAAGCTGCCTGTTCTACAAATTCCCACATACTTGAGCACCCTAGAACATATAATTGAACAATAAAATATTGTTCATCAGCAATAATAAATGATATGGCAATTGAAATCTGACCAACAACAATGTGAATAAAATAAAACTAACTGCAATAAATGTAAAAAATAATTTTAATAAGAAGTATTATAGTTAAGCCAGTCAAATTGGTCTGCAAGTGATTCATTTGATACAGATATGTGATAGATAAAATTTACAACCAAGTATTTTTCTCCAAATATAAACTATATATTTGGACAATGTAACATATACTGAATAAATGTACTACAGCAAATAAAAATGATTAATAAATAAACAAATAAACGAATTAATCCATAAATTGGTTCTATGGTAGATTGGATTTACATCAGCAATGGACTCATAAATTTGAATAGTGCTAGAGGGTTCACAATAATATTTCTGCTTAACAAAAAAGATAAAATTCATTAAATATTTGTTTTTGCCAATGTGATATTGTATGGGATATACACTTAAATATATTAATTGTTAAATAAAATGTGTAATAAAATAGTTTTATAATAATTTATTCAGTAGGCAAGTCGAGTACTTATGTTAATAATAATAATAATAATAATAATAATAATAATAATAATAATAATAATAATAATAATAATAATAATAATAATAATAATAATAATAATAATAATAATAATAATAATAATGATGATGATGATGATGATGATGATGATGATGATGATGATGATGATGATGATGATGATAATGATAATAATAATAATAATAATAATAATAATAATAATAATAATAATAATAATTTTTTAAAGTAAACATTAACATATAGAAGTGGCTATCACCAAGAACATAGTCCTAATTTTTTCTGTGAGATTACAATTAGTAGAAATGGTCTATGATTAAAATTATTATACATACAATCAGAAAAGAATTAATTACAATTGCTTTGTTACGCAATAAGAAAAACAAATGTAGTAAAATATAACTTTATCTTCTATATATAATATATGGGGTATATGAGCACAGACTTTCATACAACCCAACACTCTCCACTATATCTCATAACATCGATACACTTGAGCACATATATGTTGAAAAGATAACCATCACCAAAAAATTTTTTTCTTATAAACAATCAATATTTGTTGGATGTTTTTCTCCCCCCCAATCCAGGAGGTTTTTTATTTATATATATATATATATATATATATATATATATATATATATATATATATATATATATAAAAAAACAAACAATCTTTATTATTTAAATGACAAACATCCTTCCCCCCCCTCCAACTCTTCAACCACCCACCCAATTGAAAATCTGATGATGTAATTCTCAAAGGCCACCCTGAGACCAAGATTCTTGTCACACCCATGTTGAACTAATGTCAATATGAACCATCATGTACAAAACATAACCCATGTAATACGTATACAAGGAATAGAGAGACAACTCTCCTATGCAATAACTCTCCACTATATCTCGAAACATTGATACACTTGAACAGATATATGAGATATAGTGGAGAGTGGTGAGTTGTGTAAAAGTCTGTGTTCATATACCCTATATATTATATTTATAGACACATGTATATAATAAGCCTGTGTTTAAGTTATTATCTTTTGTGTATATTTTCATTTTAATTCCTTTTATATCTTGGACTCAAGTAATGTTTTTTTTTTATAATAATTATTAAATAATTTAAATAAATTATACAGATTAGTATTTGTGTTTATTTTTGATTTGTTTTCTAAAAATATGTACATTAATAATTGATTTAAGTCTTCATTATGTGAGTCTATTATTTAATCCCATATTGAATAATCAGATAAAACTTCCTCATAAGTAATATTATTTATAAAAGAATGATAAATATCTTATTGCTAAGCTACTTTTATACTTTATATTATTATTAAGTAGTGAAATTTTATATCATGCGGATAATTTTTTTTTAAAAAATTCTCTTAGTGTCTGTTACCAGGTTTAGCTCATGTATTTATAATTTCATATTAGATTCCACTCTCATGTGACATCTTCCCTGGCAAATCAATGATAACTAATCCTGAATATAGAGTTTCATGAACATTTTTATCTTTAAATGATATTGAAGCATTTCTTTCTTCCATATTACACTACATGATAAGTTTTGGTGGCTTTATAGCTCGTTGGTGGTTAAACATAACATTTGTTGTTATAATGATTCCATTTTAGTCATAAAGATATTAAGTGATGAAAAGCCTTTATTTCTCCCCACCCGCTAGATAACTTTTCTTCTTATATTACATATCTCCTCGTAATAAGTTTAGAATGTATTGGTAAAAGTAAGTTAAAATAAAACACAAAATATTAAGCAAAATCTAATGTGTGTATTCTCCTTGCTGAATTTGTTTTTTTTTCTTTAGTTATGATAACAGAAAATGCAGAGGTTTTACTTTCCCTTTTTTTTAAATACTAACACATGAACATTATGTTTTTGTTTTTTTTTTTCTAATCTCAATAAGTCATAATTGTCATTTGATAAAACTTAGTAAAATATTTAATATTTATTTTAATAAATAAATTTATTTCAAATTAACAAATATATTTATTAAATATAAGACCTTTAATTGTTTTCTTTATTTATTTATTTATACATTGCAAAGAAAATTATAAGGGACAATAAGCATATGTCACTATTCCCAACCTTAAAAAAATAAAGAAAATAATTATGTACAATTAACAAAAGATCATATGTACAGAGTAAAGATGCTATGAATAACTCGTGGCTAATTTGAGCAAAACAAACCAATAAAATTAATAGTTATTTGCCATTATGTTTCTTTTTTTTTTAAAAAAAATACATTTTGGAAGATACATATATTTTTTGATTTATATTTTTGTTTACTTTTACATTTAATATTAACTGGATATTTGAAAAATAAGTCTACAATATTATATAGACTGCAATGATTGATTTTTTATACCAAATAAAATTATGAATATAGTTATCATAAAATAGATAGTTACTATTATATCCATAACAATTGATGCATTTGACCATAGTCTTGCAATAAAACATTTTTTTTAAATCACACAAATCCAGGACATCATACTGGCCTTACATTGTGCTTGAGTCAAACTTTTATGTCCTCAGTCAATATAGCTATATTCATAAGAATGTATATTAGGGTGAGAAAATAATTTAACTTTTAATGGTTTCACTTCTAATGCTACAATCTTACATCTATAAATCATCATAAAATATTATCAATTAACAGCAGGATTGATGTCTCTCCACTTTCAGTCCATCTACTCCAACAATTAGCTTTTCTTCTCCACATGACCTCTGCACACTTTTTTATTCCATCCATCCATCTCACATATGTTCTATTAATGGGTCTTTTAAAATCTCTTGAAATCCAGTTTAAAAATTTATTTTGTCCACTAATTATCATATAATATAGCAATATGTTGAGCCCAACTCCAATCTTCTAATTTTTTTCAATAAGATCACTAACATGTTTGTTCTCTCACCTTAATATTGTGTTCTCTATATTTTCTTGTTACTGCTAACATACATCTCTCAATACTTCTTTGAGTAGTCTTAATTCTCTGTATTGTTCTTCTCTTAAGTAACAGGGTCTCAGATTCATAATTAAGAACTGGTAAAACATTTACTAATAACCTTCCTTTTCATACATATAGGCATAATTCCTTTTAGGATCAAGTTATTTCTACTAATAGCACTCCAACCAATTATAATTCTATGATTAATTTCATTCATTATGTTCCTGATCTGACCAAGGTATTTTCACACTTGTCCCAATTTCATTCACAATGTTTGAATTCAGACCAAGTTGTAGTCAAATAATTTATGCTACATACCTACTTATATACATATAGTATATAAACATACATTAATTTTTATTTTTTATCTATTGTGAGAAAGCATAAAAAATTGCTATATACATGAAGTATATATGTATATAAACACACACACACACACACACACACATATATATATATATATATATATATATATATATATTGTAACTAATTAAAGTATGCTCAAAAGAAATATTATTAAAGAGAAATTCAACTGTATATTAAAACATCATTGGATTTGTCAAAATCCAAATATTATTAAAATCTCAAATATTGAAATATTATATTCATTGCAACTTAATAAAGATGATCAAATGATCCAAATGTATTAAATAATTAAGAAAAGATTCAAATATAAATATTTGGCTTAATAAATGAAAGAAATTGTAACTTTGAAAGAGAAAATAATTATTTAACCTGAGTAGTGGCTATTAAACAAAGATATCCGACTGAGTTATCAATCATATTAAGGGTCATTGGATTAAATGAAACCTATTTCTATAATTAAAAATCTCAAGATATCACAATATCAATAATTATAAACAAATTATTAAGAATGACTACTATAACTCAGGTATATGGAAATCAAGTGAGTGAGTACACTAGTAACTCAATCAAATATCTTCTCAGGTATATCCAACTGTAGATTTTACTCACTTTCATTTCTTGGCTTGATGTTAAGTGCACGTCTAAGTGAACAACAAGTGAATAGGGTCTATCAGGGTGCCACTAGACCATTTGAATCTAGACACAGTTATATCTAATAACCTTTCACATGTACCAGGTTTGAATCTTTTTGGTACCTTATTTCTTACAAAATGTATGATTTTGATTTTCGACTCAGAGCACTGTATGCACTAATATTTACGTAAACACCTAGGTAACATAAATCATCTTTAAACTGAAGTGGAATTCCTTAGACATAAATCATTTCTTAAACTTAGCATAACAAATGTGTTTCAATATTTTTATTATAAGTTTTACTAGCTCAGATTACTATTAATTTAGGATGGCAATTCACTCATCCTTGCATGAAATAGATGAGGGGATGGTGGTTATAATAATACTAAGAAATCACTAAATACTATGAAATCAATATTTATTTATGGCCTTTAAACATTTAAACAGCTCATTAATTAAAACGTTGATGATGATGATGATGATAATGATAACAATAATGACAATGGTTTCAGCCACAGCTTTAGGACCAAGCCTAATCATAAACCTATTTTTTATAACGAAATTCATAATTATTGTTAATCTTAGCATATTCAATCATATCTTAAACAACTAATATTCAACCATTGATGATGAATAATCACACTTGATAAAGACTACTCTTAATGAACTATATATGCCTCGTTTAATAACATAAACTAATATTTATCACTGCATTTCTAACATATACATAAAAATTTCTATATTTACATGAAAATTTATATTAACAATAACAACAATAATCATAATCGACTGTTTTAAAATCATAACATTAAATTTTAAATTCTTCCCCCTTTCCAATAAATGTATTTCAAAAGTATATTGTATTAACTTGGGTAACCGATTTTTAAAAATGTTCCAGCCACAAGAAAGGTATTTCATAAAAAAAATAGTCATTCATTGGCACACATACTTTATAAATCTAACATGTAAGCAGAATGAATAAAATAAATGTTAGTAAAATTGGTAAGAGCAAGTTTTAGAAACAAGTTTTAAATTATTTTCTCCCCCTCTCTTCTAAACGCTGACATGCTATATTTCCTAAGACAAAATAATCTAATATCTTAATACTACTTATTACTTCACATTCACTCGCAATTATACACATGTAAAAATATTATTATGTAGGTGTGTGTTTTATCCCATAATAACAAAATATTATTTAAAACCAAAACAATAATACAAAAAATATTTTACACATTAATATTTCATAACTCTAAATTAATAAACAAATAATTTTGATACATTCAAGATTATTTATGAAGCTCAAGGTTATTATTGGTAAGAAATTATTGGTTTTAATCAATCTGAATTGTCTTTAAAAGTTCTTTAAATAAACTATACCATTTTATAGCTAAAATTTTATTAAGACTCTGATATCATAAAGAAAATATATCAAAAAAAAATTACTAACAGTTCTTTGTAGTGACTTCTAATGAGTCAAATTTCTCTTGTTTAATGTCTATCTTTGGCAGCAACAATTTCCGTGTTCCTTTGGAACAATCTCTTTCTTAAAGTGTATAATTATTTGATGATGATGATCCTATTGAGGTTATTTGCTTTAGTGGACAACTTGGAAATCTTTATATTAATTTTTCTTCTCTTTCTGTCAAGCATGATTTTTTTAGTGGATGAAATACAGCAGTTGTTTTCATGTTTATAAATTTACTGGGTTTTAAACTCAGTTGCTAGAACAATTAATTGGACTTGAGGATTAATATTTATCAGTAGATTAATTCATCTTTCTGATCTTCTTCGAATGCAGGTGAATGTTTTCTTCTTTTATATTTAAAAACATCTTATTTCTCTGGTCAGTTGAAAGGTGTATAATATTATTTTTCAGACAAGACATCTTTTCTTTCCTATATGATCTACAGCTCCCCAATGGCCAGGTTTTGATGGGACACATATCTAATTTTTCTACCCCATCATTTCTTATATTTTCAATATTTAAAACATCATAAAAATGATTTTCAAAAGAAAAAGGTTATCTAGCAGAATTAAAAATTTTGTCTGCTTTAGTTTCAATAATTTTTTAACAAGTCTCTATCACAAATATATTATAATAACAATAATCTAATAGCTCAACTGATTTTCTAGACTGCTTTTATATTTGAATTTTGAGTCAACTCACCCAATTAGAGTGATAGTGTGAATTGCTATTTTTGACCAACCCAAAAAATCACACACTTGGTTTTCAGACACTTTTGTCTTAAAAAAATAGACTTAATCCTTTTCCCTTTTTTACATATATCTGTAATATCTAAAATAGTAGTTTCTTTCCTTTAATCTTAAGATGAGACAATTTCAAAATTAGAGTTCCCACCAAGCGTAAGCTGCCAAAATGACAAACAATCATTTATAAAAACAAAATTGCTACAAAAATAGATATCTGATCTAACACAAAATTGTAAAAAAAAATAATTTGACAGATTTAACCCTTCTTTTTTTTCAATATTTAATAAATGTAAATTTCTGTATGTAATGTACACACATAATTTATCATTTCAAATGATTCATAAACTGTCATTACAATAATCTAATTGCCAGCTTAGTAATTATAACCCCAATATTTAAAATTAAATCTGTAACTTTTAAATCCCAATTACAATTATAGAAAAGCAAGATAGAAGTATAGAATAAGATATTAGAATTGATCAAGCATAGGTTAGTTTTAAAGAAGGTTTAATATCTTAAATATAAAACAATTCAATAGCTTACACATACACTGCCTATATGTATGTGTTATAACTTTGCTTTTTAAAAAAAAATCAAAAATTGAATAGTTTAAATGTGTGTATTACCTTTCTATCAACACACAAAAGAATATTAATTGTTGACCCACTCTCTTTCTATCTAAAGCTTTTAAACTGGATCTGGTAGAGATTAAACTTGGATGCCCTACAGCTTCCTTTTTATATAAAAAATGTGATGATGATTTTTGGTTTTACATTTTCTTACATGCACATTACTATAAATTTAAATAATGACTAAATTGTAATGGCACAATATATATATATATATATATATATATATATATATATATATATATATATATATATATATATATATATATATATATATATATATATATATATATATATATATATTAATAAACTTATATGTTTGCCTATTTGTGGAAGTTAATTGGTTTTATTTTACTCATTTAATATCATTAACATGTCTTATAGAACGGACATAATCAAAGATTAAAATTTGTATGAGGTCAAAATTATTGCTAAATGATAGAATTTGGAATAATAATAATAATAATAATAATAATAATAATAATAATAATAATAATAATAATAATAATAATAATAATAATAATAATAATAATAATAATAATAATAATAATAATAATAATAATAATAATAATAATAATAATAATAATAATAATAATAATAATAATAATAATAATAATAATAATAATAATAATAATAATAATAGTGTTTTATAATTTTTTTTATTTTATTTTTTATTTTTTATTTTTTGTTTTAACAATAGGTTTTTAGCTTCCATCAGACAAAGTAGTGTTCTTCACTTAGAAATCTACAATCGAACTGACATGACATAAGTAAAGTTTTTCTTTCTTTATTTAAAAAAAACTATTTGGCATTTAAAAAAAGTAATTTTAGTATTTGTATTTTCAAGTTAATATAAAATCTTTATTTTGGTAAAAAAAAAATGGTAATTAAAACTTCAATTAATAATTAGCAGGAATGAACTAATAACATAATTTATTCAGCAAACTGGAATTTATTATTATAGAAATAATAAAAAAAGAAATGTGAAAATAATAGAAATGAATTGTTTCTACAAGCCATTTTCATATATCTATTGGAGTTACAATATAATTAACAGTGATTGATAAAATGTGTCAGGGGCAGTGACCAATGCTGTAAAAGTTTTCAAAGCTAGCATCAGCATCATTAAAAAAGTATGAAATTATAAAATTTGTGAAATTATGAAATTATAAAATTTCACAATCAAAATGTCTATTTAAAGAACAGTGGTGTACAGCAATCTTCCATGGATTTGTATACATTTAGGAGAGATAACTTATATGTGTTTGTTTTAACCAAGCAGCATGAAAGATATAAATATCAACATAGTTAGCAAACAGGAATGTTATACATGGAGATTGACATTTAAATTCATAAACTCTCTTAGTGTGAGATAAATTAATTTCTTTTCTCAAGATAAATGTATTTTATTTTTATTCACGTGATTATTTTTTATTTGCTTTGTCATTTTTATTTGAAAGTTTATGTGTTGTATATTCAAGATTCATTTTTCAAATTGGATCATCTGCAATTTAAAAGTGTAAGCAGTGGATGGATAAATTTCATATGTTGATGTATTTTAAATAAGGAATCAATTTCAATTAATATGTATTCTTTTTTAATAAAAGTAAATTTACAGATTCCTCTAGAAATTCAACATTGATTCATCAAGGTGATCTCAAGTAAGGTTTTTATATATTTAACATTTTAGGGCAAACTTTAGGACAAACAAAACAATTTTGTTTATTAATAAATTTTAGGAATATTTACTTATAATATTATTTTACTTCTGAGTGCAATTAACTCACTGAGTAAATAGTTTTTATCGTATCTATCATTATTTTTGTACTAGGACTTACACACAATTATTGATGGGAGTGGGGCTATATATATATATATATATATATATAGCCCCACTCCCATATATACATATATATATATATATATATATATATATATATATATATATATATATATATATATATGGATGGATTATTTTATCAATTTACTGGAAAGTTTTAAATTGCAAAGTTAAGTAAGGGAATGATGTATGTTATGTGTTGATGATCTTTTAATAATCTAGTTATGGCAAGTAAAAGAATTGCTGTATAATATTGTGTTAGTAGTTGAAAAAAACAGTTAATTAAAAATCATTATAAGATTGTATGGTTGGGAAAGCTGGCCATAATAAATACTGATTTAATAAGTCTTACAAATAAATGATTAAATTAAATTTTAAAAGTAGTAACTTAAAGTTAAATGAATAGAATATTTAATAATAAGAATTGTATTTAATAATTATATTTAAAAATCATTTAATTAAAAGTAATAATGTGGAAGAAATATTGGAATATTTATTTAAAATTTTGCTATAATATTATTTTATGTAATATTTTAAAAATTAAGTTATTTATTTTATTTTCATTTAAAATTGTTAGGATCTTGTGTATTTTTGTAAGTCATGTATTGTATAGATATTCACACATGTGTTTGAGAAGTTTAACAAAGTTAAAAACTATGTTAAATTTCTAATATAAGTTTTAAAAATATTAGATTTGTTTATTCAAGGATAAAATAATATTATCTGTTAATAAATATAAAAATTGGGTCTTTAAAGTGAATATAATAAATAAAATCAAATTTGTATGTTATTTTGAAAATAAATATGTTTTGTTTTAAAGAAGGATAGAAATAGTAATAAATATTATAATGTGATTTTTAAAAGTTATTTTACAGTATTTATTAAGGGTAAATAAAATATAAAAATTAATTAAGAATTGAATAATATAATAAAAAGTAAATATTTAGCAAATTATTATTTGTGTTAACATCAATCCAGCATTGTTTCCCCAGGGTCATTGGAAGTAAGCATTGTTTAATGGACCAATGAAATGTGTAATTTGGGCAGGTATAAAACAGGTGTGCAGAAATTTCCAGGTCACTATTATAACATCATTATTTTTATCTTAAGTTTGGTCACATTTTTGTTAAAATAATAGTCAATTTTATTTACTTTAAAATTCTAAAAGTACAGTAATTTATTATTATAAGATCATGATATGGAAATGTGTGGCTAAAAGATTAAGTAAGTCCTTACTTGCCAGTTTATTTCATCTAATTTAACATCAACTTAACATGGAGAAGTCATCACTGAATTTAAATTTATTAATGAAATTATTGAATTATTATTTTTCTGCTAGGCACATAATCTTGCTTATGTTGAGTGATCATGCTAATTTAATAGTAAAGTTAATAGACAGAACTTCACGAAGAAAATTCAGAAAAGCTCATCAGAAATGGAAAGAAAAAAGATGAAATTTTTTATTCTGAAAGCTTTGTTAAAATAGAATAGTTTTTTTTAAAAAAAAAAAACTGTTAACATAAAAATAACAATTATTCAAGACACTGAAATATTTCTTTATGAAGAAATATTGGAAATGGATTTTTGAAAACTATAATTTTAAAAAATTAAAAAATTAAGATTATTGGCAAAATAATTTATGTTACATTGGAAAAATCTTCAAAATTAGTTATTTGTTGTATGCTGGACATACAGAATATTTTCGAAAAAGTATGTATAAAAATATTTAAAACTATGTAATAAATGCCATTGGATGTTGTGTTGTATCCAGGAACATTGACCAGTGGGAAATTTAACTGAAAGCAGTACATTTTTAGAAGATATATGTCTTAATAGAGGATTAAAAAATGCATTTAACAGTTACTATTGGAAATAAAAGAAGAACTCTGAACTATTTGGATTGCATTAGGAATATATTACAAGTCGATTTACTTTTATTTTATTTTTTTCTTATTCTTAAAAAGAATTGTCGGACATGTCATGAAAGTTAAACTATTGAAACATGCATGTTTTTTTTGCATTAAAGGAAGATGTTTTTTGTCAACAAATGCTGCATAGGAGGAGGACATTTTCCATAAAGAACTTTGTCAGAGTTTTTTTTTTTTTTGTAAATATGAATTTTAAATCTTATTTTACTCACCTTTATCATAATGCTTATAAAATAGAAGTAGGGTATGAACATAGAACATTAAATTATTTACTAACCTAGTAATTAATTATTATAAAAATTCTTTAATATTTTTTAAAAAAGAAGTTTAATATTTTAAAGTATGATGATGTGGAATAAGTTATATTTAAATAATGTTTGATTTAGTTTGTGATCCAGAAATATTAATGGAACAATTGACAATGAAGATGCATTATTGATGGTAACAATTATAAAAGTATTCATCATTTTATTATGGATTTTATTATTGTATATTTTAGTGTGGATCTATGAAAAGAGTATGAAAAACACAATACATAAACATAGCTTATAATTTTCTTAGTCATGTTGAAAATATGCATACTTTTAGTAATATTTTAAGTACATTTTAATATAGGAAATATAAGTATATGATTCTATTATAACAGAATTTAAAGTTTATTTTAAGTGATAAAAATAATAAACTAGGATATCAATACTGATTGTTTGTATTTATGTGTAAAGTTGCTAAGGGATAAAATAATATTTTCTTATCGATCAGTTAGATGGTTATTTTGGACGTGTATTTTTTTATTATTATAAGAATGGAGGAATAAATTTAGTGATGTAAGCTTGGTATTAATTTAAATGGGATCAAAATAACATTTTATATAGGATTTGTTTATATGGGAATAAGTGTAAACAATAATAGTTATTGTGCAAGTATAGATAACTTAGCCCTATAGCTTGTATATGTTCATGGTAGTATTATTTTTGTATGTTAAAGTATTAATGTTCTATAGACCTGCATAAATAGCTTGGACATTATGTTTATTAGTTGAGGTGAAGAACTAAAATAGTCATACCTTATTTATGATACACTGTGACCATGATGATTATTTAACAGAAGTGCTATTAAATTAAAATCTAATTTATTCCATATACCTACTTGTGTATTTACTATCGATATTGCTTGGATTGCAATGTAAAAGCTAGAGTAAAGAGTACAAGATTATAACTTGTTAATAAGGAATCATACATTTTTTAATTATATTGGGAACTGATTATTGTTTATTACAAATAAATAAATAATGAATAAATTGTGTTTTCTAAAGATATTATTTAGTTATTAAGTTTTAAAAGATTCAATTTTAATGCATATTTTTTACAAGTAATAAAGATATAACTAAATCACATTTGAAGAATATAAGTGATCATAATTGTATAAAAATTATTCTATAATAATTACACATCAATACTTACATTTTATTTGACATTATATTGATGAGAAGTAAGCAGTTTAGATTAATGGATATATTATTAATTAAGATTATTTACATTATGAATAGGTTAGGAATAATTATATGAAATGGTAAAAGTATTTTCAAAAACTAAATAATAAATGATAAATGTATGTCGAAGTAATGATTTAAATAATACTTTTGCAATATACTGAATTAAATAAACTTAATGGAGGTCATAAAAATATTATGGTAATGTTTTAATAATAAGTATTTTAGGAAGCAATATTTTGTATCTGATATTTATTTTATTTAATATTTTTTTGTGAGATTACCTATATGGGAGTAAAACAAAGTTCATTCATGTTGTATATATTGTATATAATTATTGTTCAAGCTTATTAATAAATTTGTTAAGTTTTGTTATAAATCTTGGTGTCCACTCAATATCTTCACATCACAATTACATAATCACAAATTAAGACATAATATTTGCACAACATAAATAGAGTTATTATTTAAAAGTTATAATGTTTTATTGATATGATTTTTATTTAAGATATTTCATTTATTATATCAGTATTCTGGTCATAGAATAACTACAAAAGATTTACACATAATTATATTATTAATGATTGCCACATATTCTCAGATTATAAGCTCATATCATATATGTTTGTTTAAGATGCCATATGGATAATAGAAAATTACATTATTATTATTATTATTATTATTATTATTATTATTATTATTATTATTATTATTATTATTATTATTATTATTATTATTATTATTATTATTATTATTATTATTATTATTATTATTATTATTATTATTATTATTATTATTATTATTATTATTATTATTATTATTGTTGTTGTTGTTGTTGTTGTTGTTGTTGTTATTATTATTATTATTATTATTATTATTATTATTATTATTATTATTATTATTATTATTATTATTTTTGTTATACATGGTTAATATTGTAAGTAGAAAAGATATGAAATTAAATTATAAATTGAAAATTAGTATTATTATTTTATCATTAGTAGTATTAGTTAGATGTACTTATGAATAATATTAAATCCCTTATCATACTTAATTACAAAGTTTATTTTAAAATTATTTTTAAAAAAACTGAAATAATTTGACCTAAATCATTTTGATAGAGATATTTAGATTAATTTTTTAAGAGTCATTTACTTAATAATTTTTATTAAAAACGTAGGAGTACTATAGATTTATTAAATAATAAGAGTAAGGATAGTATTATTATGCCATTGAGGTGATATCCTGTGGGATATTGGCTTAATGTATTCGTTTTGCCACTTATAAACTCACTTCATAGTCTCATGAGTTTTATTAGATATTTATTTATTTAATTTAAGAAACAGAACCATTTTATTATTTGTTAATTTTAGCTAATTAATAATAGATAGTATTAACGAATATAGTTATTATTTATTAGATACATTTTAGATAGACATAAGCTAGATTAATTGATTTTTCTTCTGTTGTATGAAGCCATCAAGATAGAAAAAACCTTCTTGATAACCGAATAATTATTTATTTTATGATTTTTTGTTTGGAAATATTTATTATATATGTTGTTAATAAGTTAAGTTGTTTAAACCAGTCTGATCTCTGATCATCAGCATCATCACTGTGCATTGTTACCACTAGAAATTTGATCATCATCATCACATTATGAATTTATACCATTAAAAGTATGATGATCATCATCACCAATATGAATTGTTCTTTTAAATAATCGATTGTCATGTGCAGTGTTTTTCTATATCTATGCTTATATATAGGCATATTTGGTGAATAATTGAGTTAGTCCATCCCTGAAAAGAACTGACTGCAAGAACTCCCTGAGTTCGAATTTTGTTCTGTAATGGGGCCTAAAAAGGAAGGTGTAATGTATATGCACTGGTCTAGGTTACATTAAAACATTTTTTTAGTTAATGATAAGTTAGTATATTGAAAGTAGATGTGATGTGGAACTAGGCATTTCATTGTGACATCTTTAGCACACTATTCAAAGGTCTAGGTCTGACAGTAGTGAGATGTGTTCCATAGTTAGATGCCATTCTTGATTCAGTAACATCTGATGCAACCAAATGTGCCATCGAATCATGGATGTAGGATATGTCTTGTTGTAGGTTGGATGACACTTTGTATTCAAGTAATCCAACTACTGAGATATATTCACATCATCATATCATGTACCCAGTGGGTTCAGTATATCTGGCACCATCAACTTTGGGGTAGTGGGTTCTGTTATATATGGTATCTAAACATTAGGCATGAACATAGTTTAGATGCAAAGGATATTTAGCCATTTGATTGGATTTTTTATTTTTATTTTTACCCTTAAGCTTTAAATCTTAAATCCATATTGGACATACTCTCTTTGTAAGACCAATAGATAGATATTCAACTGGAATGATGGTGAACAGATATGTCAATTTTTTGGGGAGGGAAATTTAAAATTCAAGTTAAAATGTAAATGACATTAAAAGTGGTGAATGAAAAAGGGGTGATGATGTGAACAGATAAAGATCAACTTGTAAATAAATAATCAATAAGTGAAATTAAAAATAGAGTACTTAGGCAAGCTTAAACAACAATTTAAAAAAATTGACAATAAATATATAAATAATGGCATGAAATGGTTAGGATTACTGCAGTATTGTATTTTGATATTTGTAAGTATAATTTTTTTTGAATAATTGCATATATAGATGTTATTAAAAAAGTGGATTAATATTTAGAAGCAAAAGTATACAGACTATGGAAGAGATGTTAGGTACTACTGTTGTTGAAGGGGAAAATGATGTCGTAATTAATCCAAATTCCTGAGAGGTCTATTGTAGAGAATAAAATTCCACAGAGAGAAGTTAAAAAGTTAAATAGCTTCCATATGAAAAAAGTCCCCACTGACAAAATTACTCAAGCATCTGAAAGTAAAATAGTAGTTGATACTGAAGATATCCCCATATCGCAAACATTGTTTCAAGAAATGTTGTATAAGTTGATCATTAGTATCAAAACAGAAATGAAAATTAAAATAGGTAGTCAGGAGGCAAAAATGGCAACTAAAACTGATATCAATTGTATAAAAACAGATATCAATAGTATGAAAACAAATATCAATAGTATAAGAACAAATATCAATAGTATAAAAACAGAAATGAGAACTGAAATATATAGTTTGGAATCAAATATGAATAGTTTGCAGGCAAGAATAAATGCTAGTTTAGAATCAATCATGAATAGCATGGGGACAAAGATAACTGCTATTAAGTGCAATAAAGTGAATGCCATGAGAGGAGTTAGAGGGTATGGCAACTAGAGATGATGTTAGCAAGATTGAAATAGAGCTGAAAGAAAAAATAAGTCTTTTGAGAGAAGATTTGAAAGGAGATGCAAATAAAGTAGAAGCAAGAACAAAAGCAGAAATAGAGGGAGTTTGAAAATAAATTATTCGAGAACATGGGATAATTATCTCTGGGGTTGTAAAAAGTACAGAAAGATAGGGCTAAACTAAAACAAGGGATTGATAAATGAGAGAAGAGATGGATGAACAGATTATACAGTGTCATGGGCAGTATACAGTATCTACAGATGATATTGTTGTTCAGCTAGATACAAACACAAAGAGTTTTATAAGACCCATGAAACTTTCAGGAAAGATATAAAAAAGACCCATGAAACTTTCAGGGAAGATATAAAAAAGACCCATGAAACTTTGAGGGAAGATATAAAAAAGAACCAAAAACATAAAAATGAAGTCAATGTGGAACATCAAACCATTCATATCAAATTGGATTATCTTTCAAGAGCACAGGACAAAGGTGAAATACCAAATGGGGTAAAAAATATACTAAATTTCTGTTTAAACCAACTTGCAAATAAATTAATGTCTTTTGAAACTGTTACTGTTATACATCAAACTAGATCTGAGGAACTCACAGAAAGCACAGCTGAAACCTGTAGTCTATCTGATAAAATGGATGAGTCTATCAGTCAAAGACTGCAAAAAAGGAATCTCAATGGATCCCAAAAGTATTGATGCAAATGGCATGACAATCTGAAGCAGGCACAAGGACTCAGAAACATGGAGAAGAAAGAGAGGTTGATATGAGTCTTTTGGTAGTAGCTGTTAAGGATCCACAAAGAGTAAACAAGCATTATATGGACTCTACTATCCTGCCTTATATCTTAACTGAGGAGAATGATGGCCTCCACAATTTAAGAGGACACTCTTCCTAATATATATATATATATATATATATATATATATATATATATATATATATATATATATATATATATATATATATATATATATATATATATATATATATATATATATATATATATATATATATTGAAGCGTTCAGTGTGTATGAACACACAGAGCTTCATGTTAGTTGTTAGAAATAGTATACATATATAGATTTTAAAACTCAAATATCTAATTTTTCATTTTTGTTTGTTTGCTAAAGGGGATAATATGCAGGTGCATGTGTGTGACTTGATGAATGAGTGGGCTCATGTATATATATATATTGTTCTATTGAAATGCATTTTTTTTTGTATGTATATCTTTGGAAAGAAAAATATATTTCCATTGTTGTATATCTTTATCCTAAAGGCGGTTTGTTCCTTGCAAATAACATTTTGATGACTCTGCTTTTTTTTTCATAAACATTCCGAAAAATATAGTTGCATGTAGGTGTGAATTAATTTTTCTCATCCTTGACGCAATTAAAAGGCAAGTAAGATTTTATAACTTTGTGTAATCTTATCTCGATTGTGTCACCTATTTTTGGTAAAAGATCAACGCAGCCAGTTGCAAAGAAGTGTTGAATTGTTTTCTTATCTTTAAACTGATGTAAATCCTAAAAATCTTTAAACTGATGTAATTAAAAAAAGGAAAAATCAATCATGCGGTCTGTTTTCATTTCTAACCAAAGAAAATATATTATAGGTGTTATATATATATATATGGAAAACAAAGCCTTGCTTAGAAAAAAGTTATTATAAATAGAGCAAAGAAAAAGAACCAGGGATTCAAATTATTCAAAATCAAGCAGTGAGAGTAATTTATTCAAATTATTCAAAGTCAAGCAGTTAGAGAGGAAAAAAGTTGTTGGTAGTAAGAAAGTTGGTGTTTTTTTTTAAGAAAAGTGAGTCTTAACTACTAGTGCAATTGACTACATTTTAAGCGGAGAAAAGATCCATGATATGGCTTTTGAGTAGTACAAATTGCTATTCCTTTTTCTGAAAAGTCTTCAGAAAAATGCATCTAAAGAAGAGGAGGAGAGACAAATCCCATGCTGCTGCTATGAAAGAAAATGGAGAATCAACAGCGAAGTCAGTCTATCCTGAGTCCGATAAATCCAAAGATCGATCCTAATAATGAATGAACCTGGAAAAAAATATCTGCCTCAATCAAAGTGACACAATGATCCATCGAAGAAAAATAGAGAAGCAACCTGAAGCCAGTCTATTCTGAGTCCAGTGAAGCCCAAGGCCGACTCTGTCAATGAATGAATTGGTAAAAAAAATCTGCATGAAGCAAAGTGACACCGTAATCTATCGCAAGTATAAACTTTCTATCTTTAAAAAAAGAAAAAAAAAATTTATATCTTAAAAATACCTTCTATAAAAATAAAAAAATGCGAACATTTAATTTCATTAGATTCATAAAATTCGCAAAAGACTATCTTAAGAAAATGTGTTTAAAGGACGGTTATATATATACGAGTGTTTAGTTTATTTTTATTATTATTTTAACAAGTCAATTTAAATTTTAACCATTACTTATTAATGGTTCAAACAACAGAAAAAAGTGTAATGTATAATTCTAAGTAGAACAAAAAGATTATTAGAGAGTTTAAAATTGCAGCTTTTCTATGTTTTATTTTGAGATATGCCGGTATGTTTTTTTTAAGTATAATATATATTTGATTGATTAATTTATTTATGCCAATTTAGTTAAATATGGGTATAAATGATATTACACTATGAAACTAATTTATATATAAATTTGTTTGTTTTATCCCGAATCTAAAGTGGGAAATGGGTAATGATTTTTATAGTAAAAAAAAAAAAAAGAAACAGTCAAAGTTAAATTTCTAAATCGCGTCTAATTCTGACTTAGTGAAAAATGTCATTTATTTAATAACAAAAAAGAGAGATAGAAAAGAAATCAAATATCTGTATAAAAAAAAAAAATCCGCCCTCTTCCCATATATGCATAATCACAGTATCTTGGTAAAGAAATTTAAAATATAAATAAGTGTTCAAATTATTTTATTTGATTTAGATTAAGATTCTTTGTGACAATTAAAGAAGGTAAAATGGTATAT
Source organism: Epiperipatus broadwayi (assembly GCA_028023455.1). NCBI lineage: Eukaryota > Metazoa > Onychophora > Udeonychophora > Euonychophora > Peripatidae > Epiperipatus > Epiperipatus broadwayi. Next base: position 393,750 of record JAQFVV010000133.1, on the reverse strand, counting down.
ATATATATAAGTGTGTATGCGTTTATTTAAATGTAAAAATAATAATGATAATAATGCTAGTTCTTCTTTTAAAATTTAAAATAGACAATATTATTTATTGCAAAGATATGGGTTATCTCACCCTATATGTATATTTAGTGAGGCATGCATTTGGGAAAAGAAATATCTCAGCAGTAGTATTTTTTTTGCCTCTTTAGCATTTTATAGTTAAGATTGATATTTGAAATACTTGGGCATTTTATAGCCTATAAGATATGGTTGTTGGATTTCTCTATTATTACTTATTAAAAACAGGTTTAGGAAAAACATCTATGCAGATATAAATTAATGCTTTTAATGGGCAAATATATCAGTAGCTTAATACATTGATCTGTGCCTATATGGCTTTTAATAATAAAAATATGTTGAATAATGCTATGCGGTCTGCCACGCGGATATTTTACTGATCTTGGCGATACGAGATAGACATGTCTTTCTTTGAGCTGATGAATGGGTGTACTCTATAAAGATAGTGATTCAAAACCCACGCTCTATTATTTCCTACACAAGCCAAGCCAAATGCAGATGTGTTACTGTAGGAATATATACATTACTGCTCGCCAAAGAAGATTGGCTCATGTTTGCCAATGCTAATAATATAGCCAGCACAGGATTCAAACCCCGATGTTACTGAACGCTGTAATTAGATTTCTTAATCATACTTGTTGTTAATTCTGTGGGAAATAGATAGGCCATATTTTTCATATAATTATTAATAATAAAGGGTAATAAAATTATGCTTTTGTCCAGAACTCCTGCTGAGAAGACTAACAATAGAATATTATAATGACAAATACATATATACTCTACTTCCCCTATGTATGTAAACACACGCATAAATTTATTATATATATTCATTTGGCTTCTAGCTTAATATAAGCAAGTATTGTGTTTGCTTTCCAAAATTGGCATATTAATTTTATAGTGGCATATTTCTTGGATAAAATATTATCATTCTCAATATAAAATTTTGTTTTATACTAACACACAGTATAATACTGATTATTTACTGTGCGTGTAACTATCACTTCTAGTTAATTTTTTTGTATTGTATTGAATCACAATTGTTATTGTCATGAAATCCAGTACGACTTCATTGTAATGCACACACACACACACACACATCTAATACTGAGGTTCATTATTGCAATTATTATTTTATATATTTCACTACCTTAATTGTCATTATTGATGGGAAACCTCTTTGTAAAATCATATATTTATTCTGGTGATATTGAAATTATGTACTATTATCACTATTGATCATCAAACATTGTAATTGTTATTTTTTTTTGTTTAAATGTAATCCCATATATGGATCAGGATTAGATCCAAACATGATTGTTTTTAATTATATTTTCTAATTGTATTAATAAATTGTATATATCTATACCATTGTCATGTCATTCCCTGGTTCATTATATCCACTCATCTATATCCACACTTGATTAAATCATATGTATGTATCCAAAACCTATGAAATATTAATAATAATAATTTGAGCTATATCAAAGTATTTAGTGAGTATCTTAGATTAAATTAATAAAGTCTAGTGCATGATAGGCTAAGTTTGAATTGAGAGTCCTTGTTTCTACCCTGACCACCGGGACCGAAGAAAAATGATAACCATTATTAGCATGAGGAGTGTTGGTTGGATAGTGGAGATTTTGGAGCACTGGCAAATAGGTTAAAGCTTAGTACTGTTCTGCGACTACCATATCCCGAACATACTGGGTTTGAAGTACTTTTGCTTGGTCTCTGAATCTGGTTGGCTGATCATATGATTCTGAACATTACAATATATATATATATATATATATATATATATATATATATATATATATATATATATATATATATATATATATATATATATATATATATATATATATATAAATCTGCAAAAGGATGCTTTGGAAATTTATGAAGATTCACATACATCCAACACAGATAAATGCAAAGAATCCTCGAATGAAGCTCCAATAAAACACTTACAAAGCCTAAACTTGTATTTTTTCTGTAAATAGAAATTTGTTTGAGGGTGAGAAAATAATAAATGCCTACAGCCACCTTCAAGTAGATGGCTTGATGTGGTGGGAATTTCTATTTCAGACACAATCTCCTTTGATGATTATCAAATGTTACTAACCAGGAACTTCTGGAATAGGGGCAGACAGGAGGCTATCCTATATCAGATATTTCAGGATAAGTATAGGTCAGTACCTGGATAAATGCTATTTTTTTCAGATGGCAAGTCACAAAATTATGTACATTAAATAGTTATCATTTTAATGAAAGTGAGATCATAAGAATTGTGAAAAAGAATATACCATTGAGGATAAAACAGACACTAATGTGTACAAATGTGGTAAATATTGAGCAGGTAGCACAATTATTAATTAGTATAGACATGAACAACCTCAGCTTGTCTACTAGAGTTTCTGAAAAAAGGAAAGAAGAGACAGTTATAAATGCAATATTTTTGTGAAAACAGAAAAATAACAATGATCCTAATCATTGGAAGGATAAAGCCATGCAAATAGTCCACCAAAATATATGGTCACCCTAAAAGAGACCAGCCTAATTATAGAAAAGCACAAATAAGCATTCCTAATAGTCCAGGAAAATATCCAAAACCAGGGTGTAATAACTATATACCAAAAAGCTAAAAGAAATCAAACTAGCAAGGTACTTGAGGTATGTTCCTCACCTCAAGACACCAAAGATACCTTGAGGAACATGCAACCAACTGCTTATATATAGTTCATTGACCAGATGTGTCCATGGGATGATAAACTACTAACTTTGCTTTACAAAACTGCCTCATGATAGAGGTCTTGTTTGAGGGTCTGGTGGTTAATGCACTATTAGATTCTGTTTGCCAGATTTCAGTGGTGTCAGATAAATTTTGTTAAAAAAAATTCTAACAAATTTCCCCACTGTGAAAACTCTGCCACTGACATCAATCCAAGTTACCATGGCCAACAATAAAAAGGTTAAGCTAGTTCAGAAACAAATATGGGTTAAGATTGAAGTATGCCAAACAACCATTATGTGTTTTTGATACTCAATGGTTTAATCCATTATGTCATTCTTGGGATAGACTTCTTACATTTGAACACCTGTGTTATTGATTTCTCCAGTAAAACAATTAGAGTAAATTATGTGGTCTTGGAGATGACATTGCTTCCAAGATATGATATAATTGAGGTTGATTGTATTACATATAATATCCCAGAAGCACTCAAATGATAAACTCACAGATTCCAAATTGCTTGGAAGCAATGGTGTACTTAAATTGTGATCTGTTATAATTGAATTTAGCCTGATTTTCTCAGACACCAGGAATGATAGAGGAATTCCAGCAAAAAATTTAAATAGTGCATGACCAATCATTTTAATCCAGATCATATTCTATTCAATACTAGTATTGAGAAGGAATATCTAAGCATATTAATAAAATGCTGGATTAGGGTATCTTTTCCCATGCTTTTCACCACTCTGTAATCCAGTTGTGATGGTGAAGAAAAGAGGTAGGTCGATGAGATTTTGTTTAGAGACAAGACAATTGAACAAATTACTGTCCCTGACAGAAACATTCCACCACCCATTCATGAATTGTTCATGAGATTTGGAAATAAGATTGTATTTCCAACTTTGATTTCACAACCAGTTATTGGCAGATTGAACTCTTCATGTAGATCCCCAATACACAGCTTTCTGATCTGAGGGTATAATGTACCAGTTTAATAGGATGCCATTTGGATTGACCAATAGTGGTGCTGGTTTGAATAGATGCCTGGATAAGACTCTCTCTTTTGAGATTAAACAGATCCTAACAATTTATGTGAATGATGTAATTATTGCATCAACCACAAAGAACACCTTCAATATCTCACCATGTTCTTTGAATAGTGCTGCAAGAAGAAAATCAAACTTCAAGAAGAGTACCTTAATTCCTAACCAGTTAGTCTTACTAGGTAATACCATTGGTTGCAATGGTATAAAACCCCATCCAGAGAAAATCAGTGCCATTCTAAACTTCCACAAACCAAATAATAAGTAGCAAATTTGATCATTTTTAGGCTTATGTAATTTCTACAAACACTTCTAACAGAAGTTTGCTGACTCATTGGAGCCATTGTTAAAACTAATTAGAAAAGATGAACATTGGAATAGACCATGGAACAGAACAAAGCATTTTGAAATATTAAAACAGGTTTCTTAGAGGAAAAAATGTTAGTTTTCCCTGATTTTAATAAAGCATTCATTGTCCAAACAGATAGTAGTGGTTTCAGATTGGGGTTAATGTTATATCTAATCCAGAAGGATGGCCAACCTCGAGTCCTCTATTTTATCAGCCGGCTCCTGAAGTGTCCAGAAATTAATTATATGGTTACTGAGAAGGAAGCACTAGCAATAGTGTGAGCCTTTCAAAAAAATTTGAAAATGCTACTCAGATCAGAGGTAATAGTGATCACTAATCACAAAAGCCTCAAATTCATGAATCACAGCTACCTGACCAATAGTCGTCCAGTGAGATGCAGTTTGCTGTTACAGAAATCAATTACACCATACAATATTGCATACGATTTAAGAAATGTTGTAGCTGATCTGCTAAGTCAAAACCCATATATGTCAGAACAAAATTATTTATCAGTAGACAATGCCTACATTACAAATGTCAATATAATGGCTCACAGTTATGTAGATAACATGTTAACTTGTTTGAAAACCAAGTCAGTAAACCAAGACTACATTAACTTGATAAATTTGATTATACCCGGAAGACTAGGTGAGATCTTAGTGATTGACTATTATGGGCCATTGTGTTCATTTAATAGGCAAAATTATTTATTAGTCACCTATGATATCTTTTCCAAACATGTTGCCACTTATCCAATACCCCAAGCCAATACTAAACATATGATCAAAGTATTGGACACCCTTCAATTCCTAATGATAGGAAAGCCTGGGATCATTTTAACTAATCATGGTACTCCTTTTCTATCCAAGGAATGGCAGAAATGGGTAGGGATATCAGGTATCAATCATCTGTTGACCTCCATTAGGAGCCATCAGTCAAAAACATGTAATGTGTCATGTGGGAACTTGGATATTTGTTTAAGACCTATTTAGGGGAGAATACAAGGGGTGGGTTAAGCAGACAAAACAGGTAGTCTAGTACATAAATTGGGGTGTGAATGATTCAATTGGATTCACACCTATTACACCACATTTTAATCAAGTTACACCTGTGCTATTTAAAATGTAGAAGTCAATACCAACAAAAATAATCATAGACAAAGAAAAAAATATTTTGAAAACTTGAAAGCTACTATGAAAGCAAATTATAGAAATCAGCATGTAAGAAGGTCTAAACATAAATTCAAAATTGGAGATGGGGTGCTAGTAAAAACTCCAAATCTTAGTAATCCACCATAAGATAAAGATGATAAGTTTAGTAATACATATGAGTGACTATATACCATCATTAAGCACTCAGGTCCCAATGCATTTTGGGTAAACAAGGTGGAGAGGTATGAAGCATGTATAATGCTCGAATCTTTAAGCCTTATTTTGGACATTAGTAACAATGCAAGATAATATCAGAAAAATTTTAACATAGGTAAGATAAATTTAAAACATTGGGTAAACTTTGTAAAAATAGCACATGTGATGTATAATAAAAATATATGTATATAAATGCATATATATATAGTACATGATTAGGTATATTATGTTTGATGAGGGTATTTCCCAAGTAACTCATAAATACAATAATGGGAATATCTGCAGGCTAAATTAAACAGACCTGTTATGATACTTGGCTAGACCATCAAAGTCCAAAAAGCCTCAAAGAAGCATGGATTAGTTAGTAAATAAATAGTTTCATGCACTTTCTGTAACAGAGACACATTCTTGGTTATTCCTCAATTATAAAACCATCAAAACTCTAAATCCAGCACACTATTTGAACTTCTCAAAACCAGCTGCTAAATAATGCAAACAAAAAATTAGAAAGTAAGGAAATTGTTATAACAACCCTTTACCAAACCCAAAGTAATCATACAGTCTTATGGTAATGTGAGTGCCAAATTTAAAATAGAGTTTAAATTTTTAACTGTTTAAAAGAGGGGTGTTGTGAGAGTTCACTTACAAATAACCTGGACACTTTCCCAATTTCCTTCCCAATGTTTGAATTCAGACCAAGTGAAAGACAAATAATTTATCCTACATACCTACTTATATACACATATAAACATACATATAGGCTGATATGTTTCAGAAAGTAATTCTTATTTTTAGCTATTGTGAGAGAGCAAACAAATTATATATATATATATAAACTAATATGTTTGTTCATTTGTGGAAGTCAATTCTTTGTTTATTCATTTAATATCATTAACTAAAATAATTACTGGACTAATAAGTGGACATAATCAAAGATTAAAATTTATATGAGGTCAAAATTATTGCTATATGATCAAATTTGTCATAATGAAAATTAAATAAAAATAATAACAACAAAAATGTTTTATAATTTTTTTTTTTTATTAAGTTGTAGCAATAGGTCTTTAGCTAGCGTGAGTCAAAATAGCATTCTTCACTTGGTATTCTACAATTGAATGGACAGGACATAAGTGAAGTTATTCTTTTTTTTAAAAAAAAATAAAAAATATTTGGTATTAAAAACAGCAATTTTAATATCTGTATTTTGAAGTTAATATAAAATCTTTATTTTGGATAAAAGAAAAAAAAATAAAACTCAATTGTTAGTTAGCAGAAATGAACTAATGACATAATTTATTTTGAAAACTGGAATTTATTATTATAGAAATAATAAAAAAAGAAACATGAAAATACTACAAATTAATTGTTTCTACAAGCCATTTTCATATATCTAGTGGAGTTACAATATAATCAATAATGATTAATAAAATGGTAATTACAATGTGTCAGGGTAAAGTACCAATGCTGTAGGACTTTTCAAACCTAGCTTTAATATTATTAGAAAATTATGAAATTATAGAGTTTGTGAAATTATGAAATTATAAATTTCACAATCAAAATGTCTATTTAAAAAACGCTGGTGTATAGCAATCTTCCAAGGATTTATATACATTCAGGAGAGATAACGTGTATGTGTTTGTTTTAACCACGCAGCATGAAAGATATAAATATCAACAGAGTTGGGAAACAGGAATGTTATACATGGAGATTTACATTTACATTCATAAAATCTTTTACCGGAGATAATATGCTTGTTTTTGTCAAGTTAAATATATTTTATTTTGTTTCACGTGATTATTTTTATTTGCTTTTCTCATTTTTATTTGAAAGTTTATGTATTGCAATTGTTTTGTATTGTGTATTAAAATTCATTTTTCAAATTCAATCATCTGCAATTTAAAAGATGATAAAGTGGATGGATAAATATCCTATATTGGTGTATTTTAAAAAAGTAATCAACTTCAATTAATATGTATTATTTTTTAATAAAAGTAAATTTACAGATTCCTCTAGAAATTCAACATTGATCCATCAAGACGATCTCAAGTAAGGTTTTTATATATTTAACATCCAGGGCAAATTTTAGGACAAACAAAACTATTTGGTTTACTAATAAATTTTGACAATATTTATTTATTTTACTTTACATTTGAGTGTGATTAACCCACTGGGTAAATAGTTTTTATCATATCTGTCATTATTTTTTTTTACTATGACTTACACATACTTATAGACAGGAATTAAATGTATTTACCCACACCGAAAAATATCATTCTAATCATTGCATTAATGGGGGAGTTTTAGAATTATTGAACTCTCATTTTGCTTTTTTTTTTGTTTTGTGTATATATTTAATTAATTGTATAGTATCATTTTGTATATAATATACTTCAAATTATTTTGTTTATGTTGTATTAAGCCATCACGATGATAGAAAAACCATTCTTGATAACCGAATATTTATTTATTTTATTATTATTTGTTTGTAAATATTTATTATATATGTTGTTAATAAATTAAATTGTTTAAACCAATCTGATATCTGTTTGATCATCAGCATCAGGACTGTGCATTAATACCACTATATGATTGATCATCATCATCACAAAATGAATTTACACCATTAACGGTTTGATGATCATAATCGTCATTATAAATTGCTCTTTTAAATAATTGAATGTCATGTGCAGTATTTTTTATTTCTATGATTATATATAGGCATATTTGATGGATAATTATATATGTACATTCCTGAAGAGGAATGACTGCTAGAACTACCTGAGTTCAAATTTTGCAGTGTAATGGCGTCTAAAAAGTGACGTGTAATGAATATGCACTGGTCTAGGTTACATTGAAATATTTTAAGTGAATTATAAGTTAGTATGATGAAAGTAGATGTGATGTGAAACTAGGCATTTCATTGTGACATCTTTAGCATCCTATTTGATAGCATAGGTGTAACAGTAGTGAGATGTGTTTCCTTTATTAGATGCCATTCTTGATTCAGTAGCATCTGTCACACCCAAATGTGCCTCCAAATAATGAATGTGGAATATAAATTGTTGTAGGTTGGCTGACACATTGTATTCAAATCATCAAACTACTGAGTCATATTACCGTCATCATATGGTGTATCCTGTGGATCCAGGAGTGTCAGAATAAATTTATTATATCAATTTACTAAATAAATTAAATTTAAGATATGTTCTCTTGATATAAAAATTATGATATGTTGACAATCTTATTAAAAGTTCAATTAAAGCAAGATATAAATATGTAATGCCTAAAATTGTGCTAAATGTATTTAAAACACTTAAATAAAACTAAATGTATAAATTATATATGGTTGAAAAGCTGGCCGTTGTAAATAGTGTGGTAATAAATCTTTAAAATATGTATTAAAAGATGAATTTTAATAGTAATAACCTATAATTAAATAAATATTATATTTTACAGTATAAATTATATTTAATAATTATATTTAATATTATGTTTTAAAGGAGTCTTTGTGGTAAAGAAATGTAAATTTAATTTTATGGTATCAAAATTATTATTCCAAAATTATACTATATTTTTTCTTTAAAATAATAATTGTTGCAATTAAATATGTAATATTCCCAGATAATTTGATAAAGTCTGTCTCTGTTGTATGTCATGCGACATATATACATTTATATTTGCATGCTTACTAGTGTTTTTGTTAACAAAGTTTCAAAAATTACTTTAAAAATTACACTATAGAATTGAAGATATTTATTTATCAATCACAAGATTAAATATTAAAATTAGTTATAAAATGTTTAAATAGTTTTTTTATAAAACGAATGTAGTTAGCAAAAAATAAATATTTTGTTTTAAATAAAAATACATACACTAAAAACTAAAGGTGGGAGAAATTGATAAATTATTGTTTTTAAAAGTCATTTTAAAATGTTTAGTTATCTTTAATATAGTATAAAAATTGCTTTAGAATTAATATTTTAAGTATTGCTTTAAAAAGAATGAATCATAATTTTATTTTTGATTTTAATTGTGTAATATCAAAGTTATATGTAAATTAATCTATCAGATGAAATCTTAATCCACCAATCTGATGGCTGATTTAAATGGGTATAAATATCTAAGCTTAATTGTTTTCATTGTGCTTCTGTAAATAAAATTTGCTTCTTTTTTTAAAAAAAAAATTGTGCTTGTTTTTTTTTTTTTTTTTGCTTCTGTTAGTCAATTTTGTTTCTGTAAATTTAATCAGCTTTAAATTAGTCAATTCAGTGCTATAATAGTTCTTAAATAATTTATTTGAAACCTAGAAGTGTACCAATTTTTATTATTTTGAAAATAGAGTATTATAAACAAATTATAACTTTTATTATCTAATTTATGTATAGCTAGAAATTTAAATGCTTTTCCAGACTTTTTCTCAAAATTTAATTAAATGTCGCATTAAAACATGGAAGTTTCAAGAGGAAATATCAATTTATTTATAGGGATTTTGGAAATAAAGGTGATAATTAAAAATATAATATTAGTAATTTTAATGGAAAGAATTATTTTATTGGCTAAAATTATATACTGGACATTATGTGAAGAGCTGAATACAAAAACTGATAGGAACTTTAAAATAGTAATGCATTTTTATTTGGAAAGATAGTTATATTAGAAACTGAAAAAATAATACAATAAAACTTTAAATCTTTCCATAAGGTGAAAGAAAAATTATGTTAAGATAAAATGCAGAAAATGTTTTTCTTTTTGAAGAAAACATTATTAATAATTTTAAAACTGTCATAAAATAATAGTTAATTGCAGTCAGTTACTAAAAACTGCATGTAATAAGTATTTGCTATTTTTAAAAGACTACATACATTATAATAATTTTGGAAAGACCAATAATTGAAACTAATAATGAAAAGAAAAGTATCCTTGGATAAATAATAAAGCATATCCTGACAAATATACCTTATATAAAATAAAAGTATGGATAATAAGTAATTATTAATTATTGGAAATATTTTTTTTTTTAAATGCGCAAGAATCATAACGAAATGCTCAATTTATATAGCCCATATCAAGACACTGTCAGGCGGCATAGGATCCTAATGAAGGAAACTTCTAAGTGTTATTTTTAAAGTATTATAAATATAAATTATTTAAATAATCACTGTTCTGAATAATAGAGACAATGAACTATTATTTTTCAAACATTTTCAGAACAGATCAGTGATTATTTTTATTATTAATTTCAGATTTCTAGATATCGACTTTTCATTTGTTTGCTCATTTATTATAACTTTCGTTTATAATGTTTGGAAGGAATCTACGGATCATGCATCCATTTTTAGAGGAAGAGAATGTTGTTTTCATTTTCATGCATTCAAACAAAAATCATAGCAACAAGGGTTGGTGGTTTCAATCACTCCTCAATAATTGATAAAGTAACTTCGAGGAAATAAAAACATTTTTATTTTATTTTTTGTAAAGTGACATTCGTCATAGAAGTTTATACATAAATATGTCTTTGACTTTTTTTTTTAATTAACCCTAGTATTAATCGTAATGTTATTTAATAATTAAAATAGGATAGGTACATAAAAATTAATTATTCACTGATAATATTTTAATTTTTATAAAAGATATTTAATAATTTTAAGGAGTTTACGTTTGATAGTATGGAAAGTATGTTATACTATGCAATGTTATTTTTAATTGTGGACCAGAAGACGTCATTTTAAGTGATTGACAAGTAGATATCACTTAGGTAATAGTTGTAAATATTTTTATGATGTATTTTTTTTTTTTAGATTATCAATAAATTATGTAATGTTATAGTATGAATGAAATGGGTTATGTGTGAATACATTATACACACATAAAGCTTATATAAGTTAGAAATTATTTAGTATAAAATATGCATACTTTTATTCCATATTACTGGTATAATACAACTTAATAATGAATAATTATGTGATTCTTTTATAAAGAACTTTAGTATTTCTTAGATGTTTAAAGTAATGATAATAGTCATTAGTATTTTGTTCAAGAATATTTGATACGAAAGTGAAATAACCTTTTCTTGTTGATCAGTTGAGATTGTTGTATTTACAGGTGAATTTTTGTCATTTTTGAAATGTTGTCAGAATTATTGTCGATGCAGATTGGTAAATCTATAAGAAAATTTGTAAAAGGTAAAGACTTGGTAGTAATGTAAACATGAAACCAAAGAGGTGCTTTTAATGTAGGATTTTGTTATGGAAACAGGAATAATCTTTATGATCTTATTAATTATGCAGGTACAGATAATGAAGCTCTGCAGCTTGTATCATTTCTGTGGGCAGTGTTTACCTTTTTATATTGAATACTGATCATCCAAAGACTAAAGAAATAACTTGGACATCATTGTTTGTAGTGGAGGTCATTGGTCAGATATGTCCTGCCTCTATTTTATTTATACACTGTACCATGATGACTATCTAGTGTGTGTCCTATTGAGTTGAGAATCTAGTTTGTCTCTACATCTACACGTCTGTTCGCTATCACAAATATCTAAAGTATTACATCACACATAATTGTATTTTAATGGAAAATGATAGATAAATTTAGAGTTTAAGGATTGTTATTGAAAATGAATAAGATAGGTTTGTTTACTTATGAGGATGAAAAAAATAAATGCAAATGAATTTGAGAATCAAACAGAATTGAACATAAAGAATCATAAAATATTTTCTATTATTTTATTTGTTAATAAAATACATTTCATGAAAGTAAAACAAAACAATATAAGATAAGACAAAGCTACATTTTGTAGTTATTATTTAATGATAAAGAAATACATCAGTACTTGCAGTTCTTTCATATTAGATCAATACTAAGTAAGAGATATTATGTATGATAATTAGATTATCAATCGTGTCCACTCTTTTTTTTTTGTTAATGAACCAAAATAAATGTTTTGTTTAATAATAACAACATTGCTATAAGAAACTATTTTAGTGATTGAGAATAAATTACAAGATACATATTATTATTATTATTATTATTATTATTATTATTATTATTATTATTATTATTATTATTATCATTATTATTATTATTATTATTATTATTATTATTATTATTATTATTATTATTATTATTATTATTATTATTATTATTATTATTATTATTATGCTGTCTTTTGTAGAGTAGGATGTGTTTTTTTCTTTATCTTAAAACCATTGGAAATTTTTTTTTTTAAAAAAAAGCCTTTGTTATTTATTTTATAAGTTTTTTGGATATCATACTGTTTTTTTCTGTTATTACATGGACAGAGGGCTTATCTCAACCTTATTCTTATGGCTGGCATTGTTTAATTTGAAATTAATTGGATCAAAATATGATTTTTTTATTGATATTAAATTTTTCTATTGTTCTAATATAATTGATCTTTTGATAACTGCTGACATTTTTTGACGTCAAAATTAATTACTTGAAGTAGCTTCTTTTAATAGATATTTTAAATGTTTTTTTTTTGAATGGATTGTTTATGCCTTGGGGATTTTATAAATAAATGGTTTTTTTTTTTTTGAGTGATTTCAGTTGGAAATAATAAGCCTAGAGGATTTTATTAATAAAGCATATAAGACTCTATTTTTGGATCTATTGACTATTATATCGATTTATACAAAAATCTACTATATTTTGGATCTATTGACTATTATATCGATTTATACACAAATCTACTATAAAGTTTTAATTTAACATTTTATTTTATTTTTAGTTTTAATTAATTTCTTCAGTTTGGATAAGATTGATAACTTATTGCTTTTAATTACTTAGTGATTTCTTATCTTCGTTCAATCTAGAGTGTTCCAAATTACTTCATCTTAGGATATTTATCTTTTCTTTAAACTTGTTTGTGAGTTTATATGTAAATTTGCTTATGGATATGAAGAGCATTATAGATATATTGTATACAATTGGATATTTTATTTACATATATATTACTTCACTTTTATAATATATAACAAAATTTGGCATCATTTTTTATTGCTTGTCCATTGACTTTATGCAATGTTTATGGAAGACAAAACATTTATAAAAGATTCTTTGTTAATAGAAATAACAAATTTTATTTATTATATTGTTTTGGAGAAAGGCTGTCTGATTTATTTTCAATTGATATAAAATGTTATTTCATAAATAACTAAGACAGTGATTTTGATATTTTTAATAATTTTATTTTGGACATTATTTGTTTTTATATATATAGTACCATAGAATATGTTTTTTTTTTCTTTTTTTTTTTGTTAAGTAATAGATATTGTTATTGTTTGTTTTATACTTAAATTATTTTACTATAATGTATTTATTTACTTTATAATTTTTAGTTGTAGGGATTTAATTGGGTACTTAGAAGGGATTTATTTATTATCCTGTAACTAATTTTTTTTTTTTTTTTTGGTTTGTTAGTTTTATTTTAGATGGCACCTTTTAAATTTCCTTGTGGTTTGTGTTTGTCTAATATTTTTGGTAGACAAAAATTTTTAAAATGCTTGGGTTTTTGTGGCCTTAGATACCATATAGTATGTTATAATTTATTTAATAAAGATACTTCCATTGATTCTATTAATAATACCTCTGAATTTTTATGTGAATACTAAAGCTCTTATTATAGGAAGGCTTCTGTTATTTTGAATTCTTATGTCTCCCAAACTTCTACGATGAATGCATCTCTTTAGGTTTTATTTGATACTGATATAATCTCTGATTCTATCTCAGTTTCGTCTGTTTGTAAAGTCTGTTCTATTGTTATATTGGATCCTATTAACTGTATCAATTGTTATGGTCAATGTCAAGGGAAGTTTCATACCTCTTGTCTTAGATTAAGTAAAGTTGATGCTGATATTTTTCATACGATTGGTTCTGGCTTCTATAAATATATAGAGTGTAATAATATGTCTAAGGTATTTTTGGCAGATAATATTGCTGATAATCCTGTTTTAGATGATGAGTTTGAGATAGTTAGGTCGACTAATTATATGGATAGTAAAATTGATGGAGATAATTGTGTTAGAAATTCTATTGTAAATGAATTTGATAAAAATAAAGATTTTTTGTCCTTACAGTATCTTTCTAAGGTAGACGTTAACTTATCTTTTAATAATGAGAATAATTATGTTGCAAACTCTACTGTAAATGAATTTGATAAAAATAAAATCAATAATGAAAATAATAATGTTGGAAACTCTCCTGTAAATAAATGTGATGAAAATCAAACTGTTTTATTCTTAGATGATCTTTCTAATGTTGAGGCTGATTTATTCCCTACTGATATTGACTTACTTCTTAATAATATTGACTTATTTCCCAAGAATGGAAATAATAGTGTTGGTAAGTTTGCTATAAATGAGTTTGACAATAATAAAGCTGTTTCATCCTTAGACTATCTTTCTAATGTAGATGTTGATATGGATTTATCCACTAGCAATATTGACTTATTTCGTAAGATTGGAAATAATAATATTGGAAACTTTGCATTTAATCAATTTGACTCTGCTAATAATTTAAAGAATATAGATTGTTTAATTGACAGTGTTATTCATGATTCTAGCAATTTTTCTTTTGAAATGATTTTATCTCTTCCTATTTCTTTTATATATAATTTAATAATTGAAATGTCTCATCATTGTAGGAATTCTTCAGTGATCAAAGATAAACTTATTAATACTAATGATATTGGTACTCAATGCATGGTATCATCTTCTGAATATTCTGATCAAATTTTTAGTTCTATTCCTGGAGATTATTCCTCTGCTATTGAAGGTGGTAGTAACAATATATGTTCATCTTTATCCAATTGCCTTGATGATCTTGGTAAAAATGTTAATACTAATGATATTGCAGCTCAAGGCATTTTGTCATTTTCTGACTATTCTGATCAAATTTTTAGTTCTATTCCTGGAGATTATTCCTCTGCTATTGAAGGTAGCAACATTGTATGTTCATCTTCATCCAATTGCCTTGAAGATCTTGGTAAAAATGTTAATGCTAATGATGTTGGCACTCAATGCAAATATCCTGATCAAATTTTTAGTTCTTCCATTGCTAGGGATCATTCTTCTGCTATTGAAGATGGTAGCATTGTATGTTCATCTTCAGCCTATTGCCCTGAAGATCTTGGTGAAAATATCAAATTGGATGATTGTGTTCCTGAAGTTAATTTAGTTAGTGATGAAATTAATAATAATAATAATAATAATAATAATAATAATAATAATAATAATAATAATAATAATAATAATAATAATAATAATAATAATAATAATAATAATAATAATAATAATAATAATAATAATAATAATAATAATAATAATAATAATAATAATAATAATAATAATAATAATAATAATAATGTATTTAGGAATTTGCCTCATTCCAAATTTAAAAGTAGATGTCTTTATAACTCATCCTGGCTTGAGGTAAATTCCATTAATGATTGCTTTTCAGATTCTGGTTTTTTTTTCTCATGGTAAATTTAAATCACAAATTTTTTTTTTATGGGGAAAAGAGATAACGGGAGTTTTCCTGTTACTTTATCTTCTTTAAAATCTGTGAAATCTAAAATACTAAATTATCTGGCTGCAGTTCCTAAAGTCATCCCAGCTCATAATTTACAGAGTGCTTTTTTTATGGACAAAAGATATAATGGAGGTATTCCTGTTAATTTATCTTCTCTAAAGTCTATTAGTCATAAAATTCTTAATTATCCTGATACTGCTCCCAAATTTATTCCAGCTTATAGATCACATTCACTTAACTTTCATTCAAATAGTAACTATTGGATAAATCATTCCGGATACTCCTCTTTATCTTCTAGTAAAAATGACTTTTCAAGAACTAAAACTATTAACATATCTGATAGATTTAATAAATCTAATTTTGCTAATGTTTATTCTAATACTATTATAACTTATAATAGATATTTTCTTTCTAATATTCCAGTAGATCTCAGTTCAAAAGATATTACAGTATTTCTAGAAAATAATTTACAGACTACTATTGTTTGTCATAAAGTTAATATAAATAATTCTAAGTCTTCTTATTTTTATATTTCTGTTTCTGCACATAAATATAATGATATAATATCCCCTAATTTATGGCCTTGCAGTGCTTCTATTTCTTTTTTTTATGGATCTCTGGCCAGTTCTCTAAGGTTTTAAGAGAATTTATTTTGTTTTACTATCTATTTTATTTTTATTTTTATTTTTTTCTTTATCTCTTTCTTTTTCTCTTTTTGTTTGTATTTGTGTTGTTTTCATTATCTTTGTGGGTTACATGGTAGGCCTTTCTTGTTTTTTACATGAATGTCAGAGGTATGAGAACTAAATGTGTTCAAATTAAACAATTTTTTGAAACAGAACATTTTGATCTTATTTCACTTACAGAAACTTGGTTAAATCAACAATTTCCTGATTGTTCTTTTCTTGATGATAGAGTCAGTATTTTGCGAACTGACAGATCTATGGATAATATTTCTCGAGGTGGTGGTACTCTGATTGCTCTTCATAAAGATGTTTTTTATAAAGACATAAGCACGAAAAAATAATGCCTTATTGCCACAAAAAAAAGTGATTTGAGTATAACCACTTATATTTTTCTATTTTCTCTTTATTTTATATAAATAATTTTAGATCATATTGAAGTTGTTATATTTATTAAAGGAATATATGTTTTCATTTGACTACATTTAAACACAAATTTAATAAATGAGTAATAGTGTGTCAAATTGCCTTTTGACAATAAATTTATGCATGAAATACATTGTAGTTATGTATCATGCCAGTTTAATTAATTAAATTCCTCGAGTTTTATGAGAGAGTTTGTTATTATATGTAAGTTGTAATAGATCGAAGAAAAGGATTTAACTTTTAATGATTTATAAATAGTTATCTGGGTATAAATAGTTGAAAGTTTTGTTTTCTTACTAAGAATAAATTAAAATTTTAATATCAGTGTTGACACAAATTGTTTTATTATGTAATCAGTAGATTGTAAATGAAGTGTTAATTAAATCACTATACATATTATTACCTTATATTATTATTGGCACTTTATTTCATATTTAAGAATGTTAAATAGAATTGATTTAATATTAAACAGTTATTAAGACTATATACATATATAGGTGGCTGATTACTTCCCGGGGAAATATCAAAGCAGACGATGTCTCTTCTCAATGACAGAATAAATATTTTATGTATTTTTTTTTCAACTAATTACTTTATATGATTTAAAGTGAAATTTTAATTTCTTCATTATTTCTTAAATTGATTTAGAATATTTTCTTCTAATATTAATTTATATGCAAACATATTTTTCTGCTTAATGTTGAATTAATAACAGCGCGAAAATTAAAATACTTTAATCTTATTTTTATCTTCAGTCTAAATAACTTTTGTGTTAATGACTAGTTCTGATAATTGGTTAAAATAAAGAAGACAAAAATAAATGCTTACATTTTCTGGGATTATTTTCCGTTCCAAATAGTACATTTTGTTAAATACTTATTCAAATAGCGTCCTTCCAGTGTTTCCTTCAGTAGGCAAAGTTAAGAATCTAAGATCGATGAAAATTGGTGTAGAGATTTCACAGGGTTATTAAATTTACTCCATAGTGTTCAAGTCCATCTATCTATAAAATTTTGTTCCCAATTAATTAAAAAAAAATATATATTTTCTAGCTTATTTCTTCTATTTTACTTCAGAAGTGGAGTTGTAGTCTTGTGCCATTTACATTTCTTCAGTAATCCACCTCCCCTTACAAACTTTTATATTATATACTTTTTATTACATGGCAAGATTGGTTCTGAATGGGCCAATCACAGTAAAATATGAATAAATTAAGTTTGATCTCTCTAGTGAGAATCTTCTAGACTGATGCATTTCAATTTACATTAAAATATAGTATATTTAAAGATTGTTTATAAAAAAAAAAATTAGAAGACTTATAAATTGATTTTGTTGTTTATTTTTAATTATTGTTTCACAATACCAATACAATAAAGTGTTAAATAATTTTATGCTTCCCAGTTATGTTTTAATACTATTAAAACAGCAGTTGAATTAACTGCCCACTGGAACAATGTGACAAAATGTTTATGGGATTTATAACCACTCTATCAGACTTTCCAGGGTCTCACAATCAGTCAAGACCATCATTACCTCTTAAGATATTTTTGATGAGCTTTTGCTTAGTGGGAAAATTATAATCCACATGCATTTCACTCTATAACTAGTCTCTACACATTGATGTTCCATATCATCCAGTGGATAAAACCTACTATCTTTGAGCCAAAACATATGGTTACAATATATATATATATATCATCATCATCATCATTATCAACAATTATCAATCCACTGCAGGATGAAGGTCTCTCCAAGTTTAATCCATCTTCTCCGATCTTTAGCTTCTCTTCTCCACATCACCCCTACACATTTTCTTATTTCATCCATCCATCTTACATGTGGTCTCCTTCTGGGTCTTTTACAATCTCTTGGAATCCAGTTTAAAATTTCAATTGTCCATCTATTATCATCTCTTCTAGCAATATGTCCAGCCCAACTCCACTTCAATCTTTTAATTTTTTCAATGAGGTCAGTAACACCTGTTTGTTCTCTTACCCATACATTGCGTTTTCGATCTCTTCTTGTTACTCCCAACATACATCTCTCCATACTTCTTTGAGTGGTCTGAAGTCTCTGTATTGCTCTTCTATTAAGTGTCCAAGTCTCATATCCATAAGAAAGAACTGGCAAAACAGATTTATTAAAAACCTTCCTTTTCAAACATATACAAAAATTTATTTACGCACATATATATATATATAAGATTTAAAATTGTTTTAGTATCAGTTTACATTTTAACATTTAACATTATTTTAACTTTACTTTAATTACATTTAATTATAATAATATAATTTTACATTTTAATTAAGTTCGCACATATAAATTTATGAAAGCTTGTTTATAATGTTGAATATAGATCAGTTACATAGATTTCACGGTCAAAAACATTTCAAAAGAAACATAAACGATCAAAATACAAAATTATTGATTACTGACAATTGCGGAGGGAAATTTATATGTAACCCAATAGTATTCACCATAAGATACTTGCATTGTCACCAATAACTTAAAAGACATCCGAATAAATACATTTTAGATACTCACCGTAAGGTATCATTATTTATCGAATGTCTATATATTTTGATCAAATATGAAAACCCAAAACATACTTAACCGATAACCAATCCATGCAAGCATCTATAAACAACTTAAATTTAATGCATTTTTATTTAGGGTCAAGTATGAATAGACCACATAGATTTGCATTTGAAAATAAAATATTCTATACCTATTTAACCTTAGGCTAAAATTTGCAGTCAAATTGGCATCAATTCATCTGATACATCGATGTATTCAATGTAATACGGAATACGGCAGCACCAAAAAGATTAAGAGAAGATATTGACTCTCATTAGATAGGAATATTACTTCTATCCAATGAGAAAAACAATAAAAAAAAAAACTCCATAGAAAGGAACTGTGCTCTGCATCTCATAATTCCTTCCCTAGGCAAAACGGGAGAGTGCGGCGTATGAAGCGATTCTGCCAGTAGCGAATCTCCGACTACATCTACTAACTACATCAATATATACAATCCATTGACCCAATTTAACAACGACACAAATAACCTAAGATTACCCTCCCCTAATATAACTTTACAAATCTATACAGCCATTCACGCCCGACTTAAGTTTAACATTTATATAATTAATTTAACAAAAAACAAAAAAAAATCATGATAAAAACTTAAAGAATAAAAAATAAATAAATGATTTTACCTAAATAAGAAAAAAATACCTCAAATAACACTATTAATAAAGAATTTAGTTTGGTCAGATAGGATTCTATTTGTAACAATTAAATACTAGGAAAGTTTAAAATTTAAAGTTCTTAGTGTTTTCAAATTAATATTGTTCGTTATATCTGATAAAGTTCTTACGGTTTTAGAAATGTTCATCTTTTACAGTTGCTTGCCTTTTGAAATCCAGCGTTAAATTTCCCAATGATCCTGTGGTCCTCTGAATATAAGAAAAGCGATGTTTCATTTTTCCATTTTATAACAACTGAAGGGATTGAACGTGCATCCTTCAATCTCTTCTCCCGCACCTCCGCACTAACATCTATCTGTCACATCGTAATAATCATAATCCAGTTACTAATTAATAATTTCCAAATTTTCCTTTTATACGTATTCGAAGGATTGACTTGGCATTATGTCATCGATGTGATGATCCTTTCGCTGAGGTCCGATTTCCCGATGGATTTCTTTCATTGGCTATTTGTTTCTATTGTTTTCCTATCTGACCGATGTTTTTACATTTAAATGCCCAAGGCTGGTTTACATTTAACTAATTAACAATCATTTCCATTTCTGATTAATTAACCTGTTTTCCAAATCAAAGATATATTTTTATCTCTAAATCTTTTTAAGTTTTTGTTTTTAAAATACCTTTTCTATTTTTAATACAGTTTTATTTTAATAATTTTTTTTATCTGTGCGATTTAATATATACGAGTTTAAGATGATATTTAATTTCAATTTTTAATTCTTAAAGAAAATTTTTAAATGCGAACTTTTTAATTTACTTTCATGTTTAATAAATATATAAAAAAAACAATGTAACGAACGTCTGTGCTCGTTACACTACCAATACCAAAATGTTGTTTAACATTCTTGATACTTTTATTTTCTTCTACATCTTTCCTTGCTATTTCACAGTTATACTTTCTTATATCATTTTCAACTCTTTTCCGTACCATTTTACAGAATTCGAGATATTCAATTCTTTTTAATACATCATTTTTGTATATCTTCATATTCCTTCTTTTCTTCATAAATTCTCTACTCTCAGTAAAAATTTTATTAGTCAATTGCTGCTTTTTTCTACCAGCTATGTTTGTTGAAGTTTTTAAAAGTGTGTCAGTTATTGTCATATTAATTTCATTTAAATCTGAATCATGTTCAAAATCTCCTAACACTTGAAACCTATTTGTAAGTTCTAATTTAAAATCATTAGAATGTTTCTGAAAATTAGGAATATCAACTGTAAATATTGTTTTTCTTAATAATTTTTGTCTCTCTAGTTTTACAATTAACACGTAACTTACACCTTACTAATCGATGATCACTTCCTGTGTTAAATTTATTAAGTACATTACAATCTTGAAATATGTATTTTCTGTTAGTCAAAATATAATCCAATTCTGATGTACCTTCATTTGGATGCTTCCATGTCCATTTCCTTTTAACATTTTTCTCAAAAAATGAATTCATAATATAAAGTTTTTCTTTTTCTGCAAACTCCACAAGTCTATGTCCTCTCTCATTTCTATTACCATAACCAAAATTACCTACAGCAATTTCATTTTTCATGTGTCTACCAATTCTAGCATTAAAGTCTCCCATAACAATTTTAAAATGTTGTTTACTCTGATCAAAATCCTTTTGTACGTCCATATAAAAATCTTCTACTACTCCATCATTATGAGAACTTGTTGGGGCATAAACCTGAATTATCGGCATTTGGTATCTGCTATTAAGTTGTATAACTAATCTTGCCACTCTGTCCGATACACCATCAATCTCCACAATATTGTTCATCCGCTTTTTATTTATAATGAATCCTACTCCACTTGTATTTCCAATATGTGTGCCTTTATAATAGAGTATATGTCCACTTTTTAAATCAATTGTTTCTTCTCCTTTTCTTCTAACTTCACAAAGTCCAATAATGTCCCATTAATTAAAACGGAAAAACAAAGTAAACAAAATTCATAAATGATTTAAAAGTGTATTTTCAAACATCGTAATAAACTGATTACAATTGTGCTACGTTTGGAAAAATATATGTTACATATTAATAAACCTTGCTTAGGAGATCGTATGTATAATTAAATACATTATTTTCAGTATAACTTAAGACATTATAATTTGCTAATAAAAAGGAAGTGAAAATAAATATTTATTTTATAGTTAGTGAATAACTTGGAACGTGATAATATTTCAAACGATTTTAAAATCACCCAAATTATTTAAGAGTATGACAGATCGTCGCGCAGATAAAAAAAAAAGAGCTAAAACAAAATAGACAAATCAATAGATGTTGATTAGACCTATTGTAAGTGACTTGTTCTCGGAAATGTTTTAATATTACTTCAGTATGCTTACATTAGTACACAAAACGATAAAGGATTTCTATTACCATTGGAGAAGTGTTTGAGTTTTGTCTGAAGACGTTAATATTGAACCGGATAACCAATATATATATATATATATTACTCAGAAATGTTTGCTTATCATATCCGTTTTCACGTTGTTTTACTTATAAGAACGAATCAAACTTCGATAAAGTCCAATGGTAGAAAAATGTAATGTTTGTTTGGTTGGTTAATTGCTATATATAATATTGTAATGCGTTTTTTTTTTCTTTCATGTGTTATTTAGATATTAGGTTTTATATATATCAGGGTATAGAATATACTAAGTAATGATGTAGCTGTGTATAACAGGTATATACATTTATTATCCATATTTATATTATTTTCCCAATGAAGGGAAAGCATAATATTAAATATTATTTGTCTGGGAAGAAAGATAAATGTTTATCTCTTTCACTGATAAAACAGATGTTAATATTATATTGAGGATGGGAACAAATAGACCCAAACTGGTCAAAAATATACACATAATGATACCATTGTTCTATTATATAAAATAATTTAATAAGCATTTTCTTTTTTATTATTGCTTAATTTTGCTTATAAACGAAATGTCCACTTTAAATACAAAATGTAGTTTAATCCTCCTTGTTTAGGTGTACATGGCTTGCTATAATAAAAGATAGATTATTGTTTTGAAATAATTAATGGCTATTTTACTGATATTGGTGGTCTGTTTATAAAACACTGACAGTTTCTGCAATGTGCAATAGAATATTTATGTTTCCACTTAGATTAGTGTTGTTTTACCTTGCTATTGTATTGATCAGAGTTTGTGATAGATTTTAGGATGAGTTTGAGCTACATATAAGAGCCTTAGATATAATAATAATTAATATTGTACATGGGATGATAGAGAATTCCCCATTGTGATTAATATGAGAGGATGATATTGTTGGGGCTGATTGAATGTTAGTGATTAGAGCATAGTTATGCCTAAAAGAGGCAGATCCCATGGTCTGAATTCTGTTTTCCAGTGGAGAGTCACTGCCCACACTTTTATATCTATGAAAAGGTATCAGAATTGGCCATATTCTTATACAACTATTATGTTGTTTCTTGATATACAACTATCATGTTGTTTTGTAGAGCCCCCTTTATTTAGATCCCTCAAGAAGTTATATAGTTAATATTCCACCGTGTATGATAAACTGTAGCATTTTTTAAATCGAATAGCAAGGATAAGATAAAGTCTGATATAGCTATAGTGTTGTCTAATGGAAATAGTGTCTTTCTGATGTTGTGTAATCTTCATCAGTTTATAAACAGACCAACCAAAACTTACTAGTGTTTGTAGAACTTCTACATAAAAGAGCAAGGTGTGTACATGAGCAATATGGATTGGTTTTCAACAAGTAGGTATTTATTGATGAATAGTAAGATCAGTTAATTAATAAAGAGTTAAGTTGTGGACATAGTGAATGTTTTTGGTGTCACATGTGCATTTAACTAATGATGTTTGCCCACATCAATGCAATGAAATTTTTTTATATAGTAAATTATAATAAATTATTACTTGTATTGGAATGTGATAATTGCCCTTATCATATTCTAATAACTTAAACAGCTACAATTTGATATAATAAATTGTAATTTAGAGGTTTTTTTTTTTTTATTTAAAAGTTGCGTATTTCCAAAGGATATTAATACATTTTGTTTTAACAATTTCAATGCTAGAATAGCTCAAATAAGTTTAAATTTTTCAGTCTACCTGATAGAATAATAAAGAAACATATCCAAAAATGTTTGTCATATTAGTTAGTCATTACTTACCACATTATTAATTAACATCCCTAATTTTGGAATGGATTTATCTTGTTTCGTGTAATGTGTCTGAAAGAGACTTGTATATAATGTAAATAAATATTGTTGTGTTAAAATTTTATTTAGTCTTCAGTATTCATATTGCTAATCAACACACACCACACATTATATTATTGTTATTGCTATCACCCTATCCTGTGATTATAGTGAAATTGTCATCAATCGATATTGTAAAAGTCACTATATGTAAGTATTTCAGAATAATTGTGTTAAGCCCTATAATTTATGAGTATATCTAGGACATTATAACTTAATAATTAAACATACTAACCTAAAGAATATTAGTTTAAGTGATATACTAAAAGATTAAAAACCTAATATTGGTGTGATCAGTTCATTTGAATCCACAGATCTATCATTCACTGGTCTTGGTCACCTTGTTTCTAATTAATGGAGAAAAAAGGTTGGAAAGCAATGATGTTTAGCTATTGAAAAATTACTCTTACTTATTGGAACTTAAAGTGTAGCATAATTAGGGAATGTATAGAATTTATTGAAAGTTTATTGAATATGTTTCGTAATTCAATTCAGTATTAAGAGCCATTTGGTGTGTGTTATGCTTGGGTAGTGGCAAAATCCCTCTCACTGACCCAAGTGTATCTTGTATATCACCCTTTAAGCTATGTGAACCCTGAGAAGGATAAATTATATCAATTTGTGATAGGATTGGAATTTATAGTAAATTTGTATCCAGTTAATTATTGCAAGTAGAATGGAATTGTGTTACATTCAGTGTGAGATATAAGGTCAACTAAACTTTAAAATATCTATTACTTCTTTTGTCTGAAATGTATAGTTGGTTTTGACTTTATGGTGAATATTCTGGTCTTAGAAAGCTTAGAATCTGTATTTTATTTAATTGTCTTATTATCATTTAATTCAATATCAAATTTAGAGTTCTGTACATCATCTTTCATCATCATCATTCCTCTCATCTGTCATTCCAATCTTTCTTTATTCTCTTTTTCATCCTAATTCACTCTTCATTCATTAGCTCTTATTCCATTGTCATCTTAATCATCCATTAACTCTTACACATCTTCATTCTCAGACTCATTTTATTTTATTATTTGATTATTACTTATTTGCATCATTCATTTAATCATTTACATCCTCATTTACTTATTGCCTAATTTATACTTCTAATTTCATATTCATTCCATTGATCTAATTATTGTTTATTTATTAGTTTGATAATATGAAGTTTATTTTATAATTTTTTTGTTTGTTTGCGTGTTTATGGATTTTGAGGCTAGCTTGACCAGAAATTATTAATCCACCTTGCGATCTTCTCTAAGGTTGTAGTTTCATGCGAGCTTAGCTAATAAAGAAATCATCTTTAGTTTATCATTTATTTTAAATATATATTCTAGATTAGTTGTAGCTAGGAAAGTTACAGAGAAAGATATGATTTCAAACCATGCAAATTAGACTAGTTAGATTAGGGGGAAAGGCTACAGGTAAGATTATAGCGCCTAAAATGTGCGGTATAATTTATTTATGATTATAGAAATGTGTAGACCTGATTGTCCGATGATCAGAGGAGAAGGTTACTATATATATATATTGTAACCATATGTTTTGGCTCAAAGATAGAAGGTTTTATCCAATTGATAAATGTGTAAAATTTTAAATTTTAAATAGTACTAAGTTATAAATTATTGAAACGTAGTGTGTAAATATTCATTATATATATTAAAATGCTTGTGGATTACAATTTTCCTACTAAGCAAAAGCTCATCAAAAAAATATCTTAAGAGGTGATGATAGTCTTGACTGATTGTGAGACACTGGAAAGTCTGATAGAGTGGTTATAAATCCCATAAACATTGTGTCACATTGTTCCAGTGGGCAGCTAATTCAACTGCTGTTTGAATAGTATTAAAATATTACTGGGAAGCATAAAATTATTTAACACTTTATTGTATTGGTATTGTTAAACAATAATTAAAAATAAACAGCAAAATCAATTTATAAGTCTTCTAATTTTTTTTTATAAACAATCCTTAAATATACTATATTTTAATGTAAATTGGAAATGCATCAGTCTAGATGATTCTCACTAGAGGGATCAAACTTAATTTATTCACATTTTACAGTGATTGACCCATAATAGAACCAATCCTGCCAGATAATACAAAGTATATAATATAAAGGTTGGTAGGGGGAGAGGGGACTCTCTAAGAAATGTAAATGGAATAAGACTACAGCTCCACTTCTGAAGTAAAATAGAAGAAATAAGCTAGAAAATATTTTTTTTTTTTTAATTAATTGGGAACAAAATTTTATAGATAGATGGATTTGAACACTATGGAGTAAATTTAATAACCCTGTGAAATCTCTACACCAATTTTCATCGATCTTGGATTCTTAACTTTGCCTACTGAAGGAAACACTGGAAGGACCGCTATTTGAATAAGTATTTGCCAAAATGTACTATTTGGAAAGGAAAATAATCCCAGAAAATGTAAGCATTTATTTTTGTCTTCTTTATTTTAACCAATTATCAGAACTAGTCATAACACAAAAGTTATTTAGACTGAAGATAAAAAAAATTTAAAGTATTTTAATTTTCGCGCTGTTATTAATTCATCATTAAGCAGAAAAATCCGTTTGCGTATAAATTAATATTTCAAGAAAATATTCTAAATCATTTTAAGAAATAATGAAGAAATTAAAATTTCACTTTAAATCATATAAAGTAATTAGTTGGAAAAAAAAAAAAGTACATAAAATATTTCTTATGTCATTGGGAAGAGACATCGTCTGCTTTGATATTTCCCCGGGAAGTAATCAGTCACGTATATATATATATATTCTTAATAACTGCTTAATATTAAATCAATTCTATTTAACATTCTTAAATATGAAATAAATTGCCAATAACAGTGACTAAAGAAATATTGATTTTTTTTCTCCTTGATTATACAACCTATAAAGTAATAATAATTTTAAGTGTTTAAAATTACCCAAATTATTTCAGATTGTAACAATTACTGTGGACGGAAAAACCGAGTAAACAAAATTCATAAATGATTTAAAAGTTTATTTCCAAAAATCGTAATAAACTGATTATAATTGTGCTGCATTTGGAAAAATATATATGTTATATATTAATTAAAACGAAAAACAAAGTAAACAAAATCCATAAATGATTTAAAAGTTTATTTTCAAAGATCGTAATAAACTAATTATAATCGTGCTACATTTGAAATATATATATTAATTAGAATCTCTTAGAAGATCGTATTTATAATTAAATAGATGCTTCTCAGTATAACTTTAAACCTCCTAATTTGCTGATAAAGGGAAGTGAAAGAAGTATTTATTTGTTTATCGTTAGTAAATAACTTGCAACGTGATAATATTTTAAATGGTTTTAAAATTACCCAGATTATTTAAGAATATAACAGATCTTCGCACAGATGAGAGAAAAAAAAGAAGAAAAACAAAAATAGACACATCGATATATATAAATTAAACCTATTTAAATGACTTATTCTCGAAAATGTTTTAATATTGCTTCAGTATGC
Organism: Epiperipatus broadwayi; assembly: GCA_028023455.1. Lineage (NCBI taxonomy): Eukaryota > Metazoa > Onychophora > Udeonychophora > Euonychophora > Peripatidae > Epiperipatus > Epiperipatus broadwayi. The sequence goes on along the minus strand of JAQFVV010000133.1, from coordinate 365,519 downwards.
TTACATTAGTACATAAACCGATAAAAGATTTCTATTACCATTGGAGAAATGTTTGAATTTTGTCTGAAGATGTTAATATTGAACCGGATAACCAATATATATATATTACTCAGGAATATTTGCTTATCATATCCGTTTTCATATTGTTTTACTTATAAGAACGAATCAAACTTCGATAAAGTCCAATGGTAGAAAATGTAATGACGGTTTAGTTTGTTAATTGCTATATATAATATTGTAATGCGTTTTTTTTTTCTTTCATGTGTTATTCAGGTATTAGGTTGTTGTTTTTTTTATATCTATACCAGGGTATAGAATATATTAAGTAATGATGTAGCTATGTATAAAGTTATATACATTTATTATCCATATTTATATTATTTTCCCAATGAAGGGAAAGCATAAAATAAATATTATACATCAGGTAAGAAAGAGAAATGTTTACCTCTTTCACTGCTAAAACAGATGTTAATATTCTATCGAGGAGGGGAACAAATAGACCCAAACTGGTCAAAAATATACACATAATGATACCATTGTTCTATTATATAAAATAATTTAATAAGCATTTTCTTTTTTATTATTGCTTAATTTTGCTTATAAACGAAATGCCCACTTTAAATACAAAATGTAGTTTAATCCTCCTTGTTTACGTGTACATGGCTTGCTATAATAAAAGGTATAATTATTATTTTGAAATAATTAATGGTTATTTTACTGATATTGTTGGTCTGTTTATAAAACATTAACAGTTTCTGCAATGTGCAATGGAATACTTGTGTTTCCACTTAGATTATTAATGTTGTTCTACCTTGCTATTGCATTGATCAGAATTTGTGATAGATTTTAGGATGAGTTTGGGCTACATATAAGAGCCTTAGATATAATAATAATTAATATTGTACATGGGATGATTGAGAATTCCCCATTGTGATTAATATGAGAGGATGATATTGTTGGGGCTGATTAAAAGTTAGTGCTTAGAGAATAGTTACACCTAAAAGAGGTAGATCCCATGGTCTGAATTCTGTTTTCCAGTGGAGAGGCAATGCCCACACTTTTATACCTATGAAAAGGTATCAGAATTGGCCATATTCTTATACAACTATTATGTTGTTTCTTGATATACAACTATCATGTTGTTTTGTAGAGCCCCCTTTATTTAGATCCCTCAAGAAGTTATATAGTTAATATTCCACCGTGTATGATAAAGTGTAGCATTTTTTAAATCGAATAGCAAGGATAAGATAAAGTCTGATATAGCTATAGTGTTGTCTAATGGAAATAGTGTTTTTCTGATGTTGTGTAATCTTCATCAGTTTATAAACAGACCAACCAAAAAAAAAACTTACTAGTGTTGTAGAACTTCTACATAAAAGAGCAACGTGTGTACATTGACAATGTGGATTGGTTTTCAACAAGTAGGTATTTACTGATGAATTATTAAGATCAGTTAAATAATAAGTAGTTAAGTTGTGGACATAGTGAATGTTTTTGGTGTCATATGTACATTTAACTAATGATGTTTTCCCACATCAATGCAATAAAATTTTTATATAATAAATTATAATAAATTATTACTTGTATTGGGATGTGATAATTGCCCTTATCATATTATAATAACTCAAACAGCTATAATTTGATATAATAAATTGTAATTTAGAGTTTGTATTTTTTGTATTTAAAAGTTGCATATATCCAAAGGATATTAATCCATTTTGTGTGCAATTTTAATGCTAAAATAGCTCAAATAAGTTTAACTATCTTAGTCTACCTGATAGAATAATAAAGAAACATATCCAAAAATGCTTGTCATATTAGATGGTCATTACTTACCACATTATTAATTTCCATCCCTAATTTTGGAATGGATTTATCTTGTTTCGTGTAAGGTGTCTAAAAGAAACTTGTACATAATGTAAATAAATATTGTTGTGTTAAATTTTATTTAGTCTTCAGTATTCTTATTGCTAATCTTCACACACCACACATTATTATTGTTATTGCTATCGACCTATCCTCTGAGTATAGGGAAATTGTCTTTAATCAATATTGTAAAAGTCACTATATGTAAGTATATCAGAATAATTGTGTTAAGCCCTATAATTTATGAATATATCTAAGGCATCATAACTTAATAATTAAACATACTAACCTAGAGAATATTAGTTTAAGTGATACACCAAAAGATTTAAAAAAACCTAATATTGGTTTGATCAGTTCATTTGAATTCACAGATCTATCATTCACTGGTCTTGGTCACCTTGTTTCTAATTAATGGAGAAAAAATGTTGGAAAGCTATTATGTTTAGCTATTGAAAAATTACTCATACTTATTGGAATTTAAAGTTTAGCATAGTTAGGGAATGTATAGAATTTATTGAAAATTATTGAATATTGTGTAATTCAATTCAGTATTAAGAGCTATTTTGTGTGTGGTATTCTTGGGTAGTGGCAAAATCCCTCTCACTGACCCAAGTGTATCTTGTATATCACCCTTTAAGTAATATGAACCCTGAGAAGAATAAATTATATTAATTTGTAGTGTAGAATCAAAAGTTTATGATAGATTTTAAATTTAGTTGTTTATTATAGTTGCATTGGATTTAGGAACATTCACTGGTTTGTAAAAGTCAATTAAATATTAAAATATTAGTTGCTTCTTTATCTGAAACATATGTAGTTCATTTTGACTTTATAGTGGATATTCTGGTTTTGCTGAGCTTGAAGTCCATAATTGATTAATTGTTCCATTATCATTTAATTTAATACCAAAATTTAGAGTTCCGTGGATAATCTTTCATCATCATCATTTCTCTCATATGTCATTTCAATCTTTCTTTATTCTCTTTTCATCCTAATTCATTATCCTAATTCACTCATCATTCATTAGCTCTTATTCCATTCTCATCTTAATCATCCATTAACTCTTACACATCTTCATTCTCAGACTCATTTTATTTTATTATTTAATTATTACTTATTTTCATCATTCATTTAAGCATTTACATCCTCGAACGCTTATTGCCTAATTTATAATTCTAATTTCATATTCATTCCATCGAGCTAATCATTATTTATTTATTAGTTTGACAAATACGAAGTTTATTTTATAATTTTATGTTTGTTTGCTGGTTTGTGGATTTTGAGGCTAGCTTGACCAGAAATTATTAATCCACCTTACGATCTTCTCTATTATTATAGTTTCATGCGAGATTAGCTAATAAGGAAATTATCTTTGGTTTATCATGTAAATTGGACTAGTTAGATTAGAGGGAAAGGCTACAGGTAAGATTATAGTGCCTAAAATGTGCGGTATGATTTATTTATCATTATAGAAATGTGTAGACCTGATTGTCCAATGATCAGAGAAGATTACAATATATATATATGTGTGTGTGTGTGTGTGATCACAGATGGAGCTTGGGGGCAATTTGAAAGAGGTATTGAATTTTTGATTCTCTCTCCGCATTTTTTGTAAACAAGCTTGAGTGGGCTATTGGTAGAGGTCCATCTGTGATCATAAAATGCAAGCTATAGTGTACCGGTCGAAAACCACCACCCCCGCAAGTCAAATCGGATTCAAACTCAGGCGGTTCAAAACTGAATTCAAACCCAACTTAACAGCTCAGATAGCAGAAATCGATGGCACAGTGCTATGCGCCAAGAACTAGTTCAACGGTTGGTGAGGACTAGAGACCCTACGAATATCAATTAACTTTGACTACTTTCAAATCGAATCATATGTATGTTCGGGTTGCCAACACAGACAGCGGGTATGAACATTTAAATAATTATAAAAAGAATGATGAACTAAGAAACCAAGTATGTTAGAAATATTTAATAATAATAATAATTTGTTTTGTTCAATAAAATATAGATTGCATTAGTTACCTCTAGTCTTTAAACGAATTTATAAATATAATAAGAGTGGCGGTCCTTATCATATGCCAATGGAAATTACGCAATATTGGAATTCTATGTCTATGCCCCCAACAAGTAAATAAAACATTTAAGGTTATATTCGAATAAATATATATTAGTGGAACAAGAAATCAATATTTTAACATTTTGTGAGTAGATACACTTGTAACTTAGGAGCTGGGGACATAGGTGAAAAACGGAGCTAATAATTTATTATTAGCTAATTATAAAAATAGTAACGTATAATATTTTCTTTACTCGATGATTAATAGAACTTATAAATTTAGTTCTAATGGCGAGAATAACTATTTAAAATTTATATTATATTATTCAGGCAAATGGAATCAAGGAGCTCATCGAGTCGAAAGATTATTGGCATATAATTTTAAATACGACATTAATAAAGCACACAAATATATATATTAAATGAACCGCCAAGTAAGAAAAGAGAAAGTTTAAAGGCTAGAGATTTAAAGAATTACGAGATAGATTTACAATAGCATGAATAAAAGGTTTTATAAAAAATGTTACATTAAAGAATAAAGAGCTCTTAAATAGGAGAGTAAAATAAAGTTCGACCTGGCCAGAAAGTTTAACGTTCATTATAGAAATATATTACCCTTCCGTGCTTGTCCTTAAGTTACTCCTCCAAGTTGTTGAAAATGTAGGCATCATTGGTTAACTACTGGAATAGTATTTTAGTAGCTTTCATTATTTTAGCAGAGTGATGATCCGGAAAACGGTTCAGCAGCTCCAGTGAAGTTTCCTCGGGACTTTAGGAACCGTAGCCAGATCCCTGATGTTCTAGCCCTCTATCATGATGAAATACAATTTTTATACACACGAGTTCACTGCACAACTCTACAATCAAAACTAGTCTTTTTTCTTTTCTTTTCAGGGCTATATATCTCTGTTCACTGATGCCTCTCGGCTAGCGCTCATTTTCTTATCAATCTGGTTTTTTTTATAATTAGTTGTTTTCAGAAACATTCCTTCGATAAGGCCTTCAACTAATTTTTGAATTCCTTTCCTAATTAGAAAATGAATTCTTAAAGTCTGAAATGATTTTAATTAAAAATTGAATTCTTATCTTTTTAATTAATAAAACTTTACTGTTGTTTTTGAGAATTTGAAAGCCTTTGGAAGGAATGTAGCTTTTAATCGCAAAACTTTACAAATTATTTAAAAGTAAAAAAAACAAGTATTCCCGATGCAATGAAACTTTCGAACAATTATATACATTTAATATTTACAAATATATATATACGCACAATCCACGCAATTTAATATATATAAATTCATGAATATTTTATCATGAATTTATTTAGAGAATTGATCCAATTTAAACTAAACTAATTAATTTTACTACGTATTTGAAACAAGTTATTCATTATGAAAATTAGCGTGGATTGAACATATAAAGCCCCATTGCATCGGGAATTTAAGGTTAGTATTAGGGTAAATAACATGAAGCTAGGATCGAACTCAGATCTGACTGCTTCAATAGGCAGGCTAAAAAAATTTTAAGTTGTTTTTTTTTTATCATATATATATATAATAGTACTTTGATTAATTAAATTATGATAATTATCAAATTAACATGCAGTGTAATAATGTAAATCTACTGTTTATATAATTATTAAAAGTAAAAATTAATACATAATTACTTGTGGTTTGAATAGTTGTAGGCCTTAGAGTTGCTAAAAAATAAATAAATAATTAATTAATGCACTATTAAAATTTTTAAAACTTTACTTAACATTGAATACTTATATTACTATTACATTAAATTTTAATATTATCAATATAAACCTTAGTTAGCAATTTGTTATTTTAAAGTTTCTCCATTTCATATATTGTTATTTTTTTAAAAAGAATAAACAATTGTAGTTGTTGTTGTTGGTGTTATTGTTTTTTAAAAAAATAAAGTTGAGTTACTTTATTTAAATAGCAATATTGTCTAATTCTCTGTATACTAAATGACAAATTAAATGAAAAATGAAATAATAAAATTATATTTTTTTAGGACTCATTATAACAACCTTTTTTTGAACAATACTGTACATTGCAAAAAAACAAAAAAACAAACATAATATGATAAATTATGTTTGTATTTTATCTTTGAGTTTTTATTAGCATATTTTTGTATCAATATATATATATAAACATAATCAGCAAAAACATTGGAACCTATTATTTCCAGAAGCTTCTGTGTAATAAAAATATAATAGCTAGACAGCTGATATTTTAATACAATAACAAATACATTAATCAGATCATCATAAGCTCTGAGGAAAGTGCTTGTTATCATAATAAAATGTCATTTTTTTAGCTATTATATTTTTATTTTACAGAAATTCCCAACAAATAATTTTATAAATTTATTATTTGTCTGGAGAATATTAGAATTAACATTATTAAAATTTACAGGAAAAAATGTGTTTATAGAATTGGGCTATTTTGAAAGAATGTTTGTGAAGAAATAAAAAATGGTTTGTGATCTTCCATTTGTAATTGATTGTAAAAGAAATGGACTTTTTTTAAGTGTTGTAAGCTCTCCTTTTACATTCAAACTAAAAATTCATATACTCTTTAATATGGCAAGTTTTGGTATCTGATCTGCTTTTATTAAAAATAGAGGATAAGTGAGATTTTTTAGATAAAAAAATATTAGATTTCAGAAAGAAGCTCTGATGAATATACTTGTTTTTGTACTCAAACATCATCTATTTAGAAATTATATCATTATTACACAGAAACTCCAATATATAGATATATAATGTACTAATATATTAGCTATACATATAATAATTTTTGTCTAAAAAATATTGAAATAAACAAGTTCATAAACAATATAAAGTTTAAAATTGATAATAAATAATATAATCAATTTTCTGTATGTAAATGATTGAATTGTAAACAAAAAAAATTCATTTGAAATAAATAAATTTATAAAAATCTAAAGAGTTATTATCAGTAAAAGTACAATTAATTAGTTGCAAAGGGGGAGACGGTTTTGCTTTAGAAACATCAAAACTAAAAGTCTAAAGATCGATTGAAAGGGGGAGGAAAATTAACTTAACAATTTTAGAAAGTAAATAAAAGTTAAAAGCAAGGAAAGTTCAAGAATAAATCTTTTCTTCAAGTAATGAGAGGTAGTCTCTGTTTTTGTTTAAAATATTAAAGAGGAAAAGGGAGATAAAAGTTGAAACTAAAAGTTTAAAATATAAATCTTTATATAAATTAAAAATATTTCTTGCTTATAAGAAGTTGATTTTAGAAATATATATGTGTGTAAATGACAAGTTGTTTTTAATAAAGAAAAAATGTGTGCTTTTTGATAAAATAAATATGTGCATATTAAATTTTAAAGAATAAATGAAAGTTATAAGTTAAACCAAATTTTCTCAAAGATTGTATATACTAAAAGCTACATATAAAATGAGATATTATTTATATAGCACTCTGTTTTATTACTGTAATAGCGATGTAAGCGATAAAGCCAATGCACATGTGCTTTAAAGATAATGGCTAATAATTAAAGAATTCATCAACAAGTAATTAATTAAAATGTTATCAAAGCATATATCAAAAGCAGTGGAGGAATTTCAACAACAGATATAGTTTGGAAAATAAAAGCCAATTACTTATCAGTTTTGTCAATATTTCTCCAAAAAATCCCACTCCTCTTATAAACAATGTCTAAATAGATTGATCTAAATTAATCTTAAAGTAATCTAGTCTATGCATAATAACTTCTTGAGCTGTCAGATTTAAATATATTCATTTACTTCTGTTATTATTAAAATAAGAATAATAAATTATAGAAAAATTATCTCCAATTATATTGATATTGTTTGAAGGTATTTTAAAAGTTACAAAGAGTTTGCTATTAAATATTGTTTACTAAAAAAATATTTTTTTTGCATTTGTTTATTTACTTTATTTATTTGATTGATTACCTAACTAATTTTTATTTTCATTTAGACAAAAAAAAAACAATTTTGTGTAAGCATTGCCACTATAAATTAATAAATGATTGCCTAACATTTCTTTATAGCCTTTAAATATCTTCAAAATCTTCAGAGATATTTTTGATAAATTAAATTTTAGTTAATTTATTTATTGAGCTGCATTTTTTTATGAAACCCATTCATCTGATTCAAATGTTAACAATTTAGTCAATTGAAAATCTGAATGGATGGTTGAAGAGCTGGAGTATGGAGTAGATTGAAGCCTGTCCATTAATGCATGAAGTTTGGCAATTGAAGCAGTCAATGTCCTGAAGCAGTCGATGTCTAATCTCATCAATCTTCATGCATCAACATCTACACTAACTTCTTGTGGGGCTTGCAATTCAGACCTCACTGTAAATATATGCCATTAACCCACACACTCTATGCATAATGATTAGAGAAATTTGTAAAATTAATTATATTTAGTAAAGTGAAACAGTAGATTGTGTGATGAATATATATGGGAAAGGCTCACAATACTGAATTATCTTTTTCTATGGTCAGACTGTTTTTATTAATTAAAAAAATAAATCTTAATTAAAATTCTTTTTTAAGTTGTTTTCAAATCTTTAAAAAAAATCAAATGAAATTTCGAACCCTTATTTGTTTTAGAAATATTTTGATAATTAAATGATGTTTTTTATTTAATCAAGAGATTACAGAGATAGCTGTGGGCAACTGAAATTGCATTCTTGGAGGGATTAAAATGTGTATAAAGGGGCCCATAGAACAAAGGAAGTTAGCTTTTAGTTACCTTTCATCAGTTGCATTTATTAACTTTTCAGTGGAGTTAGTTCCTTTCAGTAAAATAAATTTTAAGAAGCCAACACAAGTTCTGCGCTATGAAGTTTGAGTAGAAGAATCTTTCACCTTTCTCTCTTTCTCTCAGAGAGCCGTTTGCCTGCCTGCTGCTTCCATGTTTCATCTGACCGGCCATACAAGATGACTGTATGATTGCCAACCTGGCTGCCTGCCATTATGCTATTATTCTTAGGTAACCTCACTTTATGTACAGCTGCCTTCATAAGTAAGTACTTTTTTAATTTGTAATATATAGTTCAATCTTTGTATTTTAATTTATATATTAATTTATAAGCTTCTGTTAAATTTGCTTTTAAATTCTCTCTCTATAATCCCTTACTAATATAATGTATTTTAACTTACCTTTCACATTTAATTTATGTTATATAGCTTTGTGCAGCTCAATTAAATATTAACTTATTTTGTTTAATATAGATATATAATTTATTTTCTTTCATATGCCGATGTCCGTCAACCTCATGAGTTTAATAAGGGTTTTTTTTTTTTTTGGTTAATGGAGAAAGAAGCAGGGGTTTCAATTAAATTTATTAGTAAAGTTGCATTAATTTGTAACAGAAATCGCTCCCTAGGTTGGTGTCATATTTAAATCTTTTATTCACGTTTTTTATCTAAAAAAATTTATTGTGGATGCATATTTTACTTTCTTATTTAAATTTGTCTTTAAATTTCCATTTTAAAAGATCGTGAACCTTCATAGAAATAATCCATTCCTTCTTGCTGTAGCCTGAAGGGCTAATTCTATCAGTTAATATGTATATAGGAATCAAAATTAAATATAAATTTTTTTTAGTTTAATGTTTTAGTTAAAGAGTTATTTTCTAGCATAAGTTTCTGAATGAATCTTTATTTAAATATATCATTGCATAGGAGTTCAAACCATTTATAGGCTTTTGAATAATGTATATTAAGTTATTGTACATGTATAATGCTGCTGGTCTACCTTTTTTTCACTTATAGTACTCCCATGTATTTTTTTATGTCTTTGTCATTTGGGGACTTCAGAAATCTGAATCTCCCACCTACTAGTTCTCAAAATCGTTTGTAATCAGGGTACACCCTACTCCCTGTGAAACATGAGGTTTATACGGTTTTGATTGTGCTGTGGACCATCAAACCAAACCTATCCATCCTATACCATCCTGTCAAAACGGTGAACATATCACCCCTCTTTCAGTATCAAATGTCTTAAAATAATGAAGCATTCAAAGTACCATAAGATCTGTATTTCTTTTATGACATGCTAGCATCATTATTGTTTTAGTTAATAGATTTATGCCTGTTAAAGTTTCATTAGGTGTTGGAAATAATGACTTATTTATGAAATGCGCCAACATGCTAATTATTCAGTATGTTGATTTTAAAGCTGCTTTCTTTTAAAATATTTATCGATTCCCATAGACATAAACCAATTTATATTAATGATTGTATCACATATTCTCGTAAATGTAGCACATTGTTTGTTTCTTATTTTACAAAGATGTCTTTTCCAAACAATGCCAATAAAAGTACACATAATGGTTTTCATAAAATAGATAAATGATTAAAATTGTATATCCTGCCTGTTTATCAATTAAATCATTTGCTCCTAAACCTGTCATGATCTGTTATATTTGTTTTTAGGCATCCACAATGTTGTGTTAGTAAAATTTTATTAAATTGGCACATTAACTCTGCACAAGCTATAATACACTTCATAAAATTATATTCGTTAAATAATTAATGTAAAGAGGATATTATAAAAACAAATCCCCAAGTTTTGTAAATGGACAACATCATTCCAAGCGTGAAACAATTTTGCGTTTTCTCAATATTTTATTAAATATATATTTCATGTCAATCCTGGTTTGTTGTTGAATTATTATTTTGTAATTAGTATTTAGAGTTATTTTCTTTAGCCAATAATTTAGCATTAATAAAGATAACTTTAATAGATATAATTCCTGGGCTACTCTTATGTCGATCATCATCATCAGTCGGATCTTATGCTCTACTGCTTTGCTTGTGGGCCTGGAACTAAAATAATTGTGTTGTATCATAAGGATTGTTGTTCATTGGGTCATAGACTCGAAGAATAGGCAAATAGATTAGAATTCAGGATTGCTCCAGACCTGTGTATCTCGAGCATGATTGGATTCAAGGTACTTTTGCTTAGGATTTGAATCTTGTTAAGTGAGCATACTATTTTGACCAGTACATTATCTTAATATATATCTGAGCACTTATAGCATATATGAGTATAGATAGTAATGTGGACCAACTGATGATTGCTGGTTTAGCAAGAAATACTTATATTGGTGATTATTTATTTTTTCAACAAATATGTCTTCAAGTGTATCAGAGTAATGAGATAGTGCGGAGGGTGGTGGGTAATGGGAAAGTCTGTGCTCATATTCCCTACATAATAATAATAATAATAATAATAATAATAATAATAATAATAATAATAATAATAATAATAATAATAATAATAATAATAATAATAATAATAGTAGTAGTAATAGTAGTAGTAATAATAATATCAAATGTATAATTACTTGTTGTAGGAATCGTAGACTTTACTAAAAGGAAAGAAAAAGAAAAAAAAAAGATAATTAATACAATTATATATATATATATATATATCATTATTTCTAAATTTATTTAATACTAAATATAATAGAGAAGTTATAGATTTAACAAAAAAACTTTTTTTTTTTTTTTTACAAATACTTAAATCATATTTTAAGAGCTTGTTTGTTTTTTTTTTTAATAAAAAAATGTAAGATGGTTTAAAAGATGTAAAGCACTTTTTTTTTTCAAGGATTTGAATGCAAAGATAATACAAAGAGAAAAAAATACATATCCAAAATTAATTGCATATAGAACGAATAACTTTGTAAAAAAATAAAAAATTTAAATGTGCTCAAAATCACAGAATCGAAGAAAAAGAGTGTTAGCCCCTGAAAAGTTGTTTACTATTAAATGAATAAAAGTATGATTATATTTTCATTATAAGAAATTATTCAAATATATATATAATTTATGTATTCCTACTTATACATCAAAAGAAAATAATACGCACATTAACAGTACTGTATATATGTTGTACTTGACGTGAATGTATATCCTCACAACAATACATTTGTGTACCACTTATAATGTGTAAACCAAATATCCTGTTTTCATGAATCAGTCTATGTTTTGTTTTTTGTTTTTTTGTTTTTTTTAAAAAAAACTATATAAATAACAATACGTAATTGGCTTGTTGTGTGTGTTATACATTTTATAAAAACATTGATGTGATCAAGCTGGAATGGGATCGTTTGACTTCTAACTTTAGCATTTGACATTTTTCTAAATTAAATGTTCAAACATTTTTATTTTGTATCAAGCCATGTGCGTGTGTGCTGAATGGGTTTTAAATAAACCTAATTTATTAATCATGTAACTCAATGTAGAACTTTTCAAAATCAGAACCTTCAAAAGACCGTAATCATTTATTTTTTTTTTTTGTTAATAATAAACTTGTATTTAATTGTTAAAAATTATTTTTATCATCTTTTGGTCACATATAGTAATAGAACTTGTGTTCCTGAGCTAGATTCGGACACGAATAAATGGGGATGTGTTTAGTGCTTTGGGCATCCAGAGATGATCAAACACCATTCTGGTTGGTACAAAAGAGGATACTCTTTAAAGCCCATGGACTATATTTTATTTTAGTTGTCTTGTTAAAAATTTAAGTTTATAGTTGGCCAGTTCAAGAGGCCTGAGCATTGATGATGATCAGCATATTTTAATGTCCCAGTATTATTGTTCAATTTCTGATTATTGTGTACTTTTAATGGATGGGTACTAAACTGGTGCATCAAAGTTATGTTTATATAATTGCCCTCGCTGGCAAAGGCTCTATAGATATCCTGGTCTACAGAAGACCCATTTCTAATCCAGTCACAAGGTTGACTGTTGATTTATATTTTTTGTTGTTCAAATCCAGCCACAAGTTGGTCTGTTGATTTTATTCTGATTTATTGTAATGATTTGTTTATTACCATCAATGATGATGATAGATGGTTATTTCTCTCTTCATATTTCCTTGTACTTATTTATTGATAATGCTGGTGGATAATTATGCTTTTACTTGCTATTCTGAGTTAGCTGGCTGATCTCATATTCTCCTTAAATATATCTCATATATACTTTTATAAATTATTTGATTTTGTATTTAGTTGGGTTTGTTGAAGTTTTTCCATCACCCCAGGTTCACTTCTTTCTATTTAATCACACCCCATCCCGTTACAATATATATATATATATATTGTATATATATATATATATATATATATATATATATATATATATATATATATCGTTTGTGTATTATTTCCTAAGTATCATCATAAAAATCATCATTATTATATTGAAAACAATGACAAAAACCTAAAATTAGAAAAGTATGGTATATAGCTAACAACTCCCATGCTATAAAATGCAAAAATTCATATTTCCTTCTCTCCAAAAAATGCTGCTCTAAACTATAATTTACAAATGTTCTAGTCTATAATGTACATATATATTCAATCTTTTTCCTATTCTGATTCTGCTATGCATATGAGGACAAAATAAGCCAATACTTGATTACGTTCTAAGTAACTTACCTGAGATTAAATGTTTTTATGTTTTATCTCTTAATTTTCCTATTGATTTAGATCACCCACGTATTGATTTTTTTATTAAAATAAATTACTTTAAGTGGCATATTCCTTTAAATATTAAAAGATGCTATAAAACCGTGGATTATATTGGTTTCTGTAAGACAATTTTTAATTTTGATTGGAGCCCATTATATTTCTTAATAGATTTTAATTATAATATGGACTTTTAAAATCAAGTATTTAATGATCTGATTCATTTTTATATACCAAAAAAACGTGACTCTCACAATTATTTTTATCCTTTTTGGTTCTCAGATAAACTTAAAAAAATATTAAAATACGAAATATACTTTTTTTACAATAATTTTGTTAAGTATAGAAGATTGGTTAAAGCTATTCAGAAAATAGCTTACGAAAACTATACATAAAAATATGGAACTCAATTTGTCAGATAATACTAAAGAATTTTGGTCTTTTATTAAAACTTCTAATATTACGAAAAGAAAGTCTCAAATGGATTATAATTCATCTTTAAGTGCTGATGACTTTTCAGTTCACTTTTCTGAATTATTTAAAAATTATCAACTCTCTGGGTATTACTTGACTAAGGGGTGTTTTAATGATAGCATTTCTATAGATTGTTTCAATAATAGTGATGGTTCCTGAGCAACATGTTTTTTTTTTTTTTTTTTACCTGGAAGATTAACTGAAACTAATATTTTAACAATAATGATCACATTGTTAATGATTTTGAAAATCAATGTCATTTAGATATTGTTTTTTTTTTTTTTATTTATCTAAGGCATATGATAAAGTGAATCACTCCGGTTGCTTTTCAAAATGTATAAATTAGTTTTTTTTCTAAAATTTGGCTGCATGATTTCAATCTTTTATTAAGAAGAGAACAGCTTATGTAAAGTTTAAGAATAATTCTTCTAATTCATATTATTGTAATATTACCTATCTCAGGGCAGTATTCTTGCACCATTAATGTTTAACATTTATATTGATGATTTGAAAGAAAGTTTGAAATTTTCGCATATTTTATGCTATGCAGATGATTGTAAATTTTTTAGAAAAAACAACCCAATTAATGATTGCATATTATTACAAAAAGATATTAATATTTTTGTAAAATGGTGTAAAGAAAATAAAATGAATATTAATATGGATAAGTGTTCAACAATTTATTATTCCAAAAAATCTGAAAAAATAATTTGTCATTATTATATTGAAGATTATAATGTAAAAGTTGTTGATATTTAGAAAGACCTTGGAATTATTTTCGCAAGTAATGGATCAAATCATAACCGTAATGAAAATGTAGTAAATAAGGCTTTTAAAATTATGGGTGAAATTTTAAGGCATGGTAGACAATTTAGAAGTTTTACAAAATATAAATTATTTCTTTCTGTGGTTTCGTCTCTTTTAGAATATGAATCTGTTGTTTGGAATCCCAGTAACAAATGAGTTATTATTAAGAATCAATTGGTTTATGAAAAATTGTCTAAGTATATTAAGTTAAAAGACCATTATCTATCTTTATCCATTTGAAGAAAAATGAGAGATCTTAAAATTTTATATAATCTTGTGAATCAAAAAATTATTTTAACTAACAATATTTCGAATATTACTTTTAATAATTGTTTACATAAAACACGTACATTTACTTTATTTTATATTAAGGTTTGTCACTCGAACATATTAAAATTTTCACCTTTGTTTCGTTTGCCTAATACCTATAATCATGGTTTTACTAATGAAAATATTATTTCTTTAGACTTTAAAAAAATTGTTACTTATCTTATAAAAAGTATGGCATATAATTATATTATTTTAGTCATTTTTTCTCCTTTTTTATATTATTGATGTATATTATTGTATAGTTGTTATAGTGCAATTCTGTGATTGGTTTAATGATGTAGTTTTGTACGGTAAATAAATTGAATTATTATTATTATTATTATTATTATTATTATTATTATTATTATTATTATTATTATTATTATTATTATTATTATTATTATTATTATTATTATTATTATTATTATTATTATTATTATTATTATTATTATTATTATTATTATTAATTTGTTCTGATTGATTACACATGCACCATTCATGGTGGCATTGTTTAGGTGCTAAAACACTTTAAAATGCCATTTACATGGCCTGCCTTTTTGTTGGGAAACAACATTATTTTTTAAAATGGAATAATTACATTTTTAAATTATACTATACATTTCATTGTGTGTTGACACTTTTCAAACTATTCTAAACAATTTACAAACCAACAATATTTTTTTACAATGGAATACTTACTGTTTTCAATTACATTATATATGCCAGCACATAGTGCTGGAATGTGCAAGGCTGGGGACTGATGTCTTTGACAATCCAAAGGATCAACCAAATGATGCAGTAATGTGATCAATCCAACCTTTTGATTTCTAAAATAATTGGCAACCTCAGCCATATAATTTATCTCATAACTGTTCTTGTGCCAATGTGCCTTTTCATGTGAATTCTGTAAGATTGTGCTTATCACCATACACTTTTGCAATTTTTTTTCCATTCCAAACTGTGTAGGGAAGCACGATGATGAGCTTACAATTATTAGTATGTAATACTATGTCAGGTAAGGTATAATACCATTAATTGAATCTAGATTGCAAAAGTTATGGCCAGTTGACTATCATACACCCTCACATGATATGATATTGATCTGTGAATTGTGCACAATTGCATAGTATCATGAAGCAAATCAATGGGCCATCATAGTTGTGTGCAATGCAATATAGGCTGCATCAGCTAATATGGATATCACAGTTCTATAAGCCACAAACTTCAGACCTTATAAATGACATTTTTATGTGTTTTAGCACATAAACACAAACAACAATTGTCATGCATGTCTAATAAACCAGTACCTAATAATTAAACTATTACGAAAAGAATGTTTTCGAGAGATTGTTTCTAGTTGTGAACAAATTCTTCATAGTCCTACTGATCCCTTTTGTTGCCAAAATGTTTATATTTGCAGAAATGTTTGAAGTTAGTGATTCTGGCTATACTTTCTTACAAAAATGTTACTGTATGTATTCTTATAGCAAATATTGATCATTCATATGCTCAAAATCCTATAGCATATTTTCACCATAAAATAAAATACATTCCAATAGCTGTAGTTTTTACTTTTTTAAATGCAGTATTTTCCACTTAAAAACTAAGTCAATTCTAAATATATTTACATCTTTTATTATCAAAAACATTAATCGTAAATGGAAAACTAAAAACTAAAACTGTGTTATGCAAATAAATATGCAATATGTATATATTTAAAAATACTACTCACAAACTTATGATTTCGTATCATTAAAAGGGTAAAGTTACTTACCTATGGGAATTCTAAAATTAAAGTCAAGAATGTCAGCATCTTCTCCATTTCTATCTTTAAAATAGACAGTCCAAATAAACTCGTTTTTTATAATGTCATCCGTAAGTTTTATAAAACAAATTTCCTGTGGATTATCTGATAGGCTTAATTGTGAACGACTTAAAATTTTAGTTGTAATTTTTGATTTTCCACTTGATGAAAAACGTGTACGCTCACACTGAAATAGAACATCATCAACTACATCTGTACTCATCTTTAAATTTAACAAAGATACATAAATGTCATCAGCATGAGTAATATTTGGAAACAAACAAAGCTCATCACCTAATACTGGGGGTGATGGGGAATAGACTGTTGAATGAATAGCCATTGCCTCACATAATCCTATAATAATAATAATAATAATAATAATAATAATAATAATAATAATAATAATAATAATAATAATAATAATAATAATAATAATAATAATAATAATAATAATAATAATAATAATAATAATAATAATAATAATAATAATAATAATAATAATAATAATAATAATAATAATAATAATAATAATAATAATAATAATAATAATAATAATAATAATAATAATAATAATAATAATAATAATAATAATAATAATAATAATAATATAGAGTGTCCATGCACCAGCTGGTTTGTTAATCGTAGATATAGGTAGAATATATTATATATTTCTAGTAATAATAAAACTTAATTTTTTTTATTCTAAATAAACCACATTGACTCTAGACAACCCAATATTCAGAATATATAGTTTTTTAAACTTAAGAAAACTCCTCCTAATAATATGATATCTTTGAATGCTGCAAGCATTACTTATGCTGATGCAATCAAAGCATCCACTAAAAAGGAAGATTTTCCTCAGAACATGGAAAAAAATCAAACTCCAGTCTCAAGATTTTGTCATTCAACAATGAATGATCTCAGGAAACTAGATATGCTTTCAGAATCCATTGCATAACCAGTTACCACAATAGAAGAAGAGATCCGGACTAATGAATGACTAATAAAAATTTCTGAATGCTTTAATACATCCATCCTATGGGGTTTATTTAGGTCATTTAAATATTTAAAACTAGGCACTCTTCACAAATCTGGGAGCTTAATTGTCATTTAAACGTTTTTTTTTTTTTACTGCCTGGTCTGTTACCCTGCAATTACTGATACAAATTGTTCACTCTATAGATTTCCTAAGGATTTCCTATACAAAGAAATAAGCACAAATAATTTATGGATTCTATATTGTGCATTGCAAATCATCCAAATCCTCGCAACCTTGCTATTATTGAATCGATAGTGAAGAACAAAAAAAAATTGATAAAACAATTAAAATTTTAGGGAAATATGCTTTAGTAAAACTTAACCAATATAAAAAAATTTTTATTCACAGTGCAGTGTCCTGAGCTGTAACTCAAAGATCGCAAATATAAACACTTAATTTTGAATAAGAATTACTGACTAATTTACACTAGATCTTTATTGGTACATAATAATTCACACTAAACAACAGTTATGGGTAATTGGTTAACACACACACAAATATATATATATATATATATATATATATATATATATATTTGTCAGATTGTGTGTATATATATATATATATATATATACACACAATCTGACTGCATTAAAATTAAAATTCCCCTCTCTGTCTACAGTAATACAAAACGCACAGTATCTTCACTAGGTGATGAAAATAAACCCTCGTAAAAGCCACTTAGGACATTTAAAACTATATTAAGACCAGTGAGGTCTGCTTTTTCTCTAATCAGCCGGATTTACCTATAGGTGCTGAGAACCTGGGATCGCAGTCCGAAGAGAAGCAGCACTCATGGAGAACTGAAGGAACAAGAGAGCGATATATATTTTCCCACTCTTTTTTATATTGCCACATTTGGAAATTTCACTCTCATCACTTCTTTTTTTTGAGTAATAATACACTTTTCACATGTGTACAAGCGGCTTCATTTGGCTATTAATTCCATTGAAAATCCAATCTGTTAACAATGCCTCTGTAATTACTTTATTTAGTTAATGCAACCCAATCTAATTACTTTTATTTAACTTAATTAAATGTGTGCCTTTACTGGATCTTTTGCATATGTATACAATACCTCCTTTTACTCCAGAAAACATAGTTGCATAATGACACTATATATACTCTTTTAGTTTATCTGGTCTCCAGATTTTTCATTTTGGTCTGGCTGTATTGCTTTGTGTTTCATATGGCTTTGAGCTCAATGCTGTATCATTCTCACTATTCATTGGTGCTGTCTCTGTCTTCATTGGTTGCTGCCGTATTGTTTCTTTGGTTTGCTACTCATTCAACAATAACTCACTTGTAATTCCAGGTAACATTTGTATTTCCTGTACAACTCACTGATGGATATGGTTTCACATGTCTTCTATAGCTAATACCATTCTGTAGCTGCACAATTACTATTTGTTAAGACAACTGTTTCATAATTATTCTCTCTACCCATTTCTTTTGCCACACATCCTGGACCCAAACTTTATCCC
Source organism: Epiperipatus broadwayi (assembly GCA_028023455.1). Taxonomy (NCBI): domain Eukaryota; kingdom Metazoa; phylum Onychophora; class Udeonychophora; order Euonychophora; family Peripatidae; genus Epiperipatus; species Epiperipatus broadwayi. The sequence continues at coordinate 346,173 of JAQFVV010000133.1, read as the reverse complement.
CAATTACAAACTTGTTTACATTTTTGTCACTGTTATCATTTTCGACAGGATCTGGCATTAATAAGTCTAATTTAATACACAGTTTCCTGCCCATTAACAGTTATAAAGGTGATTTCCTGGTGGCCGTTGATGGCATTGCGTGTTGCCACAGCATCGCATTAATAATTGCTTCTTGTAAATCCCTATTACTTAATTTCTTTAATGCATTTTTGATTATTTGGACAGCCTGCTCTGCCAGACTATTCAACTTTGAATGATATGGTGGTGTATGTATGTGGCTGATGCCATTATCATGAAAATAGCTTTCTATTTCCCTAGCTATGAATGCAGTTCCGTTATCAGACGCAATGGTTTCCGGTAAACTATGACACACAAACACAGCATTTAACATTTTAACTGTTTCAGTAGCAGTTAAATCTTTTACAATTCAGCACTCTGACAATTTTTAGAATGTATATATCACTACAAGCAAGAATTTTCCATTCACCAGTCCAGTGTGATCTATGTGGATTTTTGCCATGCTTTTGTGGAGCTGGCCACAAATTGTATATCTTACCTCTCATGTTTCATTTCTGTTTGAAATGCCATACATTTTTTGATATTTTGCTCTATGATGATGGTAATTATTGGCCACCAGACATATCTGCAAGACTGTGCTTTATCTTGCCCAACTCCAGGTTAGCCCTTGTAAAGTAAGTTCAATACTTGCTGTCGGCCTTCCATTGGTATAATGACCTGATTGCCCATTAATATGCATGCTTTGTATATAGACAGTTTATTACTATTTGCCCAGAACCCTGGATCAACATACTGAGGCTTTGGAGGTGGCCATCCATTTTTGATCCATCCCATAAGTATCTGATAACCCTGATCGTAGCTCATCCAATTGGCTATGTGTTTGCTATTCACTATTTCTGAGTTTAGGGTGTCAATATAATTCATTTTTGCCTCCATCATTAATTGTTTTTTGCTTGTCCAGCATTCTTGATAATGCATCGGTGTGTGCAATCTTTTTTCATTTTTTGTATTCTAATATGTAGTCATATGCTGACATTATGTTTCTCCAGTGCATCATGCATGTGTTTAAATATTCGGGAGATAAACGATTGTGGCCTAAAATACTCAGTAGTGGCTTGTGGTCTGTAATTATGTGAAAATTCCTACCGAACAGGAATTGATGGAATTTTTGAAGGCCAAACATTATAGCCAAAGCCTCATTGTCAATTTGGATATAGTTTTTCTCTGATTTTGAGAGAGTTCTCGATGCAGAAGCAATAGAGCATTCCCGTTTGTGACATGGATGAGACAGTACTGCACCCACTCCCCACTCTGATGCGTCAGTTGTTTAGTATACTTCTAAACTATTATTATAATGCACCAATAGTTTTTTGTATGACAATAAAGTTTTTGTCCAACAGAATGCTTTTTTGTGAAATCTAGACCAATGCCACTTCTGACCTTTTTTAATATTTTGTATAATGGCTTAGCTATGTGAGCTTTACCTTCCAAGAAAGACTCAAAAAAGTTTATGAGACCTAATAAAGACTGTAACTGTTTAATATTAGTAGGTGGTGATGCATTTTTCACTGTATTTACTTCCTCCCAGGATGGTCTCTTCTTTTTAGCAAAAATCAAATGGCCTAGAAATGTCAATTCTTTTGACATTCATATACTCTTGCTGGCATTTAATTTAACCCCAGATTTATTAAGTTTTTTGCATATGATAAATTGTCTGTTGTGCAACATTTCTTGTGACATAGCCATGATAAGTATGTCATCATAATAGAGAATGACCCCTTCTAGCCCCTGTAGAAAAACACTGATCCTTGCCTGAAATATATTTGGGGCTATGGATATGCCAAAAGGTAATCGATTGCACCTAAATAGACCCATATGGGTCATTAAAGCCAAGGTTTCCACTGATTTCTTGGTAAACCTGTTTCTGGTGGAAAGTGGAATTAAGATCTAGCTTCACAAAATAGGAAGCGTTTTGCAGACCAGCCAAAATTTTCCTCACATTTGGGACAGGATAAGCTCCCTTGTTTAAATATTTATTTACAGTTATTTGGTAATTTCCGCATAATCTAATTTCCCCATTAGGCTTAGTTATTACTACTAAAGATGTGGCACAATTAGATGTTTCAATGGGCATCAACACTCCTTTATCCACCAATGACTTTAACTTGTCCTTGACTTTAATTTTTTGCACAAACAGAATCTTACGCAGTTTACAAACATCCTATCGCACATTTTATGATAATTCTATTTCTACTAGTTTTGATGCGATCAATCCCAGTTTTTCATTGAACATATCTGAATATTTATCTTTCTTTATATTAATTTGTATCCCAATCTCGCAAAGCAATTTCCTCCTTACAATGGGGCTAATTTTATCATTTACATTATATAGGGGTAGACTCACTCTTTTGCCATTTTATTTAATTGGTGCTTTAACCAGACCAATTATTGTGAGGGCATTTCCATTTACATCTCTCACTTTAATATTTGTTTTTTTTTCTAAAACAATATTTGCCTTATCGTATAATGTTTTTCCAATCTGACTGGGAAATTATGGAAATTGCCGCTCCGCTATCAATTTCCATTTCTATTTCTTTACCGTAAATTTTAAGTTTAATCATAAACTGGAAATAATGTTAACATTTAAATTTCTAATCATGTGGGTGGTTGCAAATTTTTCTCCCCTATTGTGAGGCATGTGGGCGTGTTCTTTTATTTTTCCTTTGTCGTCTTGTCTACAGATGCATGACAAATGGCCTTTTTTTGCTGTAGTTAAAACACACTTCTTCTTGCTATTTGCATTCTCTTAATATATGGCCTGTTTTGCTGCAACAGAAACATAATATTTTAGCGTTTCTAGTATTCAACTTCATTGGGCTTTGATTTTCTCTGTACATTATGAATACCCCCATTTCTGTGGTTTCGTCCGATTTAAATCTGAAAGCTTGTGCCTGCTCCAATATCAGCTCATATGCTATATCCTTTTTGGTGGCCATTTCATAACTTAACTCCTTTTCTACTAGCAATTGCTGTCTGAGCTTATCATCGGCCATGCCCCAAAGTAGCTGGTCCATTAAAATTTTGTCAACAAAATCACCATAGTTACAATCTTTAACCAATTCTTTTAAAGCTAGATTATATTCATTAATTTTCTCACAGCTATATTGTTTCCTATTTCGGAGAGTTAATCTAGCTATGTGGCGAGAGGGACGGGGGCTAAACTGATCATTTAACTTCTTGATCACTTCTTCGTACTTGACCTTCTCAGGCAAAGGCACTTTAAATTTTTTATGAATAATCTCAATTACTCTTTTCCTGCCATAACACATTAGGTCCATTATTTTTATCTTGTTATCATCTATCATGTTCAAAGTAAAGAAATTTCCAATCTGTGTTCTATATAACAGCCATTCAGATGCATTACTGGAATCAAATTCGCCTATGCTGTTCTGCCCTAATGACATAATTAAGGTTGTTTGAGACTGCTCCAAAAATTTGCAGTTTCCTGAGCTATATCTGAATGATCACAAATATAAACACTTAATTTTAAATAAGATTTAGCGACTAAATTACACAAGATTTTTACTGTCTTCAGTAATACAAAATGCACAGTACCTTCAATAGGTGATGAAAATAAACTCTTGTAATAGCCACTTAGGGTGTTTAAAAATTATATTAAGACCAGTGCAGTGGGCTTTTACTCTAATCAGCCAGATACACCTACAGGCGCTAAGAACCTGGGATCGTAGTCTGAAAGGAAGCAGCACTCATACAGAACCAAAAGAACAAGAGAGTGATATATATTTTTCCTGTTCTTTTTTATATTGCAATGTTTGGAAATCTCACTCTTGTCACTTCTTTTCTGGAGTATTAATACATTTTTTCATGTGTGTGCAAATGGCTTCATTTGGTTATTAATTCCATTGATAATCCAATCTGTTAACAATGCCTCTGTAATTACTATAACTAGTTGCAGCCCAATCTAATTACTTTTATTTCACTTAATTAAATCTGTGCCTTTACTGGCTCTATTTACATATGTATACAACAAACAGCATAATCAAAAATACATACGTTAACTATACAATAAATGACTTTAATAAATTAATGCAATCAGTTGGAGCTGTTGTTACCTTTCAATCTATATATTTAAAATGAACTCTGATGCCTATCTATGGCAACAGTTATTTTTTAAAGTTAAATTAAATCAAAACATAAATCCAAATGATATTCTGACTCTTATAACTGATCATGAAGCAATTCTACTCTTAAAAATTTACGGACTTTAATCACAATGTTTTCAATGCAAACAAAGATGGCAAATTATAAATGCATGTCTAAAACTTAAATGTCAACATTGTGATATGAGAGCAACCTGAAGTCATCAATGTAGAAGTGTGCTAATAAATAACACAAACTTCACTCCTCAACCAACAATGTGAATCAACTACAATATGCTATTAAAATACTTCACTTAATGATGATGTAACAGACGGTCTAAACATCACCAGAGAGCAATCAGTAAATGATGAAATTGAATCAATTTTACTCGAAAATCAAACACTGAATGACAAGGATAAATCAGCATTACAAGAAAATAGCTCATTTCAACAAAAAATATTAAAAAGTGATTGCCAAAATCACACAATCCAAAACACCCCTTAACAAAACTTTGCAAGATATTATAGACTATCTAATGCCTATCCTGCCATCTAAAAACCGAAAATCAGGCAGACTGCTAAGCAAACAAAGCAGAAAAATGCAGCAGTACCTATTGAACTCAGTGAAGATAATATATTCGAGACATTATATCATTAAAAAATAAAAACAAATATGAGTTCAATGAATACTGCGTTTAAATACAGTTCAGATGAAGACCTTAGCACTAATAAAAAAGAAAATGTGCAAAAATTAACACAAGAGGGAGGAAGTAGAACCTTGAGACATAAAATTTATTTGTCATAGTTGTGCAAGTTATTTACACTATATAAAATTACAATCTAATTACTGCAACAGGTGTGTTCTGTTTTTATTGAGTGAAACTGTAATGAAAATAAAAAATAGCATCATTAAATATCCATGGATTAGACTCACCAGAAAAAAAAACTCGGTTAGTAAAATGGCTTGAAATTATACAGCCTCATTATTTATGGCTACTTCAAACAAAAATTTATAACAAATCTCAGATTAATCCATCTAACTATCTTAATAATCAAGGATACTCAGTATTCTCCCAAGCATCATTCTCCACCTCAGCAGGAACAGGAGTAGTTGTAATAAAATCATGCCTCTTCTATTCATTCAAAATAATATATATAGATGCACAAATATTAATTATAATCATATATGATAAAACAGTTACATTGAATGTAGCTTCTGTCTTATTACTCACAAATCATACAGCAATTAATAAAGCCATTCAAGTTATATTTTTCAATATAGCATCCTCATCACATCCATTAATTTTACTTGGTGATATTAACATGTCATACAATGGTTTTGTCACAAAATGGTTGCACTTACTAGCCATACCACTCATGAGTGAAGAAATCTATCTTCCAGAGAATTTAATAACATTTAATAATGACAGGTTTTCATCAATAATTGACCAGGTCTTCTACTCACCAGTGTTACATCACATGATCAACCTAAGAATAAAAAACTCATCACTATCAGATTATTCTGCAATTACTGTTTTAATAAGGAATGATTTTATACACAGATCAATAACATCTATTGGAAACATAATTAGTGTGCTCCTTCCATGTCAAACCCTGGGATATTTATTAACATTATTTCATATAAAATTGATCTCATTTCAAGGGCCACCCCAGCAACATCAAGGCTTCTAGGTCTTGTAGATGAAGCACACAAAAAAACCACAAACAGGACTATAAATAAACAAGGGTGTTCAAATGTGATTACCCTGAAGAAACTTTATCAATCAGTCTTTGCAGAACTTACAGAATACCTGACAATAAAAAATAAAACTCTTTTTGACACAGACACACACATGGTTCAGACACTATATTCTCTGAGTACTGGGAAAAACCATCATCTCACATACTGACTGCAATTAAAATACAAGAAGATGTAATTTTTGTTTACAACATGTTGCTACCTCTCTACATACATTTCAAATTCAAACTTCAATATAATACAAAATTCAATCCTGCATTATTTTTTTTCTCAGTGAGCCAGAAGAAGATACAGTATGTACTCCCAAAGACTCTATTCAAAAATTAGCATCAACACCAAACTCCAGTCACCCAGAAATACATGGAATACCTTGCTTTGTATTCAAGCATTTAGGAAAATTTACTGCACAGTATCTATATAATCTAGAAAACTTTCTATCAAAAAGGCACATCATATACATTGATTATAACCTATTTTACTAGTATCATTTACTAAACACATGAAAAAATAAACACACTTAATAATATAAGGTCCATATCAATAAACCCTATGGGTATCAAACTGTTGGAGTCAATCATTAGAGACAAAATAGAACTCCATATTATACTATCTAATATGCAGTTTGCTAAGAAAGGCTCATTTACAATGCAAGCAGTCTTTCTATTCAAAACAGTTATTGATTCTGTCATAAATAGTCCAGTTGTAATCCAACTGGATATAAAATCAGTATTTGATATGGTTCTGATTGAACTCCTTGTTGAAGCATTAGTAGACATAACAATACCAAGATCCTTAATATATTTAATCACCAATCTTCTATTAAGTCGAGAAATACATATCACACTTAATGGTAACCCCCCCCCCCCTTTTGTACCTTACTGTTCAATTCTACAAGGTTCACCACTAAGTGCTTTTTTTTTACTTTTTATATCAATCACTTACTGGATATGCTAGAAAAAGAATTATCAGTCATATACATACCTGGTCTGAAAGTAAACATCTCTTGTATTGCTTACATGGTTTATGTCTTTATTTTTTTAAATTAAAAAAAAACAACAGATCCCAACACAAATTGAAAATTCTTCATTCACACACTAACAAATACAAGCTCTTTTATGGGATTCCTTTTTTATTTGAACAATATACAAATGCATCAAGAAATGCAAGACAAAATTAAAATTAAAATAGAAAACATAATTGATTCACTTTCAAAATCTTAGGCTTCCATTGTATTCAAAAGTATCCCTGTTTAATCTATTAATTATGACTTGAAGGACATACTATATTTAAGCAAATTTTAGCTAACTTTAAACTATATTATATATATGGCCCACTCACTCTTCATAAGTCATTTATACACTTTTTTAAAAATAAATTCTGTCCACATTAAATTATTATCCTAAGTGTTTTAAAATTAAAGATGTAAAAAGCTTACAAATCCAGTGGCAAAAAATCAGATTGAGCATATTAAAATTACTATGTGTGAATTACCATTTATAAAATATACATAATTTACATACTTAAAAAATAAATATAAATTATTGTTGGTTGTCTTGTGGATAATAAAACTATCATATCAATGCAGTTCAAACATTGATATACCTATAAGCATTGAAATAGCTATCATAACCAAAAGAAACATAGTTCCTCAAACAAATATATTTTATCACATATCTAAACACATGCAACATCACCTACTGTGGTGGAACTAGCATTTCATCATGGATGATAGGTGAAACAAAGTACAGATATGCTCCACAAAATGTGATAGCTTTCAAGATACCTAACTTTGAGGCAGGAAATAGGATGTCTGGACCTTGTGGACAGCACATCAGGAACAGGAAAGACACACCAGGAAAGTATGATCCTCTCTCAGGGGTTTCCGGTAATTCAAAATGTGATCACAATCACTAGAAATACAAATATCTGGGATACGATAACCCTAAATAGGAACAAGCACTATCACCTGATGGAAAAGTAATACAATAAGGATGGAGAACCTTGTATACTCCATAAAGCATACTCATAATGGTTAACAAAACCTAACACTATGAGGCTAAAAAATACTAAACTAACAACAAGATATAGACTTCACATAAATTTAATAAGTCATCAATAAGGATTTAAAAAAAAATACAACATGTATACTCAATCTCAGAACCAACAATATAAACTATGTCAACTGACTGATATAAGAATTACTTTAAAATTAAATGCATATTAAAATTCTAGGCAAATGTACAATGCACACATAATAACATATTAATTATAAAATATGGTGACTAGTGGACATTTAAACGATTGCAAAGTAAATGAGAGAATACTAATTCTCAATGCATATAAAAATATTTGCAGTTATTATGGATTTAGCATTTATAAAACAAATGAATAGAAACTCTCTGGTAAACCTATTTGGTTGATTTAAAATAAGACTGATTGAAACATCCCACTTATAAATAAGCTAAGACTGAGATAATAAAATTACCAGGAATAAATTTATTAAATATAATTTAATTTTTGAAACACTTTACTAATATAATAGTATACAATTTACCTGATAATGGCAGAATATCAGTCTGCTCATTATAATAAACACATTAAGATTTAAATTGTACCATTAATTTACCTGGTATATTTATGCTAATAGTAATACACATATGTTTTTTTAAAACAAAATATATAGCATAACTATTTTTCTGTTTTTTTTAAAAAAAAAAACAATATAAAATACAAAAAAAATATAACAAAGAATACAGTAACTGTAATTCATGGTTTCAGCTCCATACTGGTTTTTCCGTTCTAGACATGGATATAATTTATTGAGGACAATTTATCTGATAGTATTCGATGCTTCTGGTCAAAACGTTCGTAAGCATGGCAATGATTTCTAAAAACAAAACATGTTTAATAATTCTTTAATAGATAATTTACCTTCTTTCTTTAAAGATAATATTTATTTCAAAGAGCATTATATTAAAAAAAACATTAAAATAATAATTATAATAGGCCGACACTAGAAAAACAAATTCTTCAGCTGAAAACATTATTAAAAGATCCTGGGTTTAAAGTACAATAATATAGCTTTATTTCTATTCCATTATTCTCTTTTAAGTGAACACATTTTTTAAAAAAAAAAACAGCTTTTTTTTAAAAAAAAAATAATTTCTTACATAATATTTTAAGATGTGTTTCCAAAGATTTTTTCTTTACTCTTCTAAACATAAGAGTAGAATTATTTTGCAATTACAAAAGTTCATCGGTTTAGGAGCTAGCAATAATTGTCCTAAATTTATGTATAGATAAATGCAAATATAACAGTTCATTATATATTTGACAAATAAAAGTTCATTATTAATAACTGTAGTTTATAGGATTTTGTCCAACTGTTTTAAAAGTAGATAATTAATTTATTATAATGAATAATACATTTCTAGTTGAACGTTAGACAAATTTAATACTATAACTATATTATATGTTTGACAAACAAAATTTATCCTTCCTTACTTTAGTGTAGAATATTTCTCTTTTATTAAAAACCATTTATAGAATTAAAAAATTATAGCAGGAATATATTAAAGTCAATGTCATGTATCATTAATAGAATCTCATAATTTAAATCAGTTTTAAATAAATTTAAAAACAAGGAGATTTACACAATTTTAAATATGATAAAGTTCACTAAATGTCTTTCAATTTTCCTCACTTAAATTTTAGCCTAATTTGATAATTATTAAGTATTCTCCAACTATAACAGTTCAGTACAATAAAGATATTTAGCCATATAGATACTAACAGTTGGTATCCTAATTTCATTTTCTGATAGATATAAGTCATGCAATAAGTATATAAGATAAAAGATGTAAAACTTTCTTTAAACATTTTGTTACTATATCTTTAAAGTTAATTGAAAAGTTGATATCAAAGAAATGGGCTTTTCTTTAATTTAGGAGTTGTTCATAATTTTAAAACAATTAAATATACTTTTACAAACTTTGGTTTTAAAAAACAATAATATTTTTTTAAAGAAAATTACAACTTCCTTTTTTTATAAAGAAAAAAAAGTTCAGGATTCACAAGCACACACGCAGCAATACTAAAATACAAATAAAAATCTTCTATTTGTAACCTGATAATTTCTACCATTCTCTCAATTTGTATGTCAATTTCTTTTTAAAATAACCAATAAAGTTATTTTATATTTAACTTTAACAAATTTAAATCAGCTGGAAATGAGCACTGACATAATAGATCTAATTATTTGAAACTCACGTGGTCGTTAATGGTTTCTAAATTACAAGTTAATTATTATTTTTATGCAACATTAAAAAAAAATTTACATAAAATACAATGAAACAAATATAAAAACCAAACTAATTTTATTTATCAAAATTTTTTAAATATTTAATTATAATACCTTTATTCATTTGTTTGTTTTTAATCAATGTTGTAGTTGAATTATCAGTTACTCATTTTTTCATAACATATTCATGCATGCACACACACAAAGGGATGACATTTTTAACCTAAACTCTACTACCTAATTATAACTTATTTAAAAAATACAAATTAAAATATTAAAAAAAATATTACATTAGAAATGATTTTACAGGTTAAACCCTAATTTTGATTAAACATTTAAATATTATTAGACTGCTTTAACAAAATTTAAAGATAACTTTAAATCAATATAATAATATTTACTTTATTTATAATACTAACTTATTTATAGGTTATAAACTAAAAATGAACACAACAATATTTACTTAAAAATACATTTAATACTATTTAATAATTTAAAAACTAACCCAAATATTTCCTTTAAGTAAACTTATTATTTTACATCCCTCATCAAACTAATTACGATATATTTATTGACTTTTTACACATAATCATACAAAAGTTAATAAATATTACAATACTATACATTATTATCCTATATCATTCACTATTTAACTAATGACTTCTATTTTTATCATTATTTTTTTAAAAAATCAGACAATTACAAATAAATAGTTAAGCTAAGATAAATTCTGGCTGACCATTAATTAAAAACAAAATTGTAATTATCATTGAAATAATAAATTTTATTAATTAAAAACAAAATTGTAATTATCATTGAAATAATAAATTTAACGGTTTACAAACTATTACAAACAATTCTTAAGTCCACAGAAGTACTTTCAGTTAATTTCTTAAACCTGCCGTAACTGCCATTGAATTCAAAAAATGAAAGCAGAAGAAAACATCATCAATTTAAATTTTATGAATCTCATATTTTAATGTTAGCAGCTTGTTGATTTATTAAATGTATTTTATTCCTGTTTATAAAAATTGCCTCTTTAATTTTTTTTTTACTATGGTTTCTCTCTTCATGAATAATTTTCACATTTTCAAAATCAAATTTAAATTTATATTTACATGTTTTTTCATGATCAAAGAAAACTGAAGGAGATATTAAATCACCATTATTTTTACCTTTTACAGGCTTATATAACAATTCATGCTCCTTCAATCTTTTCTCAATACTGTACCTAGATTCGCCTATATATGATAGCATACAATCACAAAAAATTAATATATGACATTACTTTTCTGCTTGATAGTTATGACATCCTTAGAATTATTTACTAATTTATTAATATTGTTTGGAATGTAGAATGAAACATTAAACACATTCTTATATTAATCCTTAAAAAACTTCACTCATGGATTTCAAATAAATGGAATAGACATCCATTGTTTTATATTAGTTCTCATTTCCTTTAAATTATTATAACTTTTTTTAAATTGACATAAAGTATTGTTTATTTGTTCCATTTTATAACCAACATCAAGCAATTCATTGGCAAATATTTCAATATTTTTCAGTTTATCACTTTGGTAATGACATATTTTTTCATTCCGAAACAAAAAGATCTAAAATTTGCCATCTTTTGCATTATTGGTACTTTTGATTTACAATATATGTATCCTATTTTTGCAGTGCCTTAATTATTAGTTCATAATTTAAAATACTGTTATCTCTTGTAATCATTAAATCTCAATATTTAATATTATTGTCCTGTTCCTTTTCAATAGTCCATTTCATGTCATTCAACTTATTTAATTTCTCTACAAGCAAATTTATACAATTAATATTTTCACAAACAAAAACATCATCCACATATCTTTTGTAAATTTTAATATCTCCAAAAGTACACATTTAAAATACTACTTTCATATGTAGATAAAACGAAATTGCAAACTTATGCAACTACAGGCAGGCTCATAGGCCAAACTTTAGACATTTTATAATATTGCCCTTCAAAAGATGCAACAATGTTATCATTAAAGAATTTAAAGAATCAACAATAAATTTTATCATACATTTACAAATAATTTTACTTTTTAATGCATGTTCAATTATTGTTATGGAATTCATTCTATCAATAGATCCATACTTTTCTGCAACATCCAATGAAGCAATAACATAATTTTCATCAATCATCAAATTTTTAATACTATTTACAAAGTCAAACGATGAAGCAATAGTATTTTCCACAAATCCTAAAAATTCTTGTAAAAGTTTACCAATATATTTAGAAGTCTGATATATGAAGGAACCACCAAAATCTATCATAACTTGCAAAGGATTATGTTCTTTATGTAATTTTATATTTGCAAAAACACAAGGACATATAGCAAAGAAGGATATATCATATAGTATACATTATTACTTAAAACTTTATTTTTATCACTTTTTAAAATATTGTTAATAAATTTTTTTTGTGTTCTGGAATAAAAAAATAAGTCATTACCAAAGTGATAAACTGAAAAATATTGAAATATTTGCCAAGGAATTGCTTGATGTTGGTTATAAAATGGAACAAATAAACAATACTTTATGCCAATTCAAAAAAAGTTATAATAATTTAAAGGAAATGAAAACTAATATAAAACAATGGATGTCTATTCCATTTATTTCAAATCCACAAGTGAAGTTTTTTAAGGATTAATATAAGAATGTGTTTAATGTTTCATTCTACATTCCAAACAATATTAATAAATTAGTCAATAATCCTAAGGATGTCATACCTGTCAAGCAAAAAAGTAATGTCATATATCAAATTATTTGTGATTGTATGCTATCATATATAGGTGAATCTAGGTGCAGTATTGAGAAAAGATTGACGGAGCATGAATTGGTATATACATGTAAAAAGTAAAAATAATGGTGATTTAATATCTCCTTCAAATTTCTTGATCATGAAAAAACATGTAAATATAAATTTAAATTTGATTTTGAAAATGTGAAAATTCTTCATGAAGAGAGAAACCATAGTAAAAGAAAAATTAAAAAGACAATTTTTATAAACAGGAATAAAATCCATTTAATAAATTGAAAAGCTGTTAACATTTATAATACCCCATATCTATATTCTTTTACCCTTACTCCTCTTTAAATTAAGAAAAATCTTAAATTTTGCCGTACATTCCTGCAAAATTGCTGAAAAATACAAGTATGGATTATTATGGATACATAGGAATTGTATCCACAAACATACATTTTTAAGATGAATGAGATTCTCTTGTAAACTATAATATCTTTTCATATTGAGATTAATTAATAACTAAATTGTTGTGGAAATTTTATCTGGGAGAAGTCCAGAATACTCAGATTTTTTCTTAATATTCTGTAAACAGTATTTTTTCTGAGATTGTAATGTTTATTTAAATATTTTTAGAATTTTATTATGATGTAAAGATGAATGGAAATTAAATCATTATATCCACATGAACAAGTGAAGATACCTTTTATCACGTGATGTGGCCAAATTACCATCAATTAATTAATTAACCATTCTGAGAGTAAGTATTCTCTAGTAATTTTTGTACTAAGTTTAATTTGTAAAAAAAGAAGATATTTTATAACAATCTTGTTTAAAAGCAAAAAGTGTATTCCTTTTCTTTCAACAAAACTGAGTACAAAGAAGCTATTACAACTTACTACAGTAAATTTTAAGATATTGTATTAATTTTTAACAACATGTAAGAAAATACCATCTCTGGTTATTGGCATAATTGTAATTCTGTAATTCCCATTACTTTCACCATAAAAAATCTGTGAAATCATTACATATATTGAAACAGTATTTAGCTATCATCCCATTTTACCTACTATGTTTCATGGTTGTATCTTTTCCCTAAATCAAACACTTCCCTGTCCACATATATGAGTTCATAATACTGCGTTTTAATATGCAATAGTGAATATTTACATGTATGTGTGTATTTGTATATGTGCATATATCTATCTAATATTCATATTAATGTATGCATGTGTATAATACAAATACAGTTACAAATTTAAAATTAATAAAATGATGTAATTTAAATTAAGATGTGTATACATTGTTATATTTGTGATTACCTTCATATATATATATATATATTGTGCCGGACGAAAGTTTTTAAATTTCGTCTATCAATCTATTCTAATACAGAGGGCGCCACCAGACTACTATGTGTCAGGAAAATTTGTTTATTGTGATCATAATAGATGATGATAATGGTTTGCACTGACTAGACTCAGGGAGAAACAAGAGATCTTAAATTGTTTAGACAATTGAGACAAAAGCACAAAGACAAACATCAGCCAAATTAAGTTTAAACATATTTAATAACATTTTATTCAGAGAAGAATAACTTATAAGAAAAGTTTATAATTTATTAACACAATAAATAGGATTAACTCAGGCATGTACCAGAAATACTTAAGGTAAAGCTATGACAGACTGACTGATCTTCTAATAAACGAATTATAAATGAGAGGATGTAAATTTCATTCAGCAGAGGATTCACCCAAACATTGGTTCTCACTTTCAGATACTTAAACCATATGCCCTTGAAACACATCAAAGAAATTCAGCGCCGATGAGCTTTTTGAAGTCCAAAAATTGGTCAGACCCTGAATGTCCTTATATCGGTATGAGCTGCACCTATTACTATGTTTAAAATAACGGTGATTGATCCACCTCATGAACAACCGAAAAATATGCTTGAAATGGAGTAAAACAATTAAAATTGGTGAATCCCAGCCAAACGATTAGTGAAAATTACTTTAAAATTAATAATTAAAGTCTCAATAAGGGACAAGTAAATAACTAAAAAAACAGTTACATCTGCCACAGCATTTAAAGAAAATAAACTTACAAACAAATTCTGAGTACACGCTCTGATAAATTTAAAGCACACATAATAAATACAAGAAGAAATCTATCAGAGAGTGCACATGAGTATGAAAATATTAAAAGTTGTAAACACTTTATCAGAATGAAAGGATCACTCACCTGTAATTTAAGAAAGGATAAATTTTATCTTCCTGCTGACGACTTATAAAATTACAAAGAAAAACACAATTCTAATTTCTGCTTTTAGAGATATTAGAAATGAAATCTCCACCTGTGGCAAATTAGATGATAAAGTCGCCAGCCAAAAGATTTTTGGAGGTTTGCGAAAGTGCAAACATAGTGTTTACAAATTAATTATTGAATACTAGATAATTACAGGTAAGCATTTAAAATGCACGACCGCTAAAGCATTTATAAAAAGTTGTAGGCATAAAAATATAAATATAAAACTCATTTGTCACAATCCAATAAACAAAACTGAAAGCAAATTGGGAATCTTAAAACTAAGATTCCAAAACCCATTACAAAAATATAAGAAAACACAATAAAGGTTAAATATGAGTATAAATATTATTTAAGAAGACATATTTATGATTAGATTGAGTGGATATTTAATGAGAATTAATTTACCCTGGGAAGAACAAAAAGAAAATAGTTACCTTTCGGTAAAAGCAATGTTCACGTAGAGTGCACACTATTATTTTAGTTCCTTTTCAGGTCATTAGACAGCAAGATAGATGTAAAGAGGTTCCGGTTTCTTCTAAGTGTTTAAGGCATTACTGGAGCAAATTTGGAAGTTAGGGATCCATCTTTTGTTGAGTTAGCAAGCCATTCGGGTGGTGGTAACACATATAGAATTTTTCATCTTGTTGCAAGCAAAAGGATTTAAATAACTGAATTTCCTTTAAGAATTTCAATGTCCGTTGAGATAAACTTTCACTAGAGGAACAGCTTGTCTAGTGATGATTAATGAATTAACTGACTCTCCAAATTTTCAGGGCTATTTATACGTTGCTCCATTTCCCGTGAAACACTTTCCTTGTTGTCCAATTTCTACACCTTAGGCAGGACAAATATTTATCTCCCGCTCAATCTAATCTAGGAATTCTACCCAGGGAATATTGAAATGAAAACAACTACATAAAAATCAAATCTCTGCTATTAAAATAAAAACCACAGGAATGTAATTAGCTAGGTTGCTTGTTTTTAATTAATTGATTTAAAGTAAAAACAAGCAGTATATTAAAACTATTTTAAAATAAATTGATAAACATTGAAATGAAGTGTTTTACATATAAACTCTTGTGTATTTTGATACATGTATTCTTTTTTAAATAATAATAAAATTTAAACATTAAACATTTAATGAAAATTAAAAGCTTAATAAATATTTTTGGTAATAACACCTTTGAAACGAAATTCAATTCGGTTCTATATATATATATATATATATATATATATTGAATTTCATTATATATTCTTTGGTATATATATATATATATATATATATATACCAAAGAAGCCATAATGAAATAGATTTAAAAATCATTACAGTTCTTTGAAAATAATATAAATTTGCATTAATCTTAGTTA
The DNA here is from genome assembly GCA_028023455.1 of Epiperipatus broadwayi. Classification (NCBI taxonomy): domain Eukaryota; kingdom Metazoa; phylum Onychophora; class Udeonychophora; order Euonychophora; family Peripatidae; genus Epiperipatus; species Epiperipatus broadwayi. Next base: position 329,473 of record JAQFVV010000133.1, on the reverse strand, counting down.
AAAAATCTTTATTTAAATGCATTGGTATATAAATTTCATTCCTGTGGTAATCCCACTCACATATATAATAAAATGTTTACAAACTTAAACTCTTTTAAAAACAAGTTATCTGTTTTTTATTAAAAAAAGTTGTAAATTCTTAGAAAACCAACTGTAAGCAATTCATAAAACTTATAGTCAAAATTTTAAATGTATTGTAAAAATAAAAAATAAAAACAAAGAACGACCTGGTTAGAAGTCATTGTTTTATCCAAAAAAGACCAAAAGTTTCATTTTTATAGATTTTAAATTATTGATGAAAATTTTGTAGAATATTGAAAAATAGGGCACTTGAGCTACCAAATTTTCTTGTATAAATAACCTTAAATTTTCAGCAGGGGGGTTCACTTTCTATAATATTTGATATAGTAATTGCTGCCAGTTGCTATGACTGGCTGGAAAATGGACTTTGGAGTATAAGGCCATACCATTCGCCAGTTATTTTTTGAGAGATTAATCTGTCAAGATAGAAGACTGGGAAGACAGGTAGACTGCCAAGAAGACATAAGAAACAGATAAGCCCAGCTGATAATGATGTTGATCCTCAGAAAATAAGAAATGGTAACAATTTTTCTGCAGAGCTCTTTAAAATATATTTCTAATAAATTATCTAAAATTTAAGCTAGCTTCAAATCTATATTGTGCACAAACTTAATCTGTAGTAATGTTCTTATAATTCAACCTGATTTAAATCTGTAAAATATGATTTAAAACTATGCTAATATCACTATCTGTAAACATGCCTGCTTACAAAATTAAAATCTAAAAATCTAAATGTTTGTTAATAATAAATTATTCATAAACAAAGCAAAGCAAAACTCCATATAGTAGTGCCACCTGTGCTAAACAGAGTAATCTATGGATGACAGAAGGCTTGTGCATAAAATTCCTATCTAATGCCTACTCATCCAATATCCCCAGACTAGGGTAGTGGTGGTTATGGTTGTTAAAGTGCCAAATACACCAAAATGTATGGGTGCTGAACTGAGTTCAGACCCATATGACTATATAAGCTATTGAGCTTAGATTGAAAATATTTTTTTGTGTTTTCAATTTCATGCTCATAGTTTTGTAGTTAAGTAGAGATAAAAGATGGAAGCTAGAGGGTTGCATTAGATCCTAAGATCTAGATGCAGTGCTCTCAGATCCATAGCTCCTCACTGACGAAGGCCACAAGCCAGAAACTAGTCTGGGGATATTGGATGAGTAGGCATTAGATAGGGATTATATGCACAAGCCTTCTGGCATTCGTTGATTACTCTGTTTAGCACAGGTGGCACTACTATATGGAGTTTTGCTTTGCTTTGTTTATAAACATATTATGTGCTAGTAATGGAGATATGATCATGTGATGCTTGCTGGTTTAATAAATTCTTCAGTTATTATTCCATTACTTGCTAATCTGTGGTCATGCTTTTCTTATTTGTTTTGTATATGTTTATTTTATAATTTATGTTATGTCCAATTCAGAATAGAGATTGATTCTATGAATAAAGTTGGAGGGGGAAGATGATTACAGGCTGTCTCATAATTCAGTAATTTTACCTTTTAGCACACACACATAAATCTCTGCTCTGATAATCTAATTATATTCATTAAGCTATTATGTTTAGCTTATTACTATTATTGTTGTTAGTATAAAATTTGCAAGTTAATAAAGTAATTACTTAATAAATGCAAGAATGATTTAGGAAACATATTATACATAATGCTTAAGTCCCAGATTTACTTTAGCCCTCTTTTTAGTTATATTATAAACAGTGCAGATTTATTAATAAATTAAATTAATATAAGTATCTTTTTAGCATGTTGTAAGAATGGTAATTGTAAACAGGCATGTGGTAGCTTTGTGGAACAAAACAATAGAATTTTGCATGTCTTAAGTTATTAAAGCTCATTAAGTGTTATTAAATGAACTTTTATTAAATGTTATGGTGTTAAATTATAATTATTGCACTAACTTAACAATCACAAAGTTTATCAAGAGCCATAGTAAAATTAAGGTTTAGATAGACCATAGGTTATTAAAACTGTAATAAACTCTTAAATTATGATGCATCAGATGAGATTCTGTTCTCAAAAGTTGCTTTCATTGTTACACCTGTGTGTTTCATTCAATGCACTCATGTTTATTCAATCTATACTTAATAATTAAAATATACTCCACTCTTTGCTACTTCTGGCATGAAAACTAAGAAACTCTGAGTGTGTTCCCTCATATATGTCATTCATAAAGTAATAAATCATGGAGAATAAAAAGAAAGAGCTAAAAAGTTATAACAATAGAAATGAATTGAAAAAGATTAAAATTTAGTATACTTTTAAAACCATGAAAGAAGACATTTTAACTCCTTGTGTACATTTTCTCTCTACTTCCATATTGATTGATAATTTTTAGGGTTTAAACTGAAAAAAAATTGGAGCCATATAGGAAATTAATTGTCTGACAAAATTCGATTTCAAACTGAAAACTAAACAAGAAATGATAAGAATAAACTTTTCTTTAACCTATTTCAGACAGTTTCTATATTTAATGGTTATGTGTAATTTATTTATAGTTGCAAGTAATAAAAATGTCCGTGCTCTTTATAAATAAAGAAGAAAAATACTTTTGCTTGTAAATTATAATATTAATAAGAATATAATTAAAAATAATTTTGAACAAAACTTTTAAAAGTTAAATCAAACAAAATGAAAAGTTACTTCAAATGTTATAATGCTTAATCAAGTTATAGAATGAGGAAGTTCCATTATAGATTTTTTTAAAGAAAAAAAATAAATCTTCTGATAAACTCTATGAGCTCTATTTAAAAAAATGTGTTTATCTAAAGGAGAACAGTGAAATATAAATAAAGCTATACATTTTTATTATTTTGCATTTGAACCCCAGGATTTTAAAATGTAAAAAAAATGTACTCAACTGAAGAATTTATTTTTCCAATGCTGGCTTATTCTTATGCTATTTTATTATTTTAATATTTAAAATTATCTTTAAAAAATGAAGGTGTTTATTTAAAGAACTATTGAACATTTTTGTTTTGGAAATCATTGCCGAGTTTATAAATATTTTGACTGCAACTTCGAACCTGTATATATAAATTAGCCTAAATAAATTATCTACATATTGTAAATGGAAAAACCATTATGGAGCTGAATTTACTGTATTATTATTTTTTTATTGTCTGTTTTATTGGTTTTAAAAAAATGAAACCATAAAAATATTTATGCTATATATTTTGTGTAACACTTTTTGCAAAAATATCCCAGGTAAATTAGGATTATAATTTTAAAGCTTAATGGGTTTAGTAGAATGAGCAAATATTTCACCATTCTTAGGTCAAATTAGTTCATCTATTAAGCATTTACACCAGCTAGTTTCTATTTAATAATTTAATTTACAGAGATTTAAATATCACAGTCTTAGTTTATTATAAATGGGATGTTTCACTCAGTTTTATTTTAAAACAGCCAAGGAATTTATCAGAGAGTTTCCATTTATTTGTTTTATTAGTGCTATATTAATAATAACTGCAAATATTTTTATATGCATTGAGAATTAATATTATCATATTTAATTTGCATTTTTTTAAAAACTCACTAGTCATTATATTTTAGTATTGAATATTTTGTTTTGTGTCTTGCCTATAATTTTATATGCATTTAATTTTAAAGTATTTCTCATAGTAGTCACTTGACACAGTTTGCTTTGTTGATTCAAACATTAAATATGTTTTGTATTTTTAAACTTCTTAGGAATAACTTAGGTAATTCAGATGAAGTGCATATCTTGCTATTAGTAAATATTTGTTAGCCTCAGAGAGTTAGGTATAGTTAATAAATTGAGTATGCTTTATGGAGTAAACAAAGTCCTACATCCTTATTGCATTTTATTTCCATGATTTGATAGTGCTTGTCCCTAAAAGTGGGTTATTATATTGTATTTTTCAGTGATGATGATGACATATATAAGCATTGGAAATCCCATGAGAGAGGATCATGCTTTTCTGGTGCATCTTTCCTGTTCCCAGATGTGCTGTAGACAAGTTCCAGGCATCTTAGTTTCTGCCTCAAAGTTAGGTATTTTTAAATGCCACCACATTCTTTTCCTGCTCTGAGGAGCTTATTATTTTTATATTTTAGCCTATCATTCATGATGACTTAATGCTAATTCCACTACAGTAGGTGTTATTGCATTTGTTTTATATTAGTGATGACAATATATATTTGTTTGAGGAACATTATTTGTACAGGTAGTAACAGCTATTTTTAATGCTTATAGATACATCAATGTTTGAATTGTGTTGATATGATAGTTTATCATCCACAAGCTAACCAACAATAAGTTCTATTTATTTTTAAGTATGTCAAATATATGCATATGGTATAAGTTTGTTAAATCGATATTTATAGTCAATTGTTAAATATATTTTTATAGTGATTTAAAATACTTCTGAACAGTTACCATAATTGTCACCAATGTATATAGGTGAAAAGTGTTAATTATATGTACACTATAATGTGATTAGTCTATTTTTGTATGGCAATTCGGTGTAAAAAAGTATAAATAACTTAACAGAGTTTGAGGTGGGGGGAGCTGTCAAGAAAAAATCAGAGGTAAGACTTCAACATCTAACACCTATAAAATTAAAGAAAAAAAAAGAAATAAAGAGCTAAAATGTTATAACAATAGGATTGAATTGAAGAATATTAAAACATAGTGTACTTTTAAAACCATGGAAGAAGACATTTTAACTTCTTGTGTACATTTTCTCTCTACTTCTCTATTGATTGATAGTTTTGAAGGTTCAAACTGAAAAAAATTGGAGCCATATAGGAAATTAATTGTCAGACAAAATTCGATTTCAAACTGAAAAATAAACAAGAAATGATAAGAATAAACTTTTCTTTAACCTATTTCAGACAGTTTCTATATTAATGGTTATGTGTAATTTATTTAGAGTTGCAAGTAAAAAAATGTTTGTGCTCTTTATAAATAAAGAAGAAAAATACTTTTGCTTGTAAATTATAATATTAATAAGAATATAATTAAAAATAATTTTGAACAAAACTTTTAAAAGTTAAATCAAACAAAATGAAAAGTTACTTCAAATGTTATAATGGTTAATCAAGTTATAGAATGAGGAAGATCCTTTATAGATTTTTTTAAAGAAAAAAAATAAATCTTCTGATAAACTCTATGAGCTCTATTTAAAAAAAAATGTGTTTATCCAAAGGAGAACAGTGAAATTTAAATAAAGCTATACATTTTTATTATTTTGCATTTGAACCCCGGGATTTTAAAATGTAAAAAAAAAATGTACTCAACTGAAGAATTTGTTTTTCCAATGCTGGCTTATTCTTATGCTATTTTATTATTTTAATATTTAAAATTATCTTTAAAAAATGAAGGTGTTTATTTAAAGAACTATTGAACATTTTTGTTTTGGAAATCATTGCTGAGTTTATAAATATTTTGACTGCAGCTTTGAACTTGTATATATAAATTAGCCTAAATAAATTATCTACATATTGTAAATGAAAAAACCATTATGGAGCTGAATTTACTGTATTATTATTTTTTTATTGTCTGTTTTATTAGTTTTAAAAAAATGAAACCATAAAAATATTTATGCTATATATTTTGTGTAATACTTTTTGCAAAAATATCCCAGGTAAATTAGGATTATAATTTTAAAGCTTAATGGGTTTAGTAGAATGAGCAAATATTTCGCCATTCTTAGGTCAAATTAGTTCATTTATTAAGCATTTACACCAGCTAGTTTCTATTTAATAATTTAATTTACAGAGATTTAAATATCACAGTCTTAGTTTATTATAAATGGGATGTTTCACTCAGTTTTATTTTAAAACAGCCAAGGAATTTATCAGAGAGTTTCCATTTATTTGTTTTATTAGTGCTATATTAATAATAACTGCAAATATTTTTATATGCATTGAGAATTAATATTCTCGTATTTAATTTGCATTTTTTTAAAAACTCACTAGTCATTATATTTTAGTATTGACTATTTTGTTTTGTGCCTTGCCTATAATTTTATATGCATTTAATTTTAAAGTATTTCTCATAGTAGTCACTTGACACAGTTTGCTTTGTTGATTCAAACATGTATTTTTAAACTTCTTAGGAATAACTTAGGTAATTCAGATGAAGTGTATATCTTGCTATTAGTAAATATTTGTTAGCCTCAGAGAGTTAGGTATAGTTAGTAAATTGAGTATGCTTTATGGAGTAAACAAAGTCCTACATCCTTATTGTATTTTATTTCCATGATTTGATAGTGCTTGTCCCTAAAAGTGGGTTATTATATTGTATTGTTCAGTGATGATGATCACATATATAAGCATTGGAAATCCCATGAGAGAGGATCATGCTTTTCTGGTGCATCTTTCCTGTTCCCAGATGTGCTGTAGACAAGTTCCAGGCATCTTAGTTTCTGCCTCAAAGTTAGGTATTTTTGAAAGCCACCACATTCTTTTCCTGCTCTGAGGAGCTTATTATTTTTATATTTTAGCCTATCATTCATGATGACCTAATGCTAATTCCACTACAGTAGGTGTTATTGCATTTGTTTTACATTAGTGATGGCAAGATATATTTGTTTGAGGAACATTATTTGTACAGGTAGTAATAGCTATTTTTAATGCTTATAGATACATCAATGTTTGAATTGTGTTGATATGATAGTTTATCATCCACAAGCTAACCAACAATAAGTTCTATTTATTTTTAAGTATGTCAAATATATGCATATGGTATAAGTTTGTTAAATCGATATTTATAGTCAATTGTTAAATATATTTTTATAGTGATTTAAAATACTTCTGAACAGTTTCCATAATTGTCACCAATGTATATATGTGAAAAGTGTTAATTATATGTACACTATAATGTGATTAGTCTATTTTTGTACGGCAATTCGGTGTAAAAAAGTATAAATAACTTAACAGAGTTTGAGGTGGGGGGAGCTGTCAAGAAAAAATCAGAGGTAAGACTTCAACATCTAACACCTATAAAATTAAAGAAAAAAAAGAAATAAAGAGCTAAAATGTTATAACAATAGGATTGAATTGAAGAATATTAAAACATAGTGTACTTTTAAAACCATGGAAGAAGACATTTTAACTTCTTGTGTACATTTTCTCTCTACTTCTCTATTGATTGATAGTTTTGAAGGTTCAAACTGAAAAAAATTGGAGCCATATAGGAAATTAATTGTCAGACAAAATTCGATTTCAAACTGAAAACTAAACAAGAAATGATAAGAATAAACTTTTGTTTCACCTATTTCAGTCAGTTTCTATATTTAATGTTTATGTGTAATTTATTTAGAGTTGCAAGTAAAAAAATGTTTGGGCTCTTTATAAATAAAGAAGAAAAATACTTTTGCTTGTAAATTATAATATTAATAAGAATATAATTAAAAATAATTTTGAACAAAACTTTTAAAAGTTAAATCAAACAAAATGAAAAGTTACTTCAAATGTTATAATGGTTAATCAAGTTATAGAATGAGGAAGTTCCTTTATAGATTTTATTTAAAGAAAATAAATTCTGATAAACTCTATGAGCACCATCTTTAGTTGTCATTAGAATGAAAACTTAAAATACATTTACAGTGTGATAAATGCAAAATAAAATGTTTAATTCATATTTAGTTATTAAGAATATTTCAATAAAATTCTTATAGAAGCAAACAATAGCCATCTATTATATTATATAAGAAAATACTCAATATTATTGATTTGAAACATAACTGAAGAAAAAAATCAAACACTAGAAATGGCCATAATTTTAAATGTAAACAAGAACATTTTGAAATGATTCAAAATACTAGAATCATTTTTATTGTCTTATTAAATTATTATTTTCAATAAAAATTTTATTAACAATAAATAGTGATTACATACTAATAAAGGATAAATAAATGATTAAATTGTACAATAATATGATTATAATGTTCTATATGTCATCTGGCTAGATTATGTTATGAGAGCACAATGTTATACTCTTATGTGGTTAGGTATAGTGAAGAGATTCTAAGAACTTGTTTAATTGTATTAGCATTTTTAATATAAACATGAATATTTTCTTTTATAAATGACTATTCGATAATGCTGGGTAGGTGGGAATTGATAATCAGGAAAAGGAAAGAGTAATTAAAGACCAGGTGTCAGCAAAGACTTTACTGGAGGCAAGGAGCTGGTCACGTTTCTTGATTTTTTTGAGCGTTTGATAGAACAATGGTATGATTTGTGGTGGGGGTAATTCCATGAGACTTTTGCATCTCACTATCCATATGGAATAAAGGACAAAGGTAGAAAGCCTTATTATTGAAAAAAAAACCATTATGAATGGCATTTTCGAGTGAGAAAATCATATCAGGTCTTATGTTGAAATTGATTATAATTATATCTTTCAGAGTTTTAAGTCTTGGGCACCGGTGTATAATATGGTCTATGGTTTCATCTTCACGAGCACACAGACCACATATAGGGTCAATGCTGGTAAAACCTCTTCAGTGATAAAGAAACCAATTCATGGGTAGCGCATTAAGATTTATTTTAATGATGAAGTCAAGGAATTTCGGTTCCAGACTTCATCTTTTGAAGTGTGTAATGAGTCTTATTAAATTATTGCAGATGAAAAAGGAAAGAAAATCAATAAAATAATTTTGAAAAGGTTTCTTTTTTTGCTGTCAAACCTGAAAATCCAGTTTATCTCTAGAGAAAACTTTGTTTACAGAAAAGATTGAATAGAGCTATGGTATTATCATTCTATTGCTACTGAAATTTGAGTGTTTTACTATGTTTTCAGTATCAGGATCAAATATTAATAGAAGATATAAAAAGATGTATAGATGCATTAGTCATAAAATATTTTGCTCATGATATCACTTTTCTATCATCAGTTAGTTCATAATGAAGGAACAAACCATGAACAAGGAGATTCAGTAAAATATTGTGGTAAGAATATATAATTGTGTTAAAGACAAATTAATATAATGATATATACATTTATTATTTTTTCATGTGTGTTATTTTACCAGTTGGTTTAAAATCTACTATTCTAACTAGTTTGTTTAGATAAAGAGATACTCCTCACTTACAGTAATGAAAATATATTTTTATATTCTATTGATGGGTAAACAGACTTGATAACTTGTCAAAGATATGGTATAATGACATAATCGTTTTATTACATGGAGAATTTTATATGAGCATTTTACATTTATTAAAATTTTGCATATGAATTAGTATGCCAACTACAGTTATAAAATATATTCCATTCTTCATTGTCTGCATGTGCACCTCTTGTTGTAGAAATAACTAATGGTCATTTTACTTACAATGCTGGTTTGTTTGATGCACTATTAGTTTATGCATTGCAAAATGAGATATTTATCTTTTAACTTTATTGTCAAAATTATTTGATCTTGCTATTGTATTGATAAGGATTGTGATAGTTTTCATCTGACAAGTATGTGCAACATATAATGGTATCAAATTTTATATCATTGATATTATGAATTGGTAGATGGCTCACACTCCCATTGCTTGAACCAAGAGTAGATTATGTTGTCAAGTCTGATAAATAAATAATTCTTATTTAGAACAGTTAATCCCTAGAGAGGATTATATTCATGACTCTTATTCCATTTCCATGTGATGAATTAATGTCCACATATTTTTTACCTAATAAAAAAGATATTGCAATCAGCCATATTATTGTACTATATAATGTTGTTTTGGAGAGCTTCTCTTTACTGTCTAATTCCTCATGAGGTTATGTAGTTATTTTTCCACCATGTATGGTGAAGTTTTTGGTATTTTAAAATTATATACAAATCATAAAATAAAGTTAGATTCAGGGACACTGGTTTATCAATAGTGTTTGCCTAATTGTAAATAGTGTATTATGATACTGTAGTACTTTCATCAGTTTATAAGCAAACCAACCACAACTACTACGAATTATAAAATATATGCATGGACCAATAGGAAATATACATGTACAATGTCATTTCATTTCCCTCAATCAGTGATTTTTTGATAGATTGATAAGACAGGTCAATGATTAGAATAATTATCTTGTGGACATGGACAAGGGTTTGGTGCCATGTATACATTTGACTTCTGATGTCTGTCCCCACTTTAATATAATGATTTTTTTTCATATCAAATAAAACATATTATTATTTGTGCTGCATATAATAATTGCCTTTATCATATTCTGATATAAATAAAATAACTACAGTGTAACATTCTGCTTTATAACATTAAGTTCTAAATTTATTAAAATTTTCACTTATCCTAAATATTTGAATACACTTTTATTTGGTAACTAACATCCATGTGCTAGAATACAAAATAAATAAAAAAACATAATTGATGATGATAGTGATAATGAAGGTATCACTGTACTATACCATTTTATATATTATGCATGTATTCAATGGTGTTATACCTTGCTTTATATAATGACTCTATCTTGTGTCAGATAATGTTTCTAAAAGATAGATATAATAAATTATTTCTGATGTTTAAAGAAAATTTGTAAATAGTGTAAATAAATCACGTTGTTTTAAAAGTTTATTTAGTCGTCTGTGGTCTTATTGCTAATCATCATACACATTATTATTGTTATTACTATGGACACATTATGTTATTATTTTGAAATCATCTTCAATCAAAATAGTATATTTGACTAGACAATGGTAGATCATACTAATTGTGTTAAGCCCTTATATTTTAAAAGTACATTTAAGGCATTACCACTTAGTTATCAATAACCTGAAGTGCATATATTATTTTAAATAGTATACTAAAAATCAAAACACTTAAATTTGATTTAATCTGTTTATTTGGATCTACAGATATATCATTCCCCTTTCTTTGATCACATTGCTCATAATTATTTGATAAAGAGATGTTGGTACGTTATTGTGTATATTTATTAAAATTATTATATTTCTTGAAGCTTAAAGTTAATAATATTATGAAGTTTATAAAGTTTATTTGGAAATGCTAAATATCGTTTGTTTATTTTATTTTGTAGGATGAGCTGTTTTGTTTGCTAAATTTGGGTAGTGGCAAATCCCTCTCACTTACCAGAGTATATCTTATAAAATAATAATATTTATGTATATAAACCCTGAGAAGAAAAAGTGGTTGTTGTCGATGATCCACCATATCCCACTGGATGGTGCTGTTTTCCAGCTAAAACACATAAAAATGCCATTTCTGCGGCCGACACGTTCGAACCTGTGTTTTCTATAATACAACTTTTGTTGTTGTACTACAGATTGCAGGCCTCTATGTTGCATCACAATACAGCATGTATGTTTACACAGCAAATAGATTTTCTGAATATTGCACAGTTTATAAAATGGTTAGGGCTTGGGGAGAGGGTGTGTTTTTTGAATTGGATGGAAATGTTATTTTCATTGGATTTTTTTTTTTCATTTTAAAGTACTGAAATGTTCAGATTTTGTAAAGTAATAATAAACAGACTTTTTACATCATAGTGTATTGAAGTTTTAAGTAGTAAATGTTGACAAGATATATGTATAAAGTTATTTGGAATTAGGTAACGAGTCAAGTAATGTGTTCATAACATTCCACGAGACATTTTAAGATTGTACTGAGTGTATATTTTTGAAATAAAAAAGAGTGTTAACACAAAAATATCCAGTAAGAAAAGTACAATTGTACACTGTTTTTTTTTTTTTTAAATGTCATAAAAAGCATATATTATAAACATTTTATATATATTTGTCGTTGTTTAAAAAAGTTTTAGTTTCTTTCTTTTCTCCGACTACTGTTATACTTTGTTCAATATAGTTTACGTTTATTGTTATCATTTATTTTATAGATGTTAGTAAAAAAAATATTTACAAAAAAAAGATTTTGATATTTTTTATTTTAACCGTAAACCTAACCCTAAAACTAACCCTAAAGCTAACCCTAAAACTAACCCTAAAACCAACCCTAAAGCTAACCCTAAAACTAACCCTAAACCTAACCGTAACAACTTTTACTTTTAGTTGTCATTCTATTTGAAATAAAAAATAGCGGTAAACAACAACAAAAAAAGCTGTAACCCCAGTAAAAAAATCTCCCATAGAAAATTGATTTTTCTAATAAAAAGAAAACTAAAAAAGACGAATCAAATTGTAATTTGTTTATTTTATTTTACATTTATTATTATCATTTAATTTATATACGTTAATAAAAAATAATATTTAAAATTAAATAATATTTAAAAAAGACGATTTTCTTTTGTTTTTATTTTTGCATTACAAAAAAACACATCAAAATGATTATAATTAATGGCCCATGAATGATCATATTTTATAGTTTTAGTGTTATAACTGCGCCATCCAGATGGGATATGGTTGCTCATCGACGACAACTGAAAAAGTTACTAATAGGCAGTGTAAATTTGATTTTATGGTAAAATTTTATACCTACAATTATTTATTATACTTGGATTTGAGTTAGCTATTTTCAGCGTTTTATTAAAATCCACAAAACTTTAATGTGTAATTTTTTTTCTTTTGTCTTAAAACTTATAGCTTATCTTGACATTATGGTGGATATTCTGGTTTTGTAATGCTTTGAATCCCTATTTTACTTCAGTTTATATTATTATCACTTAATACAATACTGGTTTATAGTTTGATATCTCATTCTTTGTCATCAACATTGTTCTCCTCTTTCATCTTGATCTTTCTTTATTTCTTCATTCTCATTTGATCTTAATTGATTATCATAATTGATTCACACTTCAATGGCTTTTATTCTACTATCATTTTAATCATTCATTAGCTCTTATTCTATCATTATCTTAATCATTCATTATTCTAACACGTCTTCTTTATCTTCTCTTCACTCTTAAGCTCGTTTCATTTTATTATTTAATTATTATTTATTTTCATCAACCATTTAGTCATCTACATCCTAATTTATTTTTTTTACTTAATTCCTAATTTTAATGCCATGTTCATTCCTTAGACCTAATTATTATTCATTTATTGGTTTGACAAATATTAAATTTATTTCATAATATTTTGTTTGTCTGATGAATGTTTTAGAAATATACTCACTATTATTAATGGATAATAAATTACTATTGACATTTGCCATATGACGACAGTATTTGTGTTTTCAAATTACAGATAATAGAATGTTTTTTGGATATAAGTGTAAAGGGTCAATTGGGGGATGAGGTTTTACTTCACTTTGATAAAAAAGTGTTCTATCATCCTATTTGTTCTTATCTTTTGTTTTTTTTAAGTTATTATAAGCCCAAATGTCATATGTATACTATTTATGATGGTGTGCTTGTGTGTTGGTGAATTGTATGTCCATTGTTACCAATATGTACAGAAATTCAGAATCCAATTAGTTTTCTTTAATTTTAGTCACAAACTTTCAGGTAGACAGTGACAACAACAACAAAATTATTACTTTATAATTTCATTGTGAATTTTCGCTTGATGAATAACAAAATTACTGAGTCTTATTGTAACTGGATATAATTCAGAGTTTCAACTCACAAAAATAAATTGTAAGTTTAGACAACTCAATGAATTTTTGCTTACAATGAAAATTTAAATGAATAATAGGTGTTTAAATATGTCTGATCATTTAACCTTCAACTAGATCCTATTCCCTTAATGATTCACTCATTATTATTATACAAATAACTATAAAATTAAAATTAATGGTGATAAAATTACAATCACAGAAATCAGTACAAGTATATAATTTTAAATCTATTTTTTTTTCTGAAATGCAAGATTCTTATACCTTTATTTGATAAAAACTCTTAAGAGAAGACAGAAGCAACACATTCAAAGTTATATAAATATGTAACATTGATATATTATTGTGCTAAATGAATGTCAACTTATAGATACAGTGAATAATATAGAAATGTAATTAACCTCAATTTGTTGTAAAGGAGTCAAAGAACAATGAAATGGAAACATGCTGATAGATTAACAATAAAGTATATTTCAGTAATTTATACATTTAATGTTTCTAATGTACAAAATAAATCTTAATCTTATTAATGTTTACATTACTATAATATTTGTTATCAATTTATTACTCCTTATGCTCCATCAAGGAAGTTTTATTCTATGTTAGAAAAAATTATTAAATCAGAGTTATTATAGGATAAGTTATTCAGCACATACTAATAACGTTAAGAGTAATTTTAGACTATGATTGCTCTAGACTATGATTGCTCTAAACGTACTTCATTTTGTTGATATTATCTATATACATTCATATTTTATATTTGTAACACAATCTGTTGTAAATTTTAATAGACTCATATTAAAATATGCAATGTAGGGGTAAAGTAAGCACTCCACAGCATGCATACTATTAAATGGTTGTAATTATTAAGAAACAAAAAAAATGTGATTTTATATGGGACTGAATTATTAGGAAAATGTTGATTTATTTTCAAATTACAAAACACACACACAGAGAGAGAGAAGGAGAGAAGAAGAAGACAGAAACCATTCATAGAGCATAAGGACTATGGTGTGCAAAACAAGTACAGTCAACCTATATATATATATATATATATATATATATATATATATATATATATATATATATAATATATATATATATATATATATATATATATATATATATATAAATAAATAAATAAATGCAAAACCATAAAACAATACAATACTAGATTAAATTCAAAATTTTACCAAAATCCTTACACACCCATGGTTTCATCTACTACAAATAGACCTTCTCAAGTGAAAATCAACCTAAAGGAAAACATATATACATATACAAACAAGCAAACCTTCCCATAAATCATTTCAAACTCCACCTTCCCTTAATATCAAAAGAAGTCTTTATGAGATTGATAGCCTAAGAATCAAGGAGTTTTATCATCAAAGTCTCCTTTATTCTTCCTTTTAACTCATTCTTTCCATAAAAAATAACCGAAGCATTGTTAAACAATATTCTATGACCTGTATTCAATTCATGAATATATAAAGCTGAGTTAAGATATCTATGTTTAACTCTACTTATATGAACCTTAACCCTTTCATTAAGGCTAAATTTACTCTGGCCTACATAAAATTTACCACAACTACATGGAATTTTATAAACAATACGAGGAATATACCTACTATCAATAGACTGCTTTGAACCATTAAGTAATGAATTCAAATCACAACGTTTCCTCCATGCAACCTTCTTTCCACCTAACAAATGTCTATTCCTATAAACCACATTATAAATTGATGCTTTAAATTGTAAAGACATATAATCATCATCCTTACCAACAAAATTCTTATCATCCAAATCACGACTATAAACATTATTATTAAATACCACTTTTTAAATAAAATCATGACTAACACCCAATTCTACATATTCAGTAGCAAATTGACTTCTTTGAATATCAGCATCATTATTAAAATTATTAAGCCTTCTATCCCGACAACAAAAATTCAACAAAGACATTTTTTATGTATAAAAGGCTGATAAATATCAGGCCTAATCATATTTCTCAAATTTTTAGGTTTTATAAAATGACTACAAAACAAAACATCATTAACCTTCTCAACATTTAAATCTAAAAACTTTAATTTTACAAAATCAAAACCACCCCCCTCAATTGTAAACTTAATACTAGAATCAAAACCATTCAATCCACATAAAAACTCTTCTAATTTCTCTTTCTGAATAACAAACAAACAATCATCAACATATCTAAAAATAATTTAATAGAACATGAAAACATATTAATAATACTACACTCCAAATAATCAATAAAGACAGCACACATCAATGGAGAAATGACATAACCAATAACCCAACCTTCTCTAATCTTAAAACACATCATTAGACATAAAATACATTGAATCCTCTAACAGCAAAAGCAAATCATGAAAAACCTTAATCTTATCTGCAGAAAAACATTCTAATTTTTTTTTTAAATTGAAAGAAAAAACATCAATACTTTTTAATCTATTAACCAATTAATCTTATCTGCAGAAAAACATTCTATTTTTTTTTTTAAAAAATTGAAAGAAAAACATCAATACTTTTTAATCTATTAACCGATTGGTTAATAGATTAAAAAGTATTGATGTTTTTCTTTCAATTTTAAAAAAATTAGAATGTTTTTCTGCAGATAAGATTAAGGTTTTTCATGATTTGCTTTTGCTGTTAGAGGATTCAATGTATTTTATGTCTAATGATGTGTTTTATAAGATTAGAGAAGGTTGGGTTATTGGTTATATCATTTTTCCATTGATGTGTGCTGTCTATATTTATTATTTGGAGTGTAGTATTATTAATATGTTTTCATGTTCCATTAAATTATTTGTTAGATATGTTGACGATTGTTTGTTTGTTATTCAGAAAGAGAAATTAGAAGAGTTTTTATGTGGATTGAATGGTTTTGATTCTAGTATTAAGTTTACAATTAAGGGGGGTGGTTTTGATTTTGTAAAATTAAAGTTTTTAGATTTAAATGTTGAGAAGGTTAATGATGTTTTGTTTTGGAGTCATTTTATAAAACCTAAAAATTTGAGAAATATGATTAGGCCTGATAGTTATCAGCCTTTTATACATAAAAAAAATGTCTTTGTTGAATTTTTGTTGTCGGAATAGAAGGCTTAATAATTTTAATAATGATGCTGATATTCAAAGAAGTCAATTTGCTGCTGAATATGTAGAATACGTGTTAGTTATGATTTTATTAAAAAAGTGGTATTTAATAATAATGTTTATAGTCGTGATTTGGATGATAAGAATTTTGTTGGTAAGGATGATGATTATATGTCTTTACCATTTAAAGCATCAATTTATAATTTGGTTTATAGGAATAGACATTTGTTAGGTGGAAAGAAGGTTGCATGGAGGAAACGTTCTGATTTGAATTCATTACTTAATGGTTCAATGCAGTCTATTGATAGTAGGTCTATTCCTGGTATTGTTTTATAAAATTCCATGTAGTTGTGGTAAATTTTATGTAGGCCAGAGTAAATTTAGCCTTAATGAAAGGGTTAAGGTTCATATAAGTAGAGTTAAGCATAGGTATCTTAACTCAGCTTTATATATTCATGAATTGAATACAGGTCATAGAATATTGTTTAACAATGCTTCGGTTATTTTTTATGAAAATAATGAGTTAAAAAGAAGAATAAAGGAGACTTTGATGATAAAACTCCTTGATTCTGAGGCTATCAATCTCATGAAGACTTCTTTTGATATTAAGGGAAGGTGGAGTTTGAAATGAATTATGGGAAGGCTTGTTTGTTTATATATATATATATATATATATATATATATATATATATATATATATATATATATATATATATATATATATATATATATGTTTTCCTTTAGGTTGATTTTCACTTGAGAAGGTCTATTTGTAGTAGATGAAACCATGGTTGTGTAAGGATTTTGGAAAAATTTTGAATTTAATCTAGTATTGTATTGTTTTATGGTTTTGCATTTTTATTTTTTGCTAGTATAGTGTTAGACAGTTTTGTTTTTATATATATATATATATGTATTAAAATCATATATATTTTTGATTTACAATGCAATCTTTTACTTTTAGCTGTAAGCTGTGAGTTAAAATATCTAATTGCATCTATTTAAAATAAATGAAATATTTTTTAATAATTGTGTTGTAAACGAGAAACGAGAAGCAAATCATGCATTTAAACAAAAAATTAAAAAAAAAAAAACTCTTCTATTATAGTTATGATCACGAAATATGCACATGTCCCTCCTTGCTGCTAAGAAACACAGAATTTTTCTTATTTTTTTTTTTGATTTAATAAAAGCCTACTTTTAACCAAAAAATTATTATTAAGAAACAGTTCATGAATTTACCGTATTTCTGACTTAATTAAGTACGTAATTACTTCTTGATATAAATAGGACGATCTGCAGCACTAGCAAAGTAGTATGTCATTCAAGTACAGATTGTGTCAGATTGACACTAAAATACATAGATATTTAGCTGTTTTTGTATATTTGTTCTATCAGTGCCCGCTACCATACATAGGAAGTGGGCATAAGTCTACCATTTAGTCTCGAATATAAAAGTATAGAAATAAAATCTTAATACAATATTAGAATTTTCAACCTACCTTTCCAAATAAGTAAACAATAACTGGAAATAACAATCAACATGCAATTATTTAACATATTTATATATTTTAAAGTTTTAAAGTTATAAATATATAATTAAAAAATAAATATGTTTAGAACGTTATTAAAAGTGTTTAAATAGTGATTTCCGGCAGTAAATAAATTCAATTGATGTAATTTCATTCACGTGCTGCCTCAAGTTTCATTTTTTATAAATTAAAACATTTTTATTTTATTCAAAATATTTACTAGATGGGATAATGACTAAAATATTATCGACTTATGAATTAACTCTCGAAATGACTAATTACAAAATAACTAAAGTCTACTATACATTCAGAGATGAAGTCACCAAAGTCTTAATGAGGAGAATAATATGTAACTTGATACTTCTGTAAAATAAAAATAAAAAAAAAAACTAAGAATTTCTTATGTAGTAATTTTATAGGTAATTGTTCTGATATGTTTATAAGTTATAAGCTTTCAGTAATATTTTAAGTAACCATAGCGATAATAGAGAGAAAGACAAGACTAATTAAGCTGTATGTGTAAATTATATTCTCCCTGTCTTATCCGTGACGATTATAAAAAAGAAACATATATTGAAATGCTAAATCATTTTTATTAGTTTGATATATATATATATTCTAACCTAAGTACTCTGTTAGTGAGGGTTAGGGTTAGGGTTAAGATAAGGAGAGAAATTGAAATCATAAAATAAATCATCATCAGCAAAATAAATATCTTGGGAAGAGAGATAACTACCATCATTCCCTAATTAATAATTTAGTATAAAAAAGCATCCTCTCTTTATCAAAAACACATTCTTTGAGCTATAAGTATTTGCACTTTTCAACTATGATGATAACTTCTTATGTTCTTGTTAATGTTACTAAAAAATATATACAGTATGTAAATCATTTGCCAATATGATCTGATAATACCTTTCTTATAGCACAATTAAAAATTTTAACTCTTTTATGCCACAACATTTCTGTAGTATCAATAATAATCGATAACTTCTTAAATAAAGAATAATGATAATGATAATAATAATCTCAGGGTTTCTCTGTTTAATTTAGTAAATGCTATACGGTACTGAGGTGTCACATATGACTGGTATTCTGGTAACTATAGGAAACATTCACTTTACTTTAATGTTAATGTGTCCTCACATATCATAATAACGATTATAATTTAAAGGGATGATAAATATGATCAACAATGACATAAATAGTTACATAAAATATTGAATAATACAGCCTTTTTATCCAGAATCTCAGCCAGAATAATAGAAAGACAAGGGTGCTTTTTGTATCCTCCCATCATCCATGACAACACAATAAATTAACTAAAACTAATTAATTCAACAATTTAACTAAGTGTAACTGGAATAATGTGCAGTCAGTGTTAATAACTTGGAAATAAATTCATTTTTACTATAACATAATGTTTAGTCTGAAGTTTGCAATTTCATGGATAGTTATCATTAAAATAAAATGAAATGAAATATTCAGATCTGCATAACTTTGTCTATCTCGTATATTACGCTTTTGAGAGTTTGAAATGATTTCGGACTCTAGAAATGTTTTGCAAATATTGTGCAAACACACTTATATTTGGCATATAAAAAATGAATTCACAACGAATATTGACAAGACTATAGTTTATTACTAACACAGAACTCGAGAAAATATGCAAATTTATTAAATAATATCACATTGATAAGAAACATAAATCAACACATTAATCTGTCTACTGTTCGGGTACAAATTAAAGTTATAAATTAACACGTTTGAAGGTCACGCTATTGAACTGGATTAACTTGTTGAAACATGAATCTGATCTACCAATACTAATCTGTAAATTTAGCAAACCTTCCATCAATCGTTTACCTTGAGTTATTCATTAACTATTTTTTTTATTATTATTTTTATTTATTAATATTATGATATGAAGTACGCAAAATAACTATATATGATTTGTATAGTTTAATAAATGGGTTCAATAAAATCTTTTTAAAATATTAACTCTATTAATAATAAAGTTAACTAAGTTATGGTTTATAATTAAATAACTTATTACTAGTTAGGGGTCATTGATCAAAAATCCCACTCACCATTTCATGCTTAACCTAATGTCCATCTACATTATGATAAATACTTTCAATATAAATGATTTAATGCACGTTAAGAATCTTTCTAAACTCTTAATTAATACTCAATATTGTGTTCGAACATTCCCTCAATAAATAAGCATTTTAAAATTAGAAATTTTAAATTAACTTTCTCCATTGGTTTGCTTGTGAACAACCAGCAAGGCTCAGTACACAATAAAGATATTGATCTCAATTACTAAGGCACTACTGATACTAAAGTACACCTTGAGGAACTAACACATCAAATATAATATTTACTCTTGCCATAACTTTTAAAAGAGCACAATAATCAACACCTTCTATGGTGGAACTATCTTTAATTTTACATGAGGAATGCAGAATAACAATTAATGTCTGCAGAGTAAAATACTATACTGAAGTATTTTGTGATTTCTTGGCTATTACTCAGGCTAAAACATATAGGTGTAGAATCTATATCCTCACGACCTAAACAAACGAACATACACCAAGTGTAATCCTCTTTAGGGATGTAATATACCTTAAGTATACTAAATATTATATCAACTCTTGATCGTTCTATTCATGAGAATCGATCATATGGTCTATCAAACATATCATTAGTTTATAACAAAAACTATTTCTCTCGTGGAAAACTAAAGTATGTTGGGGAGAGCATTTTCATCCCACAAAATAAAATACATTATAAGTATTTAAATATGATGAGATTAAGCATATACCAACTCTACACTTAGGTATGATAATAAACCACACTAATTATAATAAACCTATATTACATGTATACTTCAATCAACATCTGAAACCAATGGACATGACAGCAGAAAAGTATAATAATTTTAATTCTATTAAAGAAATATTAAAAAGAAATGGGTAGCATACCAGCTTAAACTAAATAAAGTGGATGTGTTATTAAAAAATAACTCTTACTAAATAACTTAATCAATATAATATAAATTATGTTCATACTTTAAACAATAAGTATTTTGTTATAGCATTTTTTTAGAGTTACTTCTGATAAATTTAAATATTTATTTTACCCGTTAAATAAATATTTTTTTTAAAATCCTTACATGCAAAGTTCATATCTCCAGTTGCATGTAATAAACCAGATATATTTCCTTGGTATTACTTCATATGAAATACAAATTTAACCCAGAGTAATGATAGTAAGATATATACTTATCATTACCAGATCATTAAAATATTATGTGATAGATATAAATCCTAACATACATTGATATTATAACACAAAATAAAATTTTTACCATTTAGTTTTTCTTTTAAAAAAAATTAAATAAACAAATACACATTATCTTATTAGCAGAAGTATTTTCTGTTGAGCTTTGTCCAGGTGAAGAGTTTTCATCCGGGCACATTTTACAAAGCCCTGAAAGTAATAAACGCATTTTTTTTCTTTCTAATGAAAAGTTTTCTTTTATTTAGTAATTATAATAATAAACATGTAATGGAAAATATAGTAGAACTGACGATTAATTCTCAATTGGACTATAATAATAAAATCTGGATCCAAGAAAAAACAAATATTATAACGTAGACGATAAACATACGCGTTATTTATAGACTACACATATAATTAGCTAATTTATTTATTGAGGAAAATTTGCACTTTTTCCTATAGATTAGTATGATAATAACTGCAGTTGACTTAAAGAATGGATGAAGTTATAAGAATTCCATATTGCATATAGTATAATATATATTTTAATTTTATTCTTAAGTCACTAAAGATATTCAGTTCTCGTTCATAATCTTATAATTTTATTTTCCAATAGTAATTTTTTCTTTAAAGAATGCATGTATTTAATTTTCATACTTACCTGAAGAAAGTTTTTAATTTTTCTTTAAAAAAATGCAGGTATATTGTTTATTATTATTATGATTATTAATTTCTTTTGTAGGCAATTCTTGGTGAACAAAATATATTTCAATGGATAGAATGGCCTTATTTAGAAACACAGATGATATATTTAGAATAAGCGCTAAAAAAAATGTTTCTAATTCTTTCTTGTTTTTTTTCTAATATTCTTTCTACTTATTTTTCTTACGTACCAAAGAAATATCAACAAAGAACAAGTTATTAGATAATTATTTCCAACTTGTGTTTTCCTTAATTTAAGTAAAATAGGACTTTGCACGATCCTTTTAGTTGATTGTTTCATTTTTTAATTTTGTTGAAAAACTCTAACTTTCAAGAAGCAATAAATTTTAAATGTAGAAAGTTTTTAAAGTGTAGAGAATAACACAAATGCAGAATGCCTTACCACTGTCTGTTACCTGTTCATTTTAGATGAAATTTCAATTATCTTGCCAATTTATTGTTTTCAAAATAAATAAAAATAATAATCTTACAAAATTTTGTACTGTTAAACTTTTGAAAGACAAGAAGACTATCTAAAAAAATTATTTTAGTATAAATTGGTTGCTCTTAACTCTAGCGATCTCTTCCAAGAAACAACATAATCATTTGATTATAACATAAACAAAAGAGAAAAAAATTTATTACAATCATACAGTTTTCAGTATTATTTAAAATTATTACAAAGCAGTTTAATAATGAAAATAATAAATACATTCAAACCAACAATAATTATCTGTGATTTCAATTACACTTAATATTATTTTCTTCAAAATGAATTTATCAGAAGTTACTTTTCCTTAGAATAAGACGATCTTAAAATTATTTAATTGACATTTATGTTTTTCTTTTCTTCTCTACCCATCTCAAAACTAACTACAGTTTACTGTATTTGAATTAAAGTTTATTAACTTGTTCTTATAATAATATCTTACTTAGATTATTCATGTCATTTTAAAAACATGATATTGTATTAGGGAATATATTATTTATTCCCACAAAGCATGTCTAGGCAAATATTACCACTTTTATTTTATATTTTTATTTTTTTAAAGAATAGCATTGATTTCATGCAGAAATAATGCTAAATACATCCAAGTACCAAAAGCACTGGGTTACAATATATATATATATATATATATATATATATATATATGCTTTAGAAGTATATATATTTATTTATATATATACGATCGCTCTTCCGATATATATATAAATGCAAAATCATAAAACAATACAATACTAGATTAAATTCAAAAATTTTATCAAAATCCTTACACAACCATGGTTTCATCTACTACAAATAGACCTTCTCAAGTGAAAATCAACCGAAAGGAAAACATATATATATATATATATATATATATATATATATATATATATACATATATACAAAAAAATACACAAACAAACAAACCTTCTCATAATTCATTTCAAACTCCACCTTCCCTTAATATCAAAATAAGTCTTCATAAGATTGATAACCTCAGAATCAAGGAGTTTTATCATCAAAGTCTCTTTTATTCTTCTTTTTAACTCATTCTTTTCATAAAAAATAACTGAAGCATTGTTAAACAATATTCTATGACCTTTATTTAATTCATGAATATATAAAGCTAAGTTAAGATACCTATGTTTATCTCTACTTATATGAACCCTAACCCTTTCATTAAGGCTAAATTTACTCTGACCTACATAAAATTTACCACACCTACATGGAATTTTATAAACATTACCAGGAATAGACCTACTATCAATAGACTGCTTTGAACCATTAAGTAATGAATTCAAATCAGAACCATTTCTCCATGCAACCTTCATTCCCCCTAACAAATGACTATTCCTATAAACCATATTATAAATTGATGTTTTAAATGGTAAAGACATATAATCATCATTCTTACCAACAAATTTTTTATCATCCAAATCATGACTATAAACATTATTATTAAATACAACTTTTTTTAATAAAATCATGACTATAACCCAATTCTACATATTCAGCAGCAAATTGATTTGGATGATAAGAATTTTGTTGGTAAGAATGATGATTATATGTCTTTATCATTTACAGCATCAATTTATAATTTGGTTTATAGGAATAGTCATTTGTTAGGTGGAATGAAGGTTGCATGGAGGAAAGGTTCTGATTTGAATTCATTACTTAATGGCTCAAAGCAGTCTATTGATAGTAGGTCTATTCCTGGTATTGTTTATAAAATTCCATGTAGTTGTGGTAAATTTTATGTAGGCCAGAATAAATTTAGCCTTAATGAAAGGGTTAAGGTTCATATAAGTAGAGTTAAACATAGGTATCTTAACTCAGCTTTATATATTCATGAATTGAATACAGGTCAGAGAATATTGTTTAACTATGCTTCAGTTATTTTTTATGAAAAGAATGAGTTAAAAAGAAGAATAAAGGAGACTTTGATGATAAAAGTCCTTGATTCTGAGGCTATCAATCTATAGAAGATTTTTTTGATATTAAGGGAAGGGGGAGTTTGAAATTAATTATGAAAAGGTTTGTTTGTATATATATATATATATATATATATATATATATATATATAAATATATATATATATATATATATATATATATATATATATATATATATATTCTTTTAGGTTGATTTTCACTTGAGAAGGTCTGTTTGTAGTAGATGAAACCATGGTTGTGTAAGGATTTTGGTAAAATTTAGAATTTAATCTAGTATTTTATTGTTTTATGGTTTTGCGTTTTTATTTTTGCTAGTATAGTGTTAGACAGTTTTGGTTATATATATATATATCTTAACCAAAAGAAAAACGGAGAGGGGGAAAGAAAAAGAAAAGACGGAAAAAGAAAAGATTAGAGATTAGAAATGGAATTAGAGGGGGGGTGGAAAGAAAAGAAGAAACAATGGAAATGAGAGAGAGAAGGGCAAAGGAAAAAAAAGGGAGAAAAAGAAAATTTATAAATGGAATTGGAGAGATAGATGATAATGAAAGTGAGAGAAAAGAAAATATGAAAAGAAATGAAAGAAATAGAAATGATATGTAGTGGAGAAAAATGGAAGGATAAGAAGAAATGAAATGATTTGAAATGGATGTTATGATAGAAGAGATGTGGAGGAGATATGAAATATGATAGGAAAATATATGAAATGAGAGACTCTTAACGACTCAGCTCAGTGGGGTTACAATAAAATTTAAGAAAAGAAATGATGATTCAGAGATGTCCAATCATAGAGATACCAAATCCAATACTGATGAATTATAACTACTATGGCATATTAATAATCTACTACTCAACCATTCAAAATATTATTTAAAATCACTAATTAATAGTTATTACAGGAGGCCTACCAAGAGATCACACACTCTTAATAAGAAGAAATGAAACTTTGATTGGAAAATATTATCTTTCTAAATTATATCTAACCAAGCAACAAGAGTAAATAACCCCAGGAATTCTAAAACTAAAACTCTTGTGCAAAATTAAACTTTAAGTTGCCTATAAAATAATTGCTTGGGGAATAAAACAAATGAGGGATATCTTTGCTGATCATAGCATAACTATATTATGTTCAATCTTAGAATAATAAACAAAAAAAATATTAATTCAAAGATTTAATTTATCAATTTAAATTAAAATTAATAATGACCTATTACCCAAGACATTACATGAGCAAATAAAAGGGTAAGTGTACTTTCTATGCCTTTCCCATACTCACAGACAACCTACTCAAAACCTCAAATGCTGATGGATTAAAATTCTTTGGACATATAAGGTTTAAAATAATGATAGACAATGTGCAGTTGATATAAGATAATGTGTAGCTCTTAAAATAATGGTAACTAAAAATATTATACTGAAATACTAATATTCTTAATCTCATATTGCATAATCTTTAGTTGGAGAAGATATACTGATAATTTAAAAATAAACTTTTTAACTAAGCATTTAACTATGTATCTGATATAATGCAATTCTCTGTTATTGTGATTCAATTTAAGAACCACATACTTTAGCATGGCTTTATAATTTACAAACCAATATAAAATATATTTAATTAACTTTTGATATGTTTGTGAACTTCTGCTTTGAAGATTTAATAAACTTTAGAAACTTAAGATTCTGTGAACTTGCAACCCATGACAATAATATTTTCATATAAAAGTAACACAAACAAAACAAAACTTTTTGAAATAATAATAAGTTAGTTTATTGAGAAAAATAAGAAAGTGTTTACAATATAAATGGAATACAAGCTTTGCCAATATAGCGCTGGAACCTATTACCAGTATTTTGACCTTTGAAAACTTTATTTGGTTTACAATAATACACAAGTTCTTTAGCTACTGTTATTGACTATCTCTATTAAAACTCTTTTACATTGTTTGTTCTGATAAATAGACTAATAAAATAATATAATTATACACAAAAGCAGACAAAGGTTATTCAATACTGAATTTTAATCTTTTTTACACAATTAAAGATATTAAAATCTTTGAACTTTAATTATAATGTCTGTATTTAACAAGCACACTTCTAATTTTTAATTAAAATAATTCATAGCACTATGGTGTCATCTAGCAATCAGAATAACATACACAACTAGGTTTGTATTTGAAACCCTAAGCTTAACTTTATAATCCTGAGCTTAACAAATGCTAAGCTGGAATAAGCATATTCAGCATATTTTTGAAAAATATCATCAGTAGTTATACTGACATAACTAATATTATAGCTAGTGATATATATTTAAATCAAATTAAGTTAATTCTAAAATTAAACTAAATTAGATAAATGGGGCATTCTATCATCAGAGATCAGTTATAGTCTTTTAAATAAATTTTGTCCACATAAAACTATTACCGTCAATGTATTAAAATTTAAAAAAATGTAACAGACTTACAAATCCAGCAGCCAAACTCTGGATGAAAATATTAAAATTAGTGTGTGTGAATTGCCAATTATACCATATGTATATATTTAACATACTTAAAAATAAATAGAGCTTATTGTTGGTTAGCTTGTGGATGATAAAACCATCATATAAACACAATTCAAACATTGATATACATACAAGCATTAAAAAATAGCTATTACTCCCTGAAAAAACAAAGTTCCTCAAAAACACATATCTTGTCATCACTAATCCAAAACAAATGCTACATCACCTACTGTGGTGGAATAAGCATTTAGTCATCATGAATGATAGGCTAAAATATAAAAATAATAGGCTCTCAGATCTGGAAAAAATGTGGTGGCTTTCAAAATTATCTAACATTGACGCAAAAACTAAGATGCCTAGAACTTGTCTACAGCACATCTGGGAACAGAAAAAATGCACCAGGATAGCATGATCCTCTCTCATGGGATTTCCAATGCTTATAAAGGTGATCATCATCACTGAAATAAACAATACAATAACTCCCTTTGGGGACAAGCACTATCAATTCTTGGAAATACAATACAATAAGGATGGAGGACTTTGTCTACTCCAGGGGTCCCTAACCCTATTTCTGTGGGCAGCATGGTGCCCGCAGACCATTTTATGTGTGCCCGCCGCTATCCAAACATGATAAAAAATTATTTATCTGAAACAAAGAAATATAATTTTTAAAATTTCTTATAAATTATTGTATTATATTGTAATCAAATTGTAGGGCATACTATTCTTTTATAGCATAAAAATATAAACTTTAATTAAATGTTAAAATTTTATTTTTGAAATAAATACATTTTGTACATTATATGTATTATAAACAATATCCAACTATAAATTTACATGGAAAAAATTAATGGTGCCAGGTACCTGGTTGAAAAAATAAATGGTGCCTGTGACCCGGCCAGTATTATAGAATGTTCTCTTAAGTGCAAAAAGGTTGGGGACCTTTGGTCTACTCCATAAAGCATAATCAAAATTATTAATTAAGCCTAA
The DNA here is from genome assembly GCA_028023455.1 of Epiperipatus broadwayi. Classification (NCBI taxonomy): domain Eukaryota; kingdom Metazoa; phylum Onychophora; class Udeonychophora; order Euonychophora; family Peripatidae; genus Epiperipatus; species Epiperipatus broadwayi. The sequence goes on along the minus strand of JAQFVV010000133.1, from coordinate 301,300 downwards.
TTCTATGAGGCTAACAATTACTAACTAATAGCAAGATATACTTCACCTGAATTAACTAAGTTATTCCTAAGAAGTGTAAAAATAGAAAATGTATATTCAATTTTCGAACCAACAAAGCAAACTGTGTTAAGTGTCTACTATGAGAAATACTTTAAAATTAAATGCATATAAAATTGTAGGCAAGGCACAATGCAAACATAATAAAATATTCAATACTAAAATATAGTGACTAGTGGACTTTTAGAAAAAAATTGCAAGTTAAATGTGAGATTATTTATTATCAATGCATATAAAATTATTTTTAGTTATTATTAATACAGCACTTATAAAACAAATGAATGGAAACTTTATGATAAACTTCTTTGGCTGGTTTAAAATAAAAAATGAGAGAAACATCTCACATATATTAAACTAAGACTGTGATATTTAAATCTCTGTAAATGAAATTATCAAATAGATATTTACTTGTGAAATGCTTAATAAATAAACTAAATTGGCCTGAGAATAGCAAAATATTTGCTAATTCTAATAAACGCATTTAGAAATAAAATTATAACTCTATTTTACCTGTTATATTTATGCAAAAAGTGTTACACAAAATATATAGCATAAATATTTTTATGGTTTCATTTATTTTAAAACCAATAAAACAGACAATAATAAAAATAATAATACAGTAACTGAAGTGCATATTTCAGCTCCATAATGGTTTTTCTGTTTAAAATATGTAGATAATTTATTCAGGTTAATTTATCTATCCAAGTTTGAAGCTTCAGTCAAAACGTTTATAAAACATGGCAATGATTTCCAAAACGAAATTGTTCAATAGTTCTTTAAGATAATACTTTCACTTTCTTTTGTCTTTAAAGATAATTTTAAATATTTAAATAATAAGAATAAGCATAAAGTATTGGAAAAATAAATTCTTCAGATGAGTACATTTTTTATTGAATTCGGGGTTCAAATGCAGAATAATAATATATAGCTTTATTTACTTTTCATTGTTCTCCTTTAGGTAAACACATTTTTTTTTTAAAATAGAGCTCTTTTTTTTTAAATATTATTTTTTAATATTTCAAAATGTGTTTATTTTTAAACAAATTTCCTTTTACTGTTATTTTGTTAAATGTCAGAGTAGACTTTAACTAAGATTAACTGTCATCACGTTACTTATAAAAAATGGCAAATATAACAATTTTTTATGTATTTGACAGAGACAAGTTCATTAATAATATTTGTAGATTATTTTGAAGTTTTGTTTCTAAATCACTTCTTTTCCCTACTGCTAGACATCAAACAATAATTATTATTATATAATACATGTTTCCCTCTGTTTACATTCAGCTAAAACAAATTATTTCCATTTCAGGTCAAGGTATAAATGATAACGTTTTAGTTAATCATTATTTGTAAGTTTATCCTTAATTAAATGTAGCTTAAATTTTTTTTATCCAATACTTTCCAGAATAAGATAATTATTATTTCATATACAATAAATTTTAAAGTTAGACACTAGGAAAAGTCTATATTCAATTATAAAATGCTTAGAAACAAAGTTAATTCTTCTTTAACTTAATGTAATATATTTTATTTTCTAAATTTATTTTTAGAAATACAAATTATTCTGGTAACAGCATATTTAAATGTATATATCAGGTATTAATAATGAAGCATCAAATTTAAAGTCAATTCTAATTTACAAGGAAGCTGACACATTTTTTATTATAATGTTTTTTTTTTTAATTATCATTGTCTTTTAATTTCTTCTTCATGTATATTTTTAATTTAATAGGATAAATACTAAGTATCCTACAGCTAAAATAGTTCAGTGCAATAGATTGTTTATCCATAACAATGATTATTAATTTATATTTTAATTTCACTTTCACTTTCAAATAAAGAAAAATGAATAAATAAAATACATATGAGATAAGAGACACTAAATTTCCTCCAAACATTTTTTACTATAATTCCATGTTCCAATTGAAATTTGAATATCAGAAAACGATTACTTTTTAAGTTCACCCATCCATGAATTCAAGACAAATTTAATAGTTGTTTTATAAAAAAATACTTTTACTTTTTAAATAATAAAGTTTTAAAAAAATTACTTTTTGTTAAAGAAAAGTTCAAGAGTTAGCCACATTTAGAAACAAAAACTAAGCCCCTTAACAAATCCTGAATTAATATTTATATCTGATAATCTCCAATACTCCTAGTTTTTTTGTCAATTGTCTTGAAAACCAATAAAATTATTTTATCAAACTTTACTATTTTTGGCAGTTCAGTTGTGAAATCAATTTACTGAAATAATTGATCTAATTATACCAAACCATGTGACTCAACAGCTGCAAAGTCAAAAGTTCATTATTAACAAATATTATGTAATATTATTAAATAATATTTTTATAAAACACAATAGCAATAAATATAAAATTCAGAGCTATCCCTATTTATTAAACTTTTAAATATTTAATTTTAATAACTTTATCCATTTATTTGTTTTGTTTTTTTTAATAAATATTGGAATTAAATTATTTTTTTTATTCTTATGTTTACATGTCTTTCTTGCATGCATATACATATTCTCACATATGGATGACCTCACATTAACTGTTTAAAAGTTATTTTTAAAACTACAAAAATAATAATATTAATGAATATTTAATTCAAAATAACTTTATTAGTGAAACGCTAATCTAAATTACATCTAATAAATATTATTACTGTTTTAATGAAAATTTACAGATTATTTTTAAACTTATTACTTAATCCTATCCATTACAATTTATTTACAATATCTAACTATTATAACTTAGACATTAAAATGAATTACACAATAGTTACTTTAAAATGTATTTAATATTATTTATCAACTCACAAGTTTTTCTGATATCTCCTTTAATTCAAATTATTGTCTAACATCCCTTAACAAACTAACTCACATACACTATTGAAACATTTAGCCATAATCCCATAAATATTTAACAATTATTATAAAAGTACATAAGATTATTTTATTTTATTCATTAACTAAGTTAACTTCCATTTTTTTCATTATAATTTTTTTAAAAATCATAAAATTTCAAACAACAGTTAAGCTAAGATAACCTCAAGCACCTATTGGAACCAAGTGAAACTTCACTTAGATACTATATATATATATAACAATCCAGAGAAAGACTTAACATCATCTGCACTGCAGGGTGCCATCTAGGCATTTGAACCTAGAAAATTTTATAAAGTAGGCAGATACGTAAGTCAAAAAAAATTTTTTTTTTAATTTTGATTCCGGTCATTAGCCCAAGTCACTAGCTCAGGAAGTAGCAGAGATTTAATAATATAATATCTTATCTAATTATATTTCAATATTAAAAAATAAATAAAATATGCCACTGCTAGTAATTAACATACAAAAATTTATTTACGCACATATATATATATATAAGATTTAACATTATTATTTTAATATGTTTACTTTAATATTTAACATTATTTTTACTTTTATTTTAGATTTTTAATTTACATTTAAAATTTTATACTATTATTAGTTTGCACAGATTTGTTTAAAAATGTTGAGTATAGATCGGTTACATAGCTTTCACGGTCAAAAACATTTCAAATAAACATAAACGATCAAAATACAAAATCATTGATACCGTCATTTGCAGAGGAAAATTTATAAGTAACCCAATAGCATTCACCATAAGATGCTTGCATTAACACCAATAACTTAAAAGACATCCGAATAAATACAGTTTAGATACTCACCATATCAGTATTTACCAAATGTCTATGTATATTTTGATTGAATATGAAAACCAAAAACATAATCAACCCGTAACGAACCCATGCAAGCATCTATACCCAACTTAAATTTAATGCATCTTTATTTAGAGTGTCGAGTATGAATAGACTACATAGATTTGCATTTGAAAAGAAAATATTCAATCCTTGTTTAACCTTAGGAAAAAGGTTGGCAGTCAAACCAAACTTCAATCCATCTGACATATCAATGTGTTCAATGTAATACGAATATGGCAGCACAATTAGGTTAAGGGAAGAAACTGCTTCTCATCAGATAGGAATATTACATCTATCTGACGATGAGAGCAATAAAAAAACTCCATAGGAGGAACTGTGGTTTCCGTCTTATAATTCCTCCCATAGGCAAAACGAGTGTGTGCGGCGTATAATAGTGATTCTGCCCCTAGCGAATCTCGTACTACATCTACAAATTACACCAATATATCCAATCCATTGACCTATTTCAACTACGAAATGAATAACCTAAGATTACCCTCCCCTAATATAACTTTACAAATCTATATAGCCATTCACGCCTGAATTAAGTTTAATATTTATATAACTAGTTTAATGAAAAACAGACATCATAATAAAACTTAAAGAACAAATAATTAAATAAATAAATGGAAATGATTTTACAAAAGAAATACATTAAATAAAATTATAACTAATTAATAAATAACGTTGGTCAGATAGGATTCTATTTCTTAATTATTTTAAATACGGAAAGTTTTTAATTTAATGTTCATTAATTATAAAGTTCTTACAGTTTAAAACAGTTCATCTTTATCTGTTGCTTGCCATTTGAACCTGAATTTCCATGCCATCCTAAAAAGATTGGTTGAGTTAGCCATTGTTTTTTATTTATTTATCCAGAGGTTTTTTACTTTAGTTAGTCCTTAATGTAGAAAAAAAACCCGATGTCATTTCTTTTTTTAACAAAACTGAAGGGATTGAAGAGTGCATCTTTTCTCTTTCAATTCCACACTAACACATATAGTCACATTGTAATAACTAATTCTTTTATTTTCAAACCATTCCTTTTATAATAATTTTGTGGATTAACTCAACATTACGTCATGATGGTGAAAACCTTTTCATTGAAGTCTGATTTTTCAATGGATTTCTTTCATTAGCTAAAAGTTTCTATTGTTTTCCTATCTGACCGATGCTTATACATTTAAATGCCCAAAGACTAGTTTACTAATTAAAATAATCATTTCCATTTTACAAAAGATTAATTAATTTGTTTTCAAACTTAAACATATATGTTTATATCTAAATCTTTTCTGAAAATTTAGTTTTAAACTACTCTTTTTTTAATAAAGTTTTATTTTAATAATTATTTATCTGTGCGATGTTATATATATGTGAGTTTAAGATGATTATTTAATTTTCAATTTTTAATTCTTAAAAAAGAAATTTTGATTGGCAAACTTTTTTTTTATGTTTACTAATAAAAAATAATGTAATGTATGTATGTGCCCATTACTATATATATATATATATATATAGTAATGGGCATATATATAGTCATATATATACTTATACTTATATATATATATATATATTGTACCCTCACTTCTCGATATATGATATAATTTAAAATATGACTAGCTCAATAAAATCATTATACTCAGCTAAAATATGTACAACTATCTTTAATATATTTTTATAATATTATAACTTATCAGATTTATTACAAACTTATCAAAAATTAATATAGTTCAATATTATGTACTACTTAAATAAATACTTACTAAAATCATGAGACTGTGAAGTGAAGTTACAATTGGTAATTGGACTTACATTGAGTCAATGTCTTTCCAAGACACTATCTCAATGGCATAAGAATACTATTACTTCTAATTATCTCATTACTAACTCTACAGCACTCTTATGACTTTTATAAATGAACTATCTTTAATAATAATAGATAAATAAATCTCAATCTTTTGTTAAGGAAATATAATTAAACGATCTCAGGTTCTTCTAATTATCTTAAAGTAATAATAATTCATGTAGATAGGAATGATAAGGGATTTAATATCAAACCTAAATACACCTAACTTATTCTAATAACAATAACCAACAATAAAAATCTTTAGTGTATAACTTAATCTTATCTATTTGATTATACTATTAATCATTAAGAAAATAAGTAAATCATATACATGTCTTTCATTTCCATATAGTATCTTAATTTTAAAATAGACCAAAATCTTATAATTTAACAATCTGTGGCAATAAATAATCTTATACTCTTATATTGTGCATTATAATTACTTTATGACCATTGTAATATTATATGTTAATGTCAATCAATTTCTATAAATTATATTAAGAAAATATTGTGTTTCTTTCGAAAAAATAATAATAATAATAAATTCATATTGTGCAAATATTATGTTTATTCAAATTATCTGTTGTCAAATGCTGTGGTGTAAAATAATGAATTCGACACACTTTTAAAAAAATAACTTAACAAATTTATTTACATCAACTTTAACAAATAACTTATTTACAATATTTACATTCTAAATGGAACTAAAGAAAATAATAAAAAAAAATAAAATAAGAAAATAATAATACAAGATTTTTATACTGTTACAATTTCCAGAATCATAAATAGATAATTTATATATTTTTTAAAATGTTCTATCAATACATTTAATTAAGTTTATGACTTTAATTTTAATAAAACATCATTTGTCATCAATTAATACAAGAAAAGGTTTTATGTGAAATATCATTCATGTAGCATATATGTAAATAAACAGACTTTAATAATTAAAATGCTACTTCACTGAAGTCTTACTGCTATTTCGATTATAATGTACTAGTATGTATTACATTTACTATTAATATTACTCAAAGATCAATTAATGTATAAACTGATATAGCTTTGTAATATAATAACAATTATTGATTATAATTATTTATGTCCTTCTGATGTAATGTCATACTACATGTCTTATCAAAATATGCAATACGTATATGTTCTTCTAAAATAATATTTTAAATTATTCAACAATTTCAAATTTTTATAAAGTATTATATTAAATAAAATTCTATGATTCTTTTCTATTTAAATCATTACTTTTCTTTACTTGTTATTCTTATTCCTTCCTAATAAACTTCTACCTACAAAAGTCATTTTGTCCTTATTTAACTTCAGAAAAATAGATGACCAATTTTTTAAAAAAAATAATATTTATCCAAAATCTCATATACCTCATCATCTATATACGTTAAGCCTTCAATCAAAATATAAATTTCTACATAAAATTAACTTAACTTATCTAATAAAAAAAAAAATATATATATATAGATTTTATATACCTCTTACTAACTTGAAAAGAAAAAAAAAAAAATAATAATTTATACTAATATGATAAATCTAATTCCTAATATTGTAACAAAAACATTAAAATTTATTCACGAAAGAATCATATAATTATTTCTAGGTTCTCATATTATGTTGTACTAAATTTACATCATCAATTTAAAATATGCATATTAAAATAAAACTGCTATTATTAATCTTATGCGTGTATATTATTTAAATATTAATGCATTCATTCAACAATCAAATAACATTTGGTTGATCTAAAGAAAAACATAGTAAATACATCAAATTATTATTATCACATAATTTTTTACCATAAATGATACTTTAATGTACAGTCCGTCACACGATGTCCTCCAGGATTACAGTTTTACAAAATAATTCCACATTTACACTCAACAATTATTCTTTAAAATATTACGTGTTGTATAATTATAAAATAAACTTTATGCAATAAACAGTTATATTAATATTTAGTTTTTTTTAAAAGATGTAAATGTACCTTTCCTATCTTTAATAAATTAATAATTAATTAAATATTTATGTTAGTTAATAAATAAAACATATTACATAAAATCCAACGGTGTCTTCTTCCAGCTATAATTGTTCTTTTTCCTAGGTACAAATTTTCACCAAACATTACTTCCTTTTCCGGTACATCACGTGTTTTTTAAAAGTTTTATGAAATAAATGAAAAATGTTCTTTTTTTAAAAAATAAAGAAAAGTCAGTTCCATCATAAAACAAAAATAAAATTAAAATAGTTTATAGGATCCAGGTTCATTTCTTTTAAAGAAAAAAATATTATTTAAAAGTTATTATTTTTAGCATTAGTCTATAATTTATAAAGTTCTTGTTTAATTATTTTAATTGATTTGGATATCCATGTATATTTGCGCATTCCTTAATGAATATTTATGTAAGATTAATTTTAGATTCTTCTGTACGACCAGCGTTCAGATTTTAATAATATAATAATTTTTACTTATAAGTATTTCTTGGCCAATTAAACTTCCAAGTTATTTGCCTTTTAAAACTATCAAAATTTAGTATTTTAAACCATAAAGACTTAACAAGGCAAGTATTTATGTAATCATTATTATTTACCATCTTTACTAAGTTATATACTTAGTTTTATAATTTACAAATACTTTCTTCATAAAGAAGTATTTCTCATTTTTTTAAATATCTGTTTTATAAAAATTAATTACCATTAGCTTTTAAATTTATACAAAGTCCAACGTATTACTTTTATGCATCCAATAACTCTCCTAATTAATCCAGCGTTTGTTAAAATTTTAGTATAAAGTCTCCAATACATTTTATCTTTATACGATGTTCTCATGACTATTTGATAGTAAATTGAGCTTCAATAGAAACGATCAATAAGAAATTATAATAAATTAACACTGCATATTTGTCGGTAAACTTTTATAAATTATTTTAAAAAAACTACTCTCTTATAATTTTAAAACGATTTTTAGAGCGTCTATAATTACTTAGCTATTTCTAATAGCACACTTTACTTTTAGATTTTCAATCACAATCCCTTCCGAACAATTGAACCTTGGTTTTATACCGGAAGAAACTTCCCATTTGATTGGTGAATTAAACAATCAACTTGCTAGCTTATTTACATATTTTACCAACAAGACAGAATTAAAAATAAATAATGACTTATTTAATATTTATTATTTATCACATTATTAAATTCTTAAATTAATCTTTATCGTTTATTTAAATCCATTAAACATTTTTTTTAAAATATATTTCCTTACTTTATTTCACTTTTAACTTTTATAAGATTATTTTTATAAACAAACTAAGTCTATTTTTATTCGTTATGTTTTTTAAACAGTATTTTAAAAATCAGATTTAATATTTCACATTAATTATTTTTATTTTTATTTCATGATAGCCAATATAATATTTATAAATTTTATAACAGAATTTTAAAATAGTTTTGCAACTTTACTAAAAAACTCCCAAGCATGTGTGTATGTGTCTAACTAACATCTGTTTTACAACACTACTACAAACGCTTGTAATAATCTAAAAATAAACTAACAATTTCATTTTTTAAAAATAAATATTTTTAAAATAAATAATATCTTATAACAATTTTTAAAATAATAATTCGATATTATTAAAATCAAATATTAATCTTCTATCATGTACTACTAATAATTAAAATATTTATATTCATTTATTAAATTTTAATCTTTATCAACAATAAATATATGCATTTAATTTTAACTTGTCTTTTAAAAACTTTAACTTTAAACAGTTATTTATTAAATTTATTAATGCAGTATTGCTTATGGCCAGTTTTCCCAACCATATACCATTATCATTCCCATTGAAACGTCTCTCTCAAACATTAGCACAATTTTCACATATCAAATATTCATGAATTACTTTAATTACACTTTTTAAAAGATTATCATAAATAAAATTAACATCATATACCTAAATATATCTTAAATTTAAAATTTTTTAAATAGATTGATACAATAATTTATGGAGACCCATACAAAAGGGCACAATATATATGTGATAACAAGCACTATATGTTAAATGTTTTGTACATCATCATAAATTTAAAACAATGACTTAAATGATGACAAGCTATAAACAGTAATGTCCAGAGGTCAAATACTGTGCCTAGTAATGCAATGTAAGAATGACATAGTAATGCATAACTAGATTTCTTATCGATTTATTTATAAATATAACAATAAACACAAATTGAAAATGTAAAGGAAATTATTTACATCATAGACAAGGGAATGGAAACAATACCAGATAAATAAAGAAAATGGAATAACAATATTTCTTCTTCAAAATAATAAGCTCATTAAGAAAAGTCAGCGCTATTGAAACAAGAATTTCGAACATCATACAAAGTGGACGCTTTAGTATGAAATATTTTAGATTTCATAAATATCTCTTTTTTTTTGGATGAGAATTAAAGAGGCAAAAAGAAAAAAATTAAATATAGAGTGGGCAAGTAAATAAATTCAAAAAGATTATATAAATCTAAAGAAAAGTGTGTCAAACTTATAAAAGATGAAAAAAGAATTTTGAAATAAAACATGATTAATTGAAAAGCTAGAAAAGAAATATATGCATAGCTAACACCACAGCTGATAAAGTAATAATTTTAATAGTGTAAAATGTTTTTCTTTTAACTGAGAACATTAATTATTTGTTAATTTATTTACTTATTGGATTAACACAATTTTGTCTGGTAGACCAATTTATTGTCATTGGTGAACGCATTTATACTGGAATCATGGGAGTTTAGCAACCTTATTTTCTAAAGTCAAAACCCCTAATAGACTTTATTCATACAGCATGGAATGTTTACATCAGAATGGAAGAAAACCATAAATGGCAATGCAGAATTGTTCGGAGTGTATCATTCAAGAGCAGCAATGAATGACCCATGCCTGCATAGAAGAAAGTATCAAAATTGTATGAAATATGATTTAAAAAGGACTATATTGACTCACAAATTTTGATTTATCAATTCATGAAATACAAATTGTTGTGTGTTATGACTTTTTTAATTATCTTATCTATATTTTCATTGTTTAATGAACTAACAATATTACTTAAGCTCTATTTGGTGTAAATGATTATCTTTATGAATAGATCAGGTTTTTATACTATGAAAGACTTTTTTTGTTTACATGATAATTGGAAGGGAGGTCTTCAGATAAGTCAATCCACAACTATTGAAACCAGACACTGAAAATACACTTATAATAAATGTCAATACTAATTTAGCTAGTTAAACTGGATGTATTAAAATAAAACACTTTTTTTATTATTAATAGTATTCTCTATACAAAAATGCATGTGATATCTTTCAATGGTATTATAGGACATAAGAAATTTTAAATTATTAAATTGCTTCTGTGATAGATGCTCATTACTGACAATTAAACTACAAGTGTTTATTTATTTTATTATTATTATTATTATTATTATTATTATTATTATTATTATTATTATTATTATTATTATTATTATTATTATTATTATTATTATTATTATTATTATTATTATTATTATTTTTATTTTTATTTTTATTATTATTATTATTATTATTATTATTATTATTATTATTATTATTATTATTATTATTATTATTATTTGTAAATATAAATTTTGAACTTATACAAGTTTTGTTAATGTTTTGATATTTTTCTCATTTTATAAATAAATGTTATTTAATTTGTAAAGATGATGTACTCTCTTTGCTGTATTGAACTGACCTTTACATTGATCCATATAGCCACCATCTTGCACATTCATACACAAAGCTATTCTATAACTATAATAGAGAAATTTTAAGTAAAGAACATTCAGTAATAGTAACTTTGAGGAGGTAGCACACCTGTTAATAGAGTTGAATGCAAATTCTTCCTGAGTTTGAATACTAAAGCAATGTATCTGAAAGAGAATAGTGAGATGTAGGTGAACTGACCCATGTTGCATCTTGATTTAATATATGAGTATTGGGCTAGCCTATTGAAAGTGGGTATAATCATAGTTCATGTACTTCATCATGATGTCTCCAGCAACCTACATAAAGACCCTAGATCTGACTATACTCAGATATGTTTCACTGTTTCAACATCATCATCTGGACTAAAACAATATATTGTTCTTAATAAATATATATATATATATATAAAATTGAAATAATATTTTAACAGTTTACAAACAATTACAAATAATCTTTAAATCCGCAGAAATACTTTCGGTTACTTTCTAACCTGCCTCAACTGCCATTAAATTCAAAAACTAAAAGCAGAACAAACGTCATCAATTCAAATTCCACGAATCTCGTATTTTAATGTTAGAAGCTTGTCGATTTATTAAATGTGTTTTATTCCTGTTTATAAAAATTGCCTCTTTAATTTTTCTTTTACTATGGTTTCTCTCCTCGTGAAGAATTTTAACATTTTCAAAATTAAATTTAAATTTATATTTACATGTTTTTTCATGATTGAAGAAAACTGAAGAAGATATTAAATCACCATTATTTTTATTTTTTACACACTTATATAACAATTCATGTTCCTTCAATCTTTTCTCAATGCTGCATTTAATGCAATTGAGGCAGGTTAGAAAGTAACCGAAAGTATTTCTGCGGATTTAAAGATTATTTGTAATTGTTTGTAAACCGTTAAAAATATTATTTCAATTATAATTACAAAATTGCTTTTTAATTAACGGATATTTTATTTATTATATATATATTGTAACCTTCCAGGTTGGCACCGGGAAGAAATGTGGGAAGGTCACATTTGTACTAACAATGGCTAAAGATAATTAGCTGAGAAAAATGAATTGTGATATAATTTAATATTTAAAATTGAGTTTTAGGAAAATTAAACTTAAATTGTGGTGAGATTTGCTAGTTAAAATTAGGATTTAAAAAAAAAATAAAACATTAATTGGGTGTACTGATTGATAAAGTCTTGAATTATGTGTTTGGTAGTAAAAGAGGAGGATGAACAACATTAGGGATATTTATATGTAGTAGAGAATTTTCATGTCATAATAAGCAGAAACATAGATATAGTATTAATTAGAATTTTCATTTTTATATTTTATTTATTATTTACTGATTGTGTATTGTTCATAATCTTATATTTAAATGATAAAGATTATTTGTATAATAGTGAATAAACATTTCTAAAATTAATAATTAATGTTTAATATTTTATTATTATTATTATGTTTATTCCATCCAAACATTGTATTGTTAAAATTTTTATAAATAATATTTCTGGAAAACTTCCAAAGTTGATTGTTATAGAAACACAGAGGGCCTGAGTGAGGAGAGACAGAAAGTTTAAGACTTAAAAAAAGTAAAAAAAAAGTTCCAAGGAAGAAGCTAAAAAACTAAACCTTAAGAGAATCAATAATTCTCTAAGAGCATTGGAACAAATAAAGAAAAACATCGTGAGGATTCTAATAATATATTGATGAAGAATTTCTATTATACTACTGGTGTAATATAACCATGAAGAGATAGACCCAAAAGGAAACCTGATTCAAATTTCTGCCAAAATCATGATCCATATTCATTATCTTTAAATAAACAAAGACTGTGATATTTAAATCTTCCATAAATGAAATTATTAAATAGAAACTAGCTGGTTTAATGCTTAATAAATAAACTAAATTGACCTAAGAATGGCAAAATATTTGCTCATTCTAATAAATCCATTAAGCTTTAAATTTATAATCCTAATTTACCTGGCATATTTATGCAAAAAGTTTACACAAAATATATAGCATAAATATTTTTATGGTTTCATTTTTTTAAAAACCAATAAAACAAACAATAAAAAAATAATAATACAGTAACGTAAGTTTATATTTCAGCTCTGTTCTGATTTTTCCATTTAAAATATGTTGTTAATTTATTAAGGCTAATTTATCTATATGAGTTCAAAGCTTCAGTTAAAATATTTATAACATGGCAATGATTTCCAAAAAAAAAAAAAAAAAAATCAATACTTCTTTAAATAAATACTTTCACTTTTTTCATCTTTAAGATAATTTTAAATAATAAAATGGCATAAGCATAAGCATAAGCTGGCATTGGTAAATAAATTCTTCAGCTGAGTACATTTTTATATTTATATTTCCGGATTCAAATACAGAATACTTATAATGTATAGTTTTAGTTAACTTTCACTGTTCTCCTTTATATAAACATTTTTTTAAACTACAGCTCTTTTTTAAACATTATTATTTTTAATATTTTAAATGTATTTCTCTTTTAAACAAATTTCCTTTTACTTTTTATACATAAGAATAGACTTTGTTTATAATTAAGGATGCTCCTTGGTTTATGAACTAAGATCAACCATCATATACCTATAAGTACTGACAAATATAACAATTTATTATATATTTGATAGACATGAATTCATCATTAATATTTATAGATTCTTTCAAAGTTTTACTTTTAAATAACTTCTTTTCATACTACTGGACAGAAACGAGAATTATTATTTTAGAATAAATATCTTCTTCATAAACATTATTCAGTCTAAAGCATATTTACATGTATATACCATGTATTAATAATGAAGTAGTAAATTTAACATCAATTCTAATTTATGAAGATGCTGACGCATTTCCATTATAATATTTGAAAATTTTGAATGTCTTTTAAATTTTTCTTTACATATATTTTTTAATTTAATAGGATATATAATGAATATCCTACAAATATAATAATTCATTGCAAGAACATGTTTAGCCATATATATATATATATATATATATATATATATATATATATATATATATATATATATATATATATATATATATATATATATATATATATAAAATTAATAATTTAGGCTTTAATAATATTTTCATTTTCAAATGAAGAAAAATGAATAAATGAAATGTAGATAGGATAAGGGACACTGACTTTCCTTCAAACATTGTTTACTATAATCTTATATTTCAACTCGAATTTAAATGTCAGAAAATGGATTACCTTTTTTTAACTTCAACAGTTCATGTCTACAAAACGATTTTAAATATTTGTTTTAAAAAATACTTTTACTTTTAAAAATAAAATATTTAAATAAAATTACAACTTTTATTAAAGAAAAATTTCAAGATCCAGCCACAAGTAAAAATTAAAAATCAGATATGCCCCATCTGAATCTTGGATTCATGTTTTTATTTAATAATCTTTAATACACCCAATTGGCTTGAAAACCAATAAAATTATTTTTATTTATTAAACTTGACATTCTTGACAATTCAGCTGTGGAATTCATTTATTGACATAATTTATTTATTATCAAACCATGTGACTCACAGCTGCAAAGTCAAAAATTCATTGGTAACATATATTATGCACCACTTTTAACAATATTTTATAAACGCAATAGCAATAAGTATAAAATTTAAAGTTATACCTCTCTATTAAACTTTTAAATATTTCATTTTAAATAACTTTATTCATTCATTTGCTTTATTTTTTTTTTCTATATCAATATTAGAAATAAATTATTTCTTTATTTTTATATTTATATCATTTTTGCATGCACAAACATATTCACACATACGTGCAACCTATAAATGAATGTACATTAATTATTTAAAAGTTAATTTTAAAACTACAACAATAGAAATATTAATGAATATTTAATTCATAATATTTTTTATAAGTGAAACACTAAGCTAAATTGCATCTAATAAATGTTTTTACACTGTTTTAATGAAAATTTACAGATCATTTTTTAAATTTATTACTTAATATTATTTAAATGATTTATTTCCTATATCTAATTATTATAATTTAGACATTAACATGAATTACATAATAGTTATATTTAAATACATTTAATATTATTTATCAACTTCCAACTATTTCTAATATTTTCTTTACTTCAAATTATTGTCTGTCATCCCTTATCAAATTAAAGCATATATATTATTGAAATATTTAGACATTCTCCCATTATATTTAACAATTATTATAATACTACATAAGATTATCCTATTTTATTTATTAACTAAATTAACTTAAATTTTTATCATTATTCTTTTTTTAAAATCTGAAAATTTCAAACAAAAAGGTTAAGCTAAGATAACCTTGGGCACCTTTTGGAACTAGGTGAAACTTCAGTAAGATGCAATATATATAATGAATTTACATGGGATTTAATTGATTACCAATAATATATTTATTTAACAGTAGTACATGAGTGTACATATATATATATATATATATATTGTTTTTTCGTTATGGTCCGGGCCAAGGCTTAGTGCTTCCATTTGTCAAGCTAAAATCTCTTTCTTCTCTTATCTAACTTTCCATCTGACTTTTTTTTTTTTTTTAACATACAAACATTTATTTATTTTTTGTTCTTTAAGTTTTATTATGATTGTTGTTTTCCGTTAAATTAATTATAAAAATGTTAAACTTAAGTCGGGCGTGAATGGCTGTATAGATTTGTAAAGTTATATTAGGGGAGGGTAATCTTAGGTTATTTATATCGTTGTGAGATTGGGTCAATGAATTGGATATATTGATGTAGTTAGTAAATGTAATCGGAGATTCGCTACTGGCAGAATCGTTTATATATACGCCGTACTTCCCCGTTTGCCTATGGAAGGAATTATAAGACGGAGAACGCAGTTCCTTTCTATGGAGTTTTTTTTTTTTTGTTCTTCTCGTTAGATAGATGTAATATTCCTATCTGATTGAGAGTCAATGTCTTTCTTAATTCTTTTGGTGCTGCCGTATTTCGTATTACATTGAATACATCGATGTATCAGATAGATTGATGACAGTTTGACGGCAAATTTTAGCCTAGGGTTAAATAGGGATAGAATATTTTAATTTCAATGCAAATCTATGTAGTATTCATACTCGATTCTATGCATTAAACTTAAGTTGTTTATAGACGCTTGCATGGATTGTTTATCGGTTAACTATGTTTTGCGTTTTCATATTTGATCAAAATATATAGACATTCGATAAATAATGATACCTTACGGTGAGTATCTAGAATGTATTTATTCGAATGTCTTTTAAGTTATTGGTGACAATGCAAGTATCTTATGATGAATACTTTTGGGTTACATATAAATTTCCCTCCGCAATTGTCAGTAATCAATAATTTCATATTTTGATCGCTTATGTTTACTTTGGAATGTTTTTAACCGTGTAATCTATGTAACCGATCTATAGCAACTTATTATAACAAGCTTTTATAATCCCATCTGTGCGAACTTAATTAAAATGTAAACTTATAATATAATAGAAATTTAAATGTAAATTAAAGTCAAAAATCAAAGTTAAAAATAATGTTAAATGTTAAAATGTAAAACTAATACTAAAATAATTTTAAATCTTATATATATGTGCATAAATAAATGTTTGTATGCTAATTACTGGCAGTGGCTTATTTTATTTATTTTTTAATGTTGAAATCTAATTAGATAAGATATGATATTATTAAATCTCTGCTACTCCCTGAGCTAGTGACATGGGCTAACGACCGGAACCAAAATATTTAAAAAAAAAAAATTTTTTTTTTTTACTTACGTATCTGCCTACTTTATAAATTTTTCTAGGTTCAAATGCCTAGATGGCGCCCCGTAGTGCAGTTTACGTTAAGTCACATTCCGGATCGTTACAATATATATATATAAGTAAATAAAATGTCCATTAATTACAAGCAAAATTGTAATTATAATTGAAATAATGAATTTAACGGTTTACAAACTGTTACAAAAAAATCCTTATATATATATATATATATTGTACCCTCACTTCCAGGAAATCTGTAATTATAATTACTTGATCTAGCTCAGATAAATAACTATGTTCATCTAAAATGCATCTAAATCAACAATAACTATATTCTTTAATAATATCAATTATCAAACTAGCTTAAATAATAAATAATAATATAGTTCTGTTTTATAAAATTAAATAAATGAATATCTAATCAAATCATGAGACTATGAAGTGAGTTTACAAGTGGCAGAACTAATACATTAAGCCAATATTCCACTGGATATCACCTTAATGGCATAATAATACTATATCTACTCTTATTACTTAAATACTACATTTATAGTACTCTCATGTCTTTAATTAAAATTAATTAAATAAATGATTGTTAATAAATAAATCTAACTATTTTCATAAAATTGATTTAACTCAAATTATCTCAGGTTCTCTTAAATTACTTCTAAATTAAGTATAACTCTTGTAATTAGGTATAATAAGGGATTTAAAATCATTCTTAACTACAAATAAATAATACTAATAATAACAAAATAATAATATTAATCTTTAATCTATAATTTACTCTTCTATCTTTCTACTTATAATATTGTTCATGTATATCACATAACAATAATATAATATAACCCTCTTTTATTCATATGGCATCTTAAGTAAACATATATGATATATCATATCATAATCTGGGAATATGTGGCAATCATTCCTAAAATAATTTAATGTAATTCTTTGGTAATTCTTCCATGACCATTAGAATAATGTAATAAGTAAATCTTCTTAAATAAAACATTACAAAATCTTAAGTAACAATTTTATTTATGATGTGCAAATACTGTGTCTTCATTATAATTATCTGTGATTATGTAATTGTGATGTGAAGAAATTGAGTCGACACCAAGATTTATAACAATACTTAACAAATTTATTAATACACTTTAAAAATAAATTATATACAGTATGTACAATATACATGCACTTTGTCTTACTCTCATTTCGGTAATCTCACCAAGAAATAATGAATTAAATAAAAATATTAGACACAAAAAATTGCTTTATAACATTCTTATTATTGAAATATTACCATAACATTTTATGGCCTCCATTATTTTTCTTTAAATTATTACATTACAAAAGTGTTGTTTAAATTATTAATTCACTTTGAATATATTGTGCCATTACAATTTGGTCACTAGCCAAATTTATAGTAATGTGCATGTAGAAAAGGTAAAACAAAATCATCATCACAATTTTATATAACCATAAAGGAAGTTGTAGGGCATCCAAGTTCAAACCCTACCAGATCAAAATCTTAAACACTTTAGACAGAAAGAATGGGACAACAATTATATGCTTTATTTGTTTGTGTGTTGATAGAAAGGTAATACACACATTTAAACTATTTAATATTTAATTTTTCTTTAAAAAGCAAAGTTATAATGCATACATATAGGCAATGTATGTGTAAATTATTTAATTGTTTTATATTTCAAATATTAAACATTTTAACTTTCTTTAAAACTAACCTATGCTTGATCAATTCTAATATTTTATTCTATACTTTTATTTTGCTTTTCTTTAATTATAAGTGGGATTTAAAAGTTACAGATTTAATTAAATAATTGGGTTATAATTACTAAGCTAGCAATTATAGTATTTAAGGTTAGTTTATGAATGATTTGAAAGAATGCAGGATGTGTGTACATTACATACAAAATTTTACATTTCCTAAATATTGAAAGAAAAGGAAGTATTAAATCTGTTAAATTATTTTTTTTGTACAATTTTTTTTTTGTTAAAAGAGGAAATCTGTTTAATCAGATATCGATCTTTGTAGTAAATTTTTTGTAAATGATTGTCACTTTGGAGCTATAATTTTTGAAATTTTCTTATCAAGATCTAAAGAAGGAAGCTCAAAGATTTGAAGTGTTACCTGGATGTTAAAAAGAAAGAAAAAACAAAAGAAAGGAAATAAGAATTGAGTCTATTTTTTTTTTAAAACAAAAGTGTCTGGAAAAAGGATTAAACTTTTCAGTTGAAAAATACTTTGGTTGAAAATAAATTAGAGATCTAATTAAAACAAATTTGTCCAAAAATAGCAAGTGATGCTATCTCTGATTGGTTAAGTTAGCTAAAAATTGGATATAAAAAGCTGTCTTGAATTATTATTATTATTGTGATTGATTCAGATATTAAACTATAATATTGAACGTTGAAAATATAAGAGATGGCGGGCTAGAAAAATTATATGTATGTTCCATCGATTCCTGACCATCTGGGGAAGCTGCACATCACATAGGAAAGAAAAGATGTGTCTAAAATAATATTCTACACCTTTCAACTGACCAGATAAATAAGATGTTTTTAATAGAAGGAAGAAAGCATTCACCTGCATTCAAAGAAGATGAATTAATCTACTGATAAATATTAATCATCAAGTCCAATTAATTGTTACAACAACTGATTTTAAACTCAAGAAAATTTACAAATGGGAAAACAACTGCTGTATTTCATCCACATGCTTGACAGGAAGAGAAGAAAAATTAATATAATGATTTCCAAATTGTCCACTAAAGCAAATAACCTCAATAGAGTCATCATCATCAAATAGCTATCCACCTCAAGAAAGAGATTGTTCCCAGTAAAACGGAAATGGTAGCTACAGAAATATAAACATTATACAAGACAAGTTTGAACCCTTGGAAATTCGCTACAAACAAAAAAAATCGGTAATATGACTTTTTATATCTATTTTCTTTATGATATCAGTCTTAAGAAACATTTTAGCAATAAAGTGGTATATTTTATTTAAAGAACTTTTAAAGACTATTCAGATCGATTAAAACAAGAATGTCTTACTAAAAATAACTTTGAGCTTCATAAATGATCTTGAATGTATAAAATGATTTGATTATTAATTTTACAATATTAATATGTAAAACAATTTTTTTTATTTTTTTTTTTATGGTATTATGATTTTAGTTTTAACTAATATATTATTATTTTGGTTTTAAATAATATTTTGTTATCATGGGATAAAACACGCACATACATAATAATATTTTTATATGTGTATAATTGGAAGTGAATGTGGAATAATGAGTAGTATTAGAATATTAGATTATTTTGTTTCAAGTTCAGTATAGATTTCAGCGCTTGGAAGGGAGGGGGAGAAAATAATTTAAAACTTTTTTCTAAAACTTGCTCTTTCAATTTTTACTAACATTTTTTTTTACATTCTATTTACATGTTGGATTTTAAAGTATGTGTGCTAATGAGCAGATAATATTTTTTTTAATACTTTTCTCATGGAGTGAAAATCATGGTCAATGTGACGTCCAACTTAATACAAAATACATTTGAAGGGAAA
Source organism: Epiperipatus broadwayi (assembly GCA_028023455.1). NCBI lineage: Eukaryota > Metazoa > Onychophora > Udeonychophora > Euonychophora > Peripatidae > Epiperipatus > Epiperipatus broadwayi. The sequence goes on along the minus strand of JAQFVV010000133.1, from coordinate 280,460 downwards.
GGGGGAAGAACTTAAAATTAATCTGAGGATTGTTATATAATCAATTATTATTATTATTATTCATGTCAATTTTCATATTTATCTAGAAATTTTTATGTATATGTTAGAAATGTAGTAATAAATATTAGTTTGTTTTATTAAACGAGGCGTATATATTTCATTAAGTGTAGTCTTGGTTAAGTGTGATTATTCATCATCATCAATGGTTGAATATTAGTTATTTAAGATATAAGTAAATATGCTAAAATTAAGCAATAATTATGAATTTCTTTATAAAATTTAGTTTTATGTTTAGGCTTAGTCCTAGAGCTGTAATTGAAACCCTTGTCATTATCGTTATTATTATCATCATCATCATCGTCATCAACGTTTTAATTAATGAGCTGTTTAACTGTTTAAAGGCCATAAATAAATATTGATTTTATAATATTTAGTGATTTCTTAGTATTATTATAACCACATCCCATCATCTATTTCATGCAAGGATGAGTGAATTGCCATCCTAAATTAGTTATATATAATCTGAGCTAGTGAACTTATAAAAATATTGAAACACATTTGTTATGTTAAGATCTGAGAAATGATTTATGTTCAATGAACTCCACTGTGGTTTAAAGATGTTTTACTTTTACCTAACTATTAGTGCTTATAGTGATATGGCTCAAAAAGCAAAATCTCTCATTTTTATTAGAAATAAAGTACCAAAAAGGGATTCAAACCCGGTACATGTGAAAGGTTATCAGATATAACCGTGTCTAGATTCAGATAATCTAGTGGCGCCCTGCTAGACCATATTCACTTAGTATTTGTTTAAACATGCACTTAACATCAAACCAAGAAATGAAAGTGGATAAGATCTACTGCCTGTATACCTGAGTTATATTTTATTGAATTATTAGTGTACTCACTTCACGTGATTTCCATAATAGATTTCATATAATCAAATTATTAATAATTTGATCAACCTTTAATCTTGATATTTGAACTCCTTCACTTATATGGTAATATCTTTTGATGATACATTAATTTATGTTACAATGGACACCCAACTGGGGCCTGATATTTTACCATATACCTGAAAAAGAGAGTCTATAGAGTGATGGGAGATGTGTGGTTAAAAATAGAGAAATTTTTTTTAGTAAAATTTTTTTTTTCAGTAAAAATTTTTTTTTTGTCTTACAAAATTTTCTTGGCCAAACAGTCTTATTTTAGATGATGATGTTTAATATGATTTAATTTTTCATTGATGATGATAAAATGGGTACAGCCATAAAACAGCTTAGTTTTTTTTTATCAATTTTGAAAATAGAGATGAATATCACAACTTAAGACAAAGGTGAAATAAATAATAGATTTTTTTTTTGTGGAACATTAAAATAATTTATTGCCAGATAGGATAGGCATAGTAATAGTGATGAATTATGGAATAGTAGTCTCATGTGTGTTTGGGGAGTTCATTTTGTAAAAAGTCTATGATTTTAGAGGTTTGATTGGATGGTTGATCGTTGGAGTTTGGTTGGTTAGATTGCAGTTTTGATGATGAGTGGAGAGTTTTGTCATTGCCTTGAGAATGCTATGTATTTCGTGTAACTTATGAATGATCAAACCCATTCACTGCTCCAACCCAATTTATATGTTATCTTTATTTTATCATGAAGCAGTTAACAGCAGTCCTGCCATGATATCAGCCTATAAGTCTCCAAGAGAGAGAGCAAGGTTTCGTTTTTGTAGTCTATAATAAGCAGGGCATTCCTTGATACTTGCCACATAAGACTCCAAGAGAGAGAGCAAGGCATAGTTTATCTATCTTAGCCCCTAAGACTTAATAGTTCTTTTATTGCAACAGAGTTTGCTTCATTCAATCAAGGGTTGTGGTAGTTAATAGTGATCGAATTGGGATGATCTTCTGAGTGCTCGTGATGCATTGTGTGATTATAGTGCTGTGACTGAATTCTTTTATTTATCTCAAGATTGTGAACTGCTAGTCATTCTGTGGACTGTCAATATCTGTCGGATTTCTGGGAGAATGGATGAATGTATAATTTGGGCTATTACAGACAGACATGCACTATATAGATTATTGTTGTGTAGTTCATTAAATAAGGATATTAAAATTTTTTTGTTGTTGTTGTATTTGTAAATGCATAATAAGGTGAAAATCAAATCAGTCAGTTGGTCAGAATAGGTGTCAGACAGGGAGAAGATGTGTGGATTTTTGATGGTCAGGGAAGTACAGATGGGATATATATAGTTTTATAACATGAGTGAACTAAATTATAGTATGGAAGAGGTTATGGAAGAGGAAGGTGCCCCAATACCAGGAATCAGTGATCGTTTTCATACTGAAGAAGAGGATGGGGAGGTTTTCTTAAAAACACAAAAGGAAAGAGAGGAAGTAGAGGAAGATGCCTTTAATGTTAGTAGCAGTAATACGGCCTCAAGTGTGGGAGTAGATGAGGAGTCAGAAGTGGGCCAGGCTCAAATAGCAAAGATGGCACCATCAGACATGGACATGATAATGCAGATGCTCAGAAGTATGAGAGAAGATAGTAAGCAAAGTACGGTAAATCTAGAACAAAAGATAGAGAAAAATAATAAAAGTATGGTAAATCTAGAACAAAAGATGGAGAAAAATATAGAAAGTCTAAGAGAAGATAGTAAGCAAGGGATGATAAATCTAGAACAAAAGATAGAGAAAAATAATAAAAGTATGGTAAATCTAGAACAAAAGATGGAGAAAAGTATAGAGAGTCTAAGAGAAGAGAGTAAGAAAAGTATGGAAAGTCTAGGACAAAGGATATGTCAATCCATAGAGAGCATAATAGAAGGTAGTCAAAGATCACTAGTGTTAAAAGATAAGCTAGATTGTCAGACTACTGATAATAGAGAAAGGAGCGAGAGATTAGAGGAAGAAATAGGTAAATCAGCTAATATACTGATAGAGGAGAGTAGATCACAAGAAGTGGAAAGGCCAATAGTAGCCATAAAATCTAATCTCTCAGTAAAAAGAATACATGAGATGATGACCAAAGAGCAGATTGGGATAGATCATGAAGTGAAAAGAAGGAAAAGAGAGTTGGAGGAAAAACTTCATGCATCCAATAAGATGATTGATTTAAGAGAGGCAATAAGGGAGATGAAACCAGTTATTTTAGAAAGAGAGCAAAAGTTTCAACAGTCTGTAGTTCTCAATCTAGTAACAAACCAGCATGTGTGGTTTCAAAAATCTGTCTTCTTAAATAGATTGGAGATACCTTATATATGGTATAGAGAGGCAATCTCTCTGAAAAATGTAAATGTCCAAATCTCTCTGAAAAATTCAACTGCTCTGGAAAAGTCAAAAATAAGTTATATCTGGTACAGAGAGCCAATCTCTCTGAAAAATGTAAATGTCCAGTGTGTATCAGACAGAGAATCAATCTCTCTGAAAAATTTAAATGCTCTGGAAAATTTAAATGTGCCTTATATATGGTACAAAGAGTCAACCTTTCTAGAAAATTTAAAAATAAATTATACATGGCCCAGAGAATCAATCTCTCTGGAAGATTTAAGGATGAATTATATATGGTACAGAGAGTCAATCTTTCTGGAAAGTTTAAAAATAAAGTATGTATGGTATAGAGAGTCAATCTCTCTGAAAAACTTCAAGGCATATTATGTATGGTACCAAGAGTCCATATTTCTAAATGGAGTTTGTAATAGGAGGTTATATAAAATAAATCCTCCAGATATGTTTTATAAATATCCAGTCAAGATGAAAAATGGAAATATTAAAAAGGGACTGGATGTACAGGTGCATTTTTATGCAGACCACAATATGGTTTGAAAAGAAAAAGCCATTCCAAATTACCAAGAAAATAGGAGAGAATGCCTTTATGCTTGCTGCTCTTGATGGGAATAAGGGGACCTATAATGCTAGGAGTTTGATCCCTTATACTTCAGCAGAATAGCCTGGCAAAGATCTCCAAATAAATTATTTTTAGGTTTTTTTTTTTAATGAAAAATATATTTACCAGTAGTTAATTTTTTTTTTATATATATTATAAGTGTTTATTATTATTAGTGTATTTATTAGTTAGGATTTTTTTTTTAAATATAGTTAAAACAAAAGTGCTGATGATTTTATCCGAAGGGGGAGAAAGTTGTGCCATTACAATTTGGTCACTAGCCAAATTTATAGTAATGTGCATGTAGAAAAGGTAAAACAAAATCATCATCACAATTTTATATAACCATAAAGGAAGTTGTAGGGCATCCAAGTTCAAACCCTACCAGATCCAAATTCTAAAAGCTTTAAACAGAAAGAATGGGACAACAATTATATGCTTTATTTGTGTGTGTGTTGATAGAAAGGTAATACACACATTTAAACTATTTAATATTTAATTTTTCTTTAAAAAGCAAAGTTATAATGCATACATATAGGCAATGTATGTGTAAATTATTTAATTGTTTTATATTTCAAATATTAAACATTTTAACTTTCTTTAAAACTAACCTATGCTTGATCAATTCTAATATTTTATTCTATACTTTTATTTTGCTTTTCTTTAATTATAAGTGGGATTTAAAAGTTACAGATTTAATTAAATAATTGGGTTATAATTACTAAGCTAGCAATTATAGTATTTAAGGTTAGTTTATGAATGATTTGAAAGAATGCAGGATGTGTGTACATTACATACAAAATTTTACATTTCCTAAATATTGAAAGAAAAGGAAGTATTAAATCTGTTAAATTATTTTTTTTGTACAATTTTTTTTTTGTTAAAAGAGGAAATCTGTTTAATCAGATATCGATCTTTGTAGTAAATTTTTTGTAAATGATTGTCACTTTGGAGCTATAATTTTTGAAATTTTCTTATCAAGATCTAAAGAAGGAAGCTCAAAGATTTGAAGTGTTACCTGGATGTTAAAAAGAAAGAAAAAACAAAAGAAAGGAAATAAGAATTGAGTCTATTTTTTTTTTAAAACAAAAGTGTCTGGAAAAAGGATTAAACTTTTCAGTTGAAAAATACTTTGGTTGAAAATAAATTAGAGATCTAATTAAAACAAATTTGTCCAAAAATAGCAAGTGATGCTATCTCTGATTGGTTAAGTTAGCTAAAAATTGGATATAAAAAGCTGTCTTGATTTATTATTATTATTGTGATTGATTCAGATTATTAAACTATAATATTGAACGTTGAAAATATAAGAGATGGCGGGCTAGAAAAATTATATGTATGTTCCATCGATTCCTGACCATCTGGGGAAGCTGCACATCACATAGGAAAGAAAAGATGTGTCTAAAATAATATTCTACACCTTTCAACTGACCAGATAAATAAGATGTTTTTAATAGAAGGAAGAAAGCATTCACCTGCATTCAAAGAAGATGAATTAATCTACTGATAAATATTAATCATCAAGTCCAATTAATTGTTACAACAACTGATTTTAAACTCAAGAAAATTTACAAATGGGAAAACAACTGCTGTATTTCATCCACATGCTTGACAAGAAGAGAAGAAAATTTACTATAATGATTTCCAAATTGTCCACTAAAGCAAATAACCTCAATAGAGTCATCATCATCAAATAGTTATCCACCTCAAGAAAGAGATTGTTCCCAGTAAAACGGAAATGGTAGCTACAGAAATATAAACATTATACAAGACAAGTTTGAACCCTTGGAAATTCGCCACAAACAAAAAGATCGGTAATATGACTTTTTATATCTATTTTCTTTATGATATCAGTCTTAATAAACATTTTAGCAATAAAGTGGTATATTTTATTTAAAGAACTTTTAAAGACTATTCAGATCGATTAAAACAAGAATGTCTTACTAAAAATAACTTTGAGCTTCATAAATGATCTTGAATGTATGAAAATGATTTGTTTATTAATTTTACAATATTAATATGTAAAACAATTTTTTTTTTATTTTTTTTATGGTATTATGATTTTAGTTTTAACTAATATATTATTATTTTGGTTTTAAATAATATTTTGTTATCATGGGATAAAACACGCACATACATAATAATATTTTTATATGTGTATAATTGGAAGTGAATGTGGAATAATGAGTAGTATTAGAATATTAGATTATTTTGTTTCAAGTTCAGTATAGATTTCAGCGCTTGGAAGGGAGGGGGAGAAAATAATTTAAAACTTTTTTCTAAAACTTGCTCTTTCAATTTTTACTAACATTTTTTTTTACATTCTATTTACATGTTGGATTTTAAAGTATGTGTGCTAATGAGCAGATAATATTTTTTTTAATACTTTTCTCATGGAGTGAAAATCATGGTCAATGTGACGTCCAACTTAATACAAAATACATTTGAAGGGAAAGGGGGAAGAACTTAAAATTAATCTGAGGATTGTTATATAATCAATTATTATTATTATTATTCATGTCAATTTTCATATTTATCTAGAAATTTTTATGTATATGTTAGAAATGTAGTAATAAATATTAGTTTGTTTTATTAAACGAGGCGTATATATTTCATTAAGTGTAGTCTTTGTTAAGTGTGATTATTCATCATCATCAATGGTTGAATATTAGTTATTTAAGATATAAGTAAATATGCTAAAATTAAGCAATAATTATGAATTTCTTTATAAAATTTAGTTTTATGTTTAGGCTTAGTCCTAGAGCTGTAGTTGAAACCCTTGTCATTATCGTTATTATTATCATCATCATCATCGTCATCAACGTTTTAATTAATGAGCTGTTTAACTGTTTAAAGGCCATAAATAAATATTGATTTTATAATATTTAGTGATCTCTTAGTATTATTATAACCACATCCCATCATCTATTTCATGCAAGGATGAGTGAATTGCCATCCTAAATTAGTTATATATAATCTGAGCTAGTGAACTTATAAAAATATTGAAACACATTTGTTATGTTAAGATCTGAGAAATGATTTATGTTCAATGAACTCCACTTTGGTTTAAAGATGTTTTACTTTTACCTAACTATTAGTGCTTATAGTGATATGGCTCAAAAAGCAAAATCTCTCATTTTTATTAGAAATAAAGTACCAAAAAGGGATTCAAACCCGGTACATGTGAAAGGTTATCAGATATAACCGTGTCTAGATTCAGATAATCTAGTGGCGCCCTGCTAGACCATATTCACTTAGTATTTGTTTAAACATGCACTTAACATCAAACCAAGAAATGAAAGTGGATAAAACCTACTGCCTGTATACCTGAGTTATATTTTATTGAATTACTAGTGTACTCACTTCACGTGATTTCCCTATACGTGATTTCATATAATACTGGTTATTAATACATTGCTCATAATTTGCTTATAATTCTTGATAGTGTTATATATTATGAACCTTTACTTAGTTATTTCTATTTGAACTCATTTAATTATGTTACAATATCTTTTATTATTTACTTTTAAAACACTTTTATTATATCCTATAATTATTCTTCACTTACAGTGTAAATAATGTTGATTAATAATATACCCATTAACCTAAATGCTTATTATTCCTCAATATGATATCAAATAAATGTAACCACTGATGTGTATTATTATAAAATAATAACAATATAAAACCATGATCACTTACATTCTTCAAATATGATTTATGTATATTTCTTTTACTTGTAAAAATATGCATTAATATTGAATTTCTTTAAAATTAATGATTAAATAATATTTTATAAAAACACATTTCATTCATCATTTATTTATTTGTAATAAATAATAATGAGTCCTAAACATAAAAATGTTTATGATTCTTTATTAACAAGTTACCATCTTGTATTCTTTACCTTCAACCATCTTTACTTTTAAACAATATAACACATCTTATCTTTTAAATAACAATTCTGCATTTTAAACTTATTCATCATTTCATATTTTAAAATACTAGCCTTTACGATATCATTCAATCAATATCGATAGTAAATACACGTAAGTATATGGAATAAATCAGATTTTCATTTAATAGCACTTCTATTAAATTACCATCATGTTCACAGTGTATCATAAATAAGGTATGACTATTTTCGCTCATCACCTTTACCAATAAACATAATGTCCAACCTATCTATTCAGCTCTATAGAACATGACCACTTCAACATATAGAAAATAACACTACCATGAACAATTACAAGTTATAGGGCTAAGTTATCTATACTTGCACAATACTCACTATCATCTATACTTATTCCAATATAAACAAATCTTACCTAAAAATATTATCCTAGTTCTATTTAACTTAATACCAAGCTTACATCGTTAAAATCTATTCTTACATTCTTATAATAATAAATAAATTCATGTCTGAAATAACTATCTAATCAATCGATAAGAAAAGATTATTTTATCCATTGGTAAATTTACACATAAATACAAACAATCAGTATCGATATCTTGGTTTATTATTTTGATCACTTAAAATAAACATTATATTCCATTATAATATAATCATATACTTATATTTCCCTTATATTAAAATGTACTTATAATATTATTAAAAGTATGCATATTTTTAACATGAATAAACGAATTAAAAACTATGTGTACGTATTGTGTTTTTCATAATCATTTCATACATCCACACTAAGATATACACTAAATCAATACATAGTAAAATGATCAATACTTTTATAATTGCTACCATCAATAATATGTATTTTTTCACGGTTACTCCATTAATATCTCTGGATCACGAACTAAATAAAACATTATTTAAATATCACTCATTCCATATCATACTTTAAAATATTAAATATTTTTTTTAAAAATTATTAAAGACTTTTTTCTTTCTTAATAACTAATTTTTAGATTAGTAAATCAATTTAATGTTTTTATGTTTCTACCCTACTTTTATTTATGAATAAATATAAATATAAAAGTTAGTAAAAATTAATAAATTTAATAAATATTTACGAAAAGAAACTCCTTCCAAAAAATTCACTAAAGAGAATGACTTTTTGCTCCTGGTACCATTGTTGATTACACTTCTGATGCCAAAACTACACATGCTCTATTTCATGTTGTAACACAAACAATTCAAAATAATTGTTCCACATTAAATATGGTAAGTTCACTTTTCTCTTCACAAAATCCGAATTTATTTACTTAATTATTACTTTGTCTCCAAAATTTGAAATAGTTTAGCAATTCCATAGCTATGTAAATACAGCATTAAAAGTACTTTTATATTTTGAGCTCAAATAGTTTTTATGTTCTTGTAACTTTTATCCATATTTCCTGATGTCTAAGTTTTCTGATACAGCTTCAAAATGGCGATCTAAATTGCTTTTCACAATATAAATAAATTCCACAATAATTTTATAACCTTTGTATGTCCAGCATACCTTAATCATTGATTTTTAATATTTTTTAAAATATGATACAAATCATATCAGCAAATGATTTTAATTTTTATCTTTTTTGAAAAAAAATTCCAGCTTGAAATTATTTTTAATATTTCTTCAAAAAGAAATATTAGCATTCCCAAAATAATTGTTTGGTCAAATTCAAAGGTTTTTTTTTCCTTTTAAAAGCTTTTTCATCATAATTTAAAATGATTTTTTTTTTATATAAAATATTTAATATCATTCCATTTTTGATGACTCTCTTGTATTTCTCTATAGTTATTTTAATAAAATTCAGTTGTAAACTAACACGACTTATCAGAATAGGCAAAATTATAGCTTTATATGATAATAACACTTACATTTTTTCCTTATTCCCTTTATATTTGATGATGACTTTACCATGTCTAAGTTGATGACAAATTGGATAAAGTAGATTGGTAAGTAGAAAATATTTATTTTTTAGCCATTCGTTTCCATATCACGATCTTATAATAAGAAATTACTGTTCTTTTAGAAATTTAAAAAATGATAAAATTGACTATTAAGCTATTAATTAATTTACGGAAGTTGTAGAAACCTTGATGATGGTATCATGGTATAATAGGGTAACAGTGACCCTGGAATTCCTGCACAGCTTTTTTATAGTTGTCCAAAATCCACATTTTCATTGGTCAATTTCAACAATGCTTGCTTCATAATCTGGGAATCGAAAGCCAGATAAAATTTAAAACTAATAATAATTTATTAAATATTTATTTTTATTATATTATTCAATTCTTAATTAATTTTCATATTTTATTTACACTGATTAAAAAATACTTCAAAATAACTTTTAAAAATCATATTTTAATATTTATTACCATTTCTACCTTTATTTTAAACAAAACATATTTATTTTCAACAAAAAAATATACATCTAATTTCATCTATTAAATCTATTTTTAAAACTTAATCTAATTTTTATAACAGATGACATCATTTTATTTTCAAAAACAGGTGTGAATATTATACATCATGTGATTTATAAAATTAAATGAGACGCTAATAATTTAAATGAAACTAAATAAATAATTCAATTTATCAAATATTACATAAATCAATATTATAGCACAATTTTAAAATAACTATTTTAATATTATAAAATCGAATATGCACTTTTCTTTCAACATTATTACTTCTAATTAAATAATTTAAAATATAAGTACTAAATACAACCATTATTATTAAATAATCTATTTGTTTAACTTTAAAGTATTACTTTTACAATTTACATTAATTTATCTATAATACTTATTAAGTCAATATTTATTCTGGCCAGTTCTCCCAATCATACAATCTTATAATGATTTTTAGCTAACTACTTCCTTACAAATACTAACACAATATTTTACTTGCTTTAACTAAATTATTCAAAGATCATCAACACATAACATACATCGTCTCTTACTTAACTTTAAAATTTTCTAGTAAATTGTTAGAAATAACCCATTCTAACCTAAACAAAAGGGTACAATATATATATATATATATATATATATGTGTGTGTGTGTGTGTGTGTTAACAAACATATTTGAATCCCCTTATGTGCATGCTTTTAGAAGCAACCCAATTGTTTAATTATAAAAAAAACATTATATTAATACTTGTAATGCAAAATATTGTGTCTTATTCAAATGAATTAAATGCGTATATAAAAGAAGCATCGAATAGTGAAAATTGATATTTTTTAATAATAGTAATTTATTTTCATTGTTTTTGTATATAGAGACAATTACATATTGGAGAATACTTGCAGAATGATTTTTAAAAAAATAAATAGTTTGATGTCTATGTGTTTGTGTTACACGCCATTATAAATTTTAATATTGTTATTTCTAAATAATTAAGAAGTTAGCCATATTCATTGTATGACCAAGAAAGTGATTATTGTTCATTTAATTGTTTTATTTGTAATCAAGTTAACTCAGCCTTGTACAATGTACCATTAAAGTGTAAATTATAAAAATCTTCTGCATATGATACCAACTCATTTTTATTCATATGTTCTTGAAGTTTTTTAAAATTTATGTTGTTTTGTATGGCTGGCTTCTGACTAAAGATATAGAACTTTATGTGTTTATATTTTAATTGTATTGTTTAGCAACAATGTGATAGCACCATTTCATTGTCATTAATTTCTTTTTTAAGTCATCCTCTCTTTAATAGATTTCAGTATACTGTTATGACATGAGCATGACATTAAAATTGATGATTGTTAATGAGTACTATTATCATTTCAGATTAAAATCAAAAATTGTCAATTATGAAATAATTTGATATAAAAATTCGCACGCAAAATTTTGTACTTCTAGCCCAGAAACATCCATACCTATAAGTCATTGTCATGATAATATTTATAATACGTTCACGACATTATTCACATGATCTTAAAGAAAATACACAATTAATATTAGGAGAGTAAAATATAATTTGAGATTGAAGATATTGTAATTAGGAAAAAGTAAACATTTCATTGTTTTATAAATGTAGGCTCAGTTCATTGTAATACTTACAGAAAGGTCAATGTTAAATATTGAATCATTAAGGAATTGCGTAAAAGAACTAAGATTTAAACATATTTTTTTTAATTCAAAAACTTTTACAGTAATTTTTAATAATCAATACTATGCTAGGTATTAACATACACGATAGTCTTTTACCTTATATATATATATATATATACAAACACACAAAATCTGGTAATACTAACCATTATATATACTACAAAATTTTTAACTTTCTTTTTAAAGTCTTAACTTTCATAGTTCAAATGTTTGGGATTTCATATATTGTTTTACTTAATTATTAGATTCCCCCCCCCCCCATAAATTGGTACTTACAAACATTTTATTTACCGGTATTCGAGAAGTAAAAGATGTTGCTTTTATAATGATCAGAATATTTTTCTTAAGCTTTTTTTTACTTGACCCAACTATATTTTGTAATGAATATTTCAAATATTTGTAGAGAACTTCTTATTCTGCTGAAGTATTTGTTTCCCATGCTTAAACAGAAGGCCGCACCATGACATGTGTATCATCTTGTTTTGTAGTATCTAAATTATTTATATTTGGTTTCAATACAGGTAATTCATCTCCTGAATAGTGTAATTCCTCACGACGTAACCCTGGAACAATAGTATTGATTTGATCATTTTTTAATGGTTGTTCAGGTGTTGCAACTGGAGATTCTTTAACATCAGTTTGCGTTCCCAATATTTTTTCTGGTAAAACATTATTCACATTGGGGACGTTTGATAGTTTCCTAAGCTTAAAATCTGGTATAAGTAAATCCTCACTGTCTGTTTTAGAACTCTCTGACAAGGTTTTTTTGTCTGCATCTTTACTTACCTTTTCTTCAGTTTTGGTCAAATAGCGCCGCCTTTTTGCTGAAGGCATATCGAGTAGGGAGTCTGTTATTATTGGAAGTTGAAACAGTAGAAAATCAAATCCATCTGACGTTGTAAAAAATTTTTCATGGGCAACTCTCATTAAGTTTATCATATCTAAATCTTTATTTTTTACCGAGTCAAATGAAGACTGTTCTTTTATTTTCTGTTGTCTTTTCTTCCACATGAAGAAAACAAAAACTAATACAGATGCTATCACTACTAATACAAGAGTCACTACTAATGGAATAACATAACCAGGTAAAGCAGAATCTGAAAAGAAAAAAATAGTATGTGACAAAGTAAAAAAAAATAGATACATGTATTCTAAAGTATTTAATATATAAAATCAATCATTGTTAAATGTAATATTCTTTTAATAGATTATTATTGCTGAAGATGCATTGTTATTATATGAAAACTCTACACTTATTATTTGCTTTTTGTTTAGGCTTCCAAGATTTATATAATAGAATGAAAATTTCTTGTCCTGTGAATGGGGAGACAAATTCAAATAATGGTAAAATAAGATAGTGAATGAAACGTCAATGTTTTACTAGTAACTGAAATTATTATGAGTTCCTCTGTGTACTTTTATATTTTTTGCTAGGTTATTGATGATGATGTTCCTTCTGCCTGCCTTGAATTGTGTTTTACCCTAAAAGATAGTGATTTTATTAAAGACAATATTATTCAGATAATATTGTTGGTGTAACTTTTTGAACTTTAAAAGTATTGTACTATTACTCTACTAGCAATACTTATGCTAAACCATAAACCAAAACATCATATTAAATATTATATGTCACTATCCCTATAGACAAAAAGTATATGTTTCACTAATTATCAGGATAAATAAGTGCATTCAACAAAACTATAAAGATATAAATTCAATTCACAAAAAATTATCTAGAAGAACCATGATTGTAATACATTTTAAATAGTTTAGATTAATCAGCACAAACAAACAGAATATTATAGAACTTGTTAAAGAACATCATAATGGAAATTACTATTGTAAGTGCATTAGGCTTTAGAATCTTACATATATACAAATTAAATAGGAAACATATAGTTAGAGATGCCCAAAGCAAATGTGTATAGCAAATTAAATAAAAGCATATGCTATATATAACTTAAATGAAAAAAAAAAACTATATGCATAACAGGAAAGATTGATCTGACTTCATTTATCTTTTTCACATGTATTCGGTCATATTTTTAGAAATTTGTGATAAAATATATGTTTGAAATAAATATATAATTACGTTTTGATAGTCGGACATTTTAATTATTAATGCCAAAACTATTAAAACTGAGTTTAAATATAAAATTAGTATGATTTATTGTACCAAGTATACTTTCAAGCTTTCAAGAAAGTTTGAAACTTTATTTGTACCATTAAGTCTTACTAAATTTTACATGTAAACACTGCTTTAATATTATATATATATAAACGAGGGAGGACACAAAAAAAACTGAAATTTTATAATAATTAATTGTTTATTTATCTTTAAGTTTTATAAATTTAATCTCATTCAAATTGTTGTTTATTTAATACAAAACACCAATCAAAAAAAGTTCATAATAGCACACAATTATAAACAAAACATAATAATAAATATGCCTATTTGTCTATCATATACATTGATGTTGAAAAGTAATAAATAAAAAAAATAAAGAAACAAAAGTCATTTGTTCTTTGACTTAAAATAAACAGTTCACTTGCAAAGTCCTTCTACATGTTTATTAAATGATACGGAGATAGATTCCAAACTGAGTTCATGTTTATTAAGAATAAGCAACATAAAATAAATTTCTGTAGGACAAAAAAAATAAATAATCATAATTTAAATTTGATCTAGTATATCCACTGTTCATAGCATAGCTAATTGAGTTTACTGCATCATATGTATGAAACGAACATTTATACTAATGGCAATACGAAAGACATTTCAGCTACAGTTGTATAACAATTATTTAATTCACTCTGTAGTAGTTTTTAAATGAAATAAGCAATTATTCTTAATAAATTTCTTAAATAGCATTTGTTTTTCTGACATTTTTATAAGCTAGCATACATATAGTTATGTTTTAAACATTGCACATTAATATGTCATAATACATAGGTAATTCCACAATTAATAATAATTTATTTTATAATCCATCCATATCGAAGAGAACAGAAATATACCGCATTCCCGTCCTTCCATCTGATTTAAGTACATATTTAATAAGTAGCATCATTTAGTTATTCCGGATAATTCATATTTTATTTTATTTTCATAAAAGCACATATTATTTTAGGAATACTCAATAAATAGATAAAGCAATTTTTTCATAATGAATTTAAGTATGACATGATATATTAAAATACACATATACTTTAACTTTAATTTAACTTTTGTAAAAGTAAGATATAAGATATAATGAAAAATTAAAATAAATTCTGTAAAAAAAATATGCACACATTTCCAAAAGACATTACATGATACACGTAGATTAGTTATATGATTATAAAGTTCATGCATTCTATCATCCTTCTTAATGATAAATAAATAAAGTAACACAAGCTTAATATTATAGATATACACTTTAAAAATACTAATAAGCAAAAGATGATTAATTCAAACGTTTAAATGAGGTAAAGAAATGAAAACTGATATACTTTTTTTTTTTATTTTTAGCCTTGCATGTTAATTGGAGACTTTTTCCATACTAGAATTTCCTATGACTTTTCTTGAAGTTTACTTTAAAGCTTTTTTTAAACCAATTTGACTTATGGAAAAAACAAGTACTTGTTTTAGCAGAGAAGAATAATATACTGGCTGCAATTACATCAATAATGAGCAATTTTTAATAAAGACTATTTGTTAAATAGATATCTCTTCCTTCCATAAAAAGGTCATCTGCACTCAAAAGGTTACTCCACCTTTTGTACTGGAAGCTAATTTAATATGAAAAACATTTTTTCCAACAAAAAAAAATCATTTTAATTTTCACAATTAAGTCAAAACAAAATAATAATAATAAAAAAATAACTTTTTGCAAACCTGAAATAAATGAATATTAATTAACTGTTAAACAAAAAACGATTAGTAAATTATTTAATTTGTAAAATAATCCACTTATCCAAATATCTATTAATCATTGGAATATATATATGTTAAATTATTAAAGATAATTACTGTAATTTAAATGTTTTATTGTAAATGTACTATTGTTTGCTGTTATTAAAAGATGAAAATGAAATGAAACATAATACAGATATATACTTATGCACATACACTATAATATAAATATTAAATTATCTTGACTAAATACAACTGATCTGGCTATAGGTTAATCATGTTTTACTAATCAATATCTGAACATGGATGGATGTCAATGAACAATAGATCAGGAAACCATTCAAACAAATATTAGACACCAAAATAAAATAATTTTGCAATCTCCTAACAAAATATACTAACTCCTATAACAAATAACCCCTCTTTCTTGCATTAAATACTTCATTAACTATAATAATAATAATAATAATAATAATAATAATAATAATAATAATAATAATAATAATAATAATAATAATAATAATAATAATAATAATAATAATAATAATAATAATAATAATAATAATAATAATAATAATAATAATAATAATAATAATAATAATAATAATAATAATAATAATAATAATAATAATAATAATAATAATAATAATAAATGCTTATAAAATGGTTAATCAAAATACATAAGCAATCAACATCTAAAGCTTTAAACAATTTCCAGTAAAATCCTAAAATCTTAAAGCTATTTCATTTTTTTAATAAAGACTATAACTCTACACTTAGGAAATAAAGTAGAAGAAGTAAGCAGTAAAATAATAACTTTAAAAATTAAGTTGGACAACATCTCATGACAATATGGATATAAAACAAATGGAGTAGAAACTTAATAGCCCTGGGACATATCTGCACTACTTTTCATCGATCTTAGATTCTTAACATTGCCCAATGAAGAAAAAAACTGGAGTGACCACTATTTGGATAAACATTTGCCTAAACATGTACTATTTGGATGGAAAAACAAGAACAGAAAACGTAATCAATTATTATTGTTTTATTTATTTTAATAAATGGTCAGAACTAATAATAATACAAAAGTTATTTAGATTGAAGAGAAAAAAAAAGATTAAAGTATTTTGATTTTCGCGCAGCACTTAAGCCTTAAGCAGAAGAATATATTTGTTTACAAATTATCTTTTCAGTGAAAACAATTTGAAATCATTTTTAAGAAAAGTTTCAAGAGAATGAAGAAATTAAAATTTCATTTTTTAATCATATAAAGTAATTGTTTTTAAAAGAAGAATGCATGAAGTATTTCTTATTTTCATTGGGAAAAGAATTCATCTGTTCTAATATTTCCCTGCTAAGAAGTAGTCACGTATATATATATATATATATATACGTGACTATATATATATATATATATATATATATATATTAATAATTGCTTACTCTTAATTC
The DNA here is from genome assembly GCA_028023455.1 of Epiperipatus broadwayi. Taxonomy (NCBI): domain Eukaryota; kingdom Metazoa; phylum Onychophora; class Udeonychophora; order Euonychophora; family Peripatidae; genus Epiperipatus; species Epiperipatus broadwayi. Next base: position 263,155 of record JAQFVV010000133.1, on the reverse strand, counting down.
AATTCTTTTTAACCTTATTAAATATGTATTAATTAGCTGATGAAAATAAATAGATAAGTATTTACTTATTTTTTTTATCTTGATTATATAACATATAAATTAGTAATATTTTAAGTGTTTAAAATTTCCCAGATTAATTAAAAATTGTGACAATTACCATGGATTGAAATATAAAGTAAACAAAATCCCTAAATGATTTTAAAAGTTGTTTTAAAGATCATAATAAACTTATTTAATTGTGCTGCATTTGAACAGTATAAGTTACATTTTAATTAAAAACGACTAGAAGATCATATTTATACTTGAATAGATTATTCTCAGTATAACTAAAAACATCCTAATATGCTGATAAATGGGTAGGGAAAGAAGTATTTATTTGTTTTTACCGTTAGTGAATAACTTGCAAAGTAACAAGATTTTAAGCTGTTTTAAAATCACCGAGATCATTTAAATTATGACAGATCTTCGCACGGATGAAAAATCAAAATAAATCAATCAATAAATAATTTTAAACCTATTTTTTTGCCTTCGGAAAGTATATGAATATCGTTTTGCTATATAATATCAGTACAAAAACCAACAATTATTTTATTGCCTTTGTAAATTATATGAATATCGTTTTGCTATATGATATCAGTACAAAAAAAAACCAAAACAATTATTTTATTTGGAAAGTATATGAATATTGTTTTGCTATATAATATCAGTAAATAAACCAACAATTATTTTATTGCCTTTGGAAAGTATTTTGAAGTTTGTCTGAGGATCGTCTCACTATTGAACCGGATAATCAATATATGTATTTACTTAGGAATATTTACTGGTGAAATCCGTTTCCACATTCTTTTGCTCACAAGAATGGATCAAACTTGGTCTACTAAGATAAAATCTAGTGGGGAAAATGTTTGTTTATTATTGTTATTGCTATATATAATATTGTAACACGTTTTTTTTTTTTCATGTGTTATTCAGGCACTAGTTTTTTTTTATATATATATTTAATGTTTAAAAATGTACTTTGTGATGATATAGAGATGTAGAAAGAAATATATACCTCTAATACACACACACACACACACACACACATATATATATATATATATATTGAATATCATTATGTGGAAACAGAGAGAAATATTTATATATCTCACTGCTAAAACAAATGGTAATATTATATTGAAGGGAATCAAACAGACCCAAACTTGTCAAAATTATACATATAATGATGCAATTGTTCTATTATATAAAATAATTTGAAAAGCATTTTTATTGCTTAATTTTGTCTATGAATGAAAATGTCCACTGTAAATACAAAATGTAGTTTAGTCCTCCTTGTTTACATATACATGGCTTGCTATAACCAAAAGTATAATTGCTATTTTAAAATAAGTAATGATCATTTGAGACATATTTTGGTGGTTTATTTATAAAACATTAATAGTTTCTGCATTGTGAAATGGAATATTTATATTTCCACTTTTATTATTATTAGTGTTGTTTTACCTTGCCATTTTATTGATCAGAATTTGTGATAGCTTTTAGCTGATGAGCCTTTGCTACATATAAGAGCATTAGATATAGTACTATTAATATTGTGCATGGGATGATGGAGGATTTCCCCATTGTTGATTAATATGAGAAAATGATATTGTTGAGGCTGGTTAAGAGTTAGTGCTTAGAGCATAGTTAAACTCAAGAGATGATGATTCCCATGGCCTTAATTCATTTTTTTTTCGTGACGAGGCACTGCCCGCACATTTATACTGATGAAGTTACTAGAATTGGCCATATTATTATTCAACTATCATGTTGTTATTAGTATAAAACTATCATGTTGTTTGTTTTCTTATGCATCTATCATGTTGTGATATAGAGCCTACCTTTATCGTTAAGTCCCTCATAAAGTTTTAGAGTTCGTTTTCCACTGTGTATGGTGAAGCTTAATAATTCAAAATGAAATGGCAAGGATAAAATAAAGTTAGATTATGGGACACTGGTATATCTATAGTGTTTTTATAATTGGATAGTGTCTTTATGATATTGTGTAATCATCATCAGTTTATAAACAAACCAACCAAACTTTTTAGTGTTTGTAGAATTTCTACATAAAAGAGCAAGAGGTGTACATGGACAATGTGGATTTATTTTTATCAAGTGGTGATTCGCCGATGGATCAGTAATATCATTTAATGATTAAATGATTAGGTTGTGGACATGGGCAAGGTTCTGGTGTCATGATGTCTGTCCCACATCAATATAATGAATCTTTTCATATTAAAATATAATAAATTAGTCATTGTGCTGTATATGATAATTGTGTTTATCATATTCAAATATATATTAAATAGCTACAGTTTAATATTCTAAATTATAACTCAATGATTAGATTAAAAAAAGTTGTGTATATCCAAAAGACATAAATACATTTTGTTTACAAGTTAAAAATCTTATTCTATGGGTTAGAATAATAAAGAAACCTATCCAAAATGGTTGGCATATTAGTTTGTCATTACTTACCACATAATTAATTTCCATCCCTAATTTTGGAATGGATTTATCTAGTTTCATGTAATGTTTTCTGAAATAATATAATTAATGTAAATAAATATTGTTGTGTTAAAATTTTATTTAGTTGTCAGTGGTCTTTTTGATAATCAACAAACCCACACATTATATTTGTTATTGCTATTGACATATCCTATGATTATATGGAAATCATCATCAACCAATATTCTAATAGTCACTATATGTAGGTATATCAGAATAATTTTGTGAAGACCTATAATTTATGAGTATATTTAGGGCATCATTACTTAATAATTAAACATACCAACCTAAAAAATATTATTTTGTTATACTAAAAGATTAAACACCTAATATTGTTTTGATCAGTTCATTTGAATCCACAGATCTGTCATTCAGTGGTCTGCATCACCTTGTTTCTAATTAAGGGGAAAGAAAGTTGGAAAGCTATTGTGTTTAGCTATTGAAAAATCATTCCTACTTATTGAAGCTTAAAGTTTATCATAATTAGGGAATTTATAGAATTTATTTGAAATTATTGAATATTTTTTTAGTAATTCAATTCAGTATTAAGAGCTATTTTGTGGACTATGCTTGGGTAGTGGTAAAATCCCTCTCACTGACCCAAGTGTATCTTGTATAATACCCTTTAAGCTGTGTTAACTCTGAGAAGGATAATTTGTATCAATTTGTGATAGGGATTGAATTTATGGTAAATTTATATCCAGTTAATTATTGTAGTTAGAATGGAATTGTGTTACATTCACCATGTTATGAAAGATCAACCAAACTTTAAAGTATCAATTGCTTCTTTTGTCTGAAATGTATAGTTGGGTTTGACTTTATGGTGAATATTCTGGTTTTAGTAAGTTTAGAATCCATATTTTATTTAATTGTCTTATTATCTTTTAATTCAATATCAAATTTAGAGTTCTGTACATCATCTTTCATCATCATTATTCCTCCCATCTGCCATTTCAATCTTTCTTTATTTTTCTTTCATCCTAATTCATTATCCTAATTAACTAATCATTCATTAGCTCTTATTCCATTATCAACTTAACTATCCATTAACTCTTATACACCTCCATTCCTTTCTCTTCATTCTCAGACTTATTTAATTTTATTATTTAATTATTACTTATTTTCATCATCCATTTAGTCATTTACATCCTAATTTACTTAGTGCCTAACTTATACTTTTAATTTCATATTCATTCCATCAATCTAATTATTTTTTATTTATTGGTTTGATAAATATTAAGTTTATTTTATAATCTTTTTCTTGTTTGCTTGTTCATGGATTTTGAAGCTAGTTTGACCAGAAAGTATTAATCACCTTGTAATATTCTCTAAGTATATAGTTTCATGTGAGCTTAACTAATAAATAAATCATCTCTCTGGTTTATTATTTATTTTAGGTGTATATTCTAGATTCTTTGTAGCCAGAATGATTACAAAGAAACATATGTTTTCAAAATGTGTAAATTGGACTAGTTAGATTAACGGGAAGGCTACATGGAAGATTGTAGCACCTAAAATGTGCAGTATGATTAATCTATGATTACAGCGATCTAGGAGAGGGTAACAATATATATATATATATATATATATATATATCCGCAGAAGTATTTTTGTTTATAATAATAACAATAAAAATATATTATTATTCTTCCTTCATTAACAAACAATCCTATCTCTGAAGTTTTCCGGGCCCAAGAGACAGGAGTGAGCAATATCATTGGCAGCAAACTACCAATAATATAAACACATGGCTACTAAACTAAACACTGGTCAACCAAACACTGTTTTTATTTTCAGGTAATTCCTTTAGGCACCAGTTAATCATGGTGTAATTAACAAGTCTGCTTGACTAGCAATGAATCTAGTCATTTCACATTTTAATTTCTCTTGGTCGCACCCCTACATCTGAAAAAGAAAACTTATAGTCTGGGTATTACATGTTTAAAAATTTACATTATAGCATTAAATCAAAAAAATTTGCTCTCAATATTTTTTATCTGAGTTTGAACTTCCACTTTTAACATTTTTGCATTTGACTCACTACTGGTTAGCAAAATTTCTTTTTATAAGGGGGCCAGCTAACACAGAGTGATCAATGATTTAGAAATTATTTACACATTTTTCATATGTCTCAATAACAAAAAAAAACTTTATATATGACTGAAGTATGTAGGTTATTATACTGAAGAAAAAAAAGTACTTTACTTATGGTTGTAGTACATTGGTTTTAACTTTAACAACGAATCTTACACTTTGAACATATTATTTTAAACAAACCAATCATAGAGAAAAAAAATATTTTTATCTTACAACTTTTTTTTTAAATATACATATAAACAGAATTCAGTACTCAGGGTATGTGAGTGTTTACATCGAAGGCTCATATAGTACGCATCAAATGCAGAGAAAAAAAAATCATATGTACCAGTCAAAACATGTTTATCCATCTATCATGAGCTGGAACTCACAAAATGTACTTCAAACCCAGTCAAGTCTGAGATTTAGGTCAGGGACCAGGCTGGATTCGAACCCACTATCTAAGCCCCAGATCAAACACCTAATGCATAACATAACAATGATGGCACATGATAATTAAATTTAAATCTGGCTGACTAGCAAAGCTGAGCAAAACAATGAGACATCTATTAACTATGACTAAACTAAAATATATATAAGCAAGGCTGTAATATGTGGAAGTGGAGAAAAAGGAATTTGAACTACTCAAATAAGTTAGACAATAAAAATATAGTTTAATATAATGACAAATTATTTACATACATTTATAAATTAAGTACATTATTATGTATATGGATGAGCAAGCGTTAGTTGATTACATAGTGTCATTCACATGATTATTTCTCCTATGCTCTTTTATTAATTAAATAATATACATAAACACACATCTTTGGTGGGTCCAATATTAAGATGCCAATCTATTATTAGAAAGAAATTTACATAGAATTGCTATTAATGTTATGGTTTATGTTTCTGAAACATGGTGACTAACATATTACTTTGGAGAGTGTTCTGGGATTCATTACAGATATAAGATAACAATTTTTACGCCATTACGGTCATGAAAATAAATAAAATACATTTGAAAACATTTGATTATATAACAAAATACTTAATGAAATGTCTTTTAATTAGCGCTGGTAAGAAGAACGCTTTATTTTCCCCAAGACATATAGATACTCTTAAATACAGAAATAAGTTATGATGGTGGGATTATATAAGACTGAAATAAATTTAATTAATAAAAAGAAAAGTAGTTGGCATTTATATATATATATATTTAAATTTCGATCTGCTCAATATATATATATATATATATATATATTGCGCTCTGCTCAATATATATATATATATATATATTGAGCAGAGCGCAATATAAATATGTTTACAGCATTAAAATTAGGTCATAAGCAAAAGAAATAATAATAATATTACAAAGTTTGGGCAGTACTGATATAATAGCCAAAAATAACTAAAAGGAAATGATTGTGATTCTGGATGAGAATGAAGTGGACAGGCATGCCATGGTCATCACCGATGCACAGGCCTTTTTGTACAAAGAAAGTGGATGGGCATAGTGTGTGACAGACTTAGGGATCACTGCCAGAGGCCTTTTTATACGACATAAATGGTTATGCATAATGTGTGCCAAACTTATGGAAATCACCACCAGAGGCATTTTATACAGCATAAGTTCCCATGAGACAGACATAATGAGAAATCTATGGATTCGATCTTGTTGTAACCCCCAGATTAGATTAGAAACACGTAATATATATACATAGATAGATAGATAGATAGATAGATAGGTAGGTAGGTAGATAGATAGATAGATAGATAAATAGATAGATAGATAGATAGATAGATAGATAGATAGATAGGTAGGTAGGTAGGTAGGTAGATAAATAAGAAAGAAAGAGGGATAGATAGATAGAGAGATAGATAGATAGATAGATAGATAGATAGATAGATAGATAGATAGATAGAAGCACGTAATATATATATATAGATAGATAGATAGATAGATAGATCGATTCACGAAGATAGGCCTAATGTCAGTAATGCAGTATGGATAAATGTCACTAATGACATTAAATAAGATTTACTGCTTTATCATAAATGACCCTTTTTGAATACCATAACTAAAATAGTAAAATATTAAAATTCCCCTAATATGTTAAGATTTTATTTAGTAAAAGAAATATGAAGATTTACCCCCCTTCCCTTTTCGACTATTTAAAATAATTCAATCCCACCTTCATTGATTTTATAATAAGTGGACTATTTAAATACTGTATTTAATATTTTAAAAGTATGGAACAATAAAATAAAAACTAGCAGTTATATCTAGAAAACAATACGTCACTTTTTCAGAATTAAATAAATAATATTTTATAAGATTTCAGAGTGTTAATTAACTTGAGTTCTGGATTCACCCTGGGTAGAAAATCCAGAGTTAAACAAATAGATATTTTATACTAAAACGTAAATAAAATATTGATTCGAAAAACAATCTGGTGAGTGTATAAATTAATAATGCATCATGTTTTAAGGGAATGTTAATAAACTTAGGTCATGAAGGTTTACTTAAAAAAAAGAAAAGATTTGAAAAATTCAACTCGTCATAGTGTTTGAAATTGGAATATTAATAGTAACTAAATAGACATATAAAATTACGTGATAAATAACTATAAATAAATGACAGCACCAAAATTAAAGAAAGTTAGAGCATATAAGAGAGAATTAAATTTATAGAAATTATTTGAGAGTGATTTACATATTGTATATTAGAAATAAAGTTAAATGATACATTAGGAGAAGAAGTGTTGATTAAAGAGTTTGAGATTAGTTAGAGTAGTTTTAGTTGTGGGTTGAAAATTTACCTTGGATTATTTTAAAAGTTCAATTTAAAGTATGGCATGTGCATGGCAATTGAAATGCAAGTTCTTCAGTGGCAGCAAGCTTCTATTAGCATTAAAGTTCTTAGGTCAGGCTTTTACTTCACTCTTTGGAAGCAGAATGGTATGGCAGCAGAAGATGATGATCCAACAGGGCCGAGAAGGGTGGTGGATTTACACTACATCATTTTTAGTTTCACAGCAATGTTAACAATCAGTTCTCACTAGAGTAGTTAATCTATCCTGTGATTCAAAATTCAGCCATTTTATACTCATGCCCAGGTGTTTCTGGAATGCTTTTAATCACTTAGTTTAGCTTTACAATCTAATCTCTGATCTTAAAATTCTTACTTTTCTTCACTGATTATTTTTGAAGATGCAACAGTAAAATAACTTCCAAAAATAAATTCAAATCTATTTCCAGATTAGAAATAGATTTGACAAAATGTTTATAAAAGAAAATCTTTAATCTTAATCCAATTTTAAGTAGAAACTTAAATTAAAAATACCTTACCCAGATTTAAACAATAGTGCTTCCAACCCTTTAATTATTTTTAGACAATTAACTGTAGCATCTTCCATCTTGGTTTTTATAAAACATACACTTAAATAAAAAAAGTACTTTAAAAAGAAAAAGTTTAAAAATGACATATAATAAAATATTTACAAAAAATCAATATTTTATTAGTATTTTGCTCATATATATATATATATAGGGTTTAAACACTGGTTAGTTGGTGGAAACATGAATATCAATCTTAAGCTAAGATTGACTGCCTAAATGTATATATATATATATATATATATATATATATATATATATATATATATATATATATATATATATATATATATATATATATATATATATTATCCATCATCATCAACCATTATCAATCCACTGCAGGATGAAGGTCTCTCCAAGTTTAATCCATCTTCTCTGATCTTTAGCTTCTCTTCTCCACAACACCCCTCCACATTTTCTTATTTCATCCATCCATCTCACATGTGGTCTCTTTCTAGGTCTTTTACAATCTTTTGGAATCCAGTTTAAAATTTCAATTGTCCATCTATTATCATCTCTTCTAGCAATATGTCCAGCCCAACTCCATTTCAATGTTTTAATTTTTTCAATAAGGTCAGTAACACCTGTTTGTTGTCTTACCCATACATTGCATTTTCGATATTTTCTTGTTACTTCCAACATACATCTCTCCATACTCCTTTGAGTGGTCTGAAGTTTCTGTATTGCTCTTCTATTAAGTGTCCAAGTCTCAGATCCATAAGTAAGAACTGGTAAAACACATTTGTTAAAAACCATCCTTTTCAAACATATAGGCATATTTCCTTTTAGTGTCAAGTTATTTCTACCAAAAGCACTCCAACCAAGTTTAATTCTATGAATAATTTCCTCCATTATGTTTTCATCTGTATTAATAATCTGACCAAGGTATTTGTAACTGTTAACTTCTTCTACTTCTTCATAATCGATCTTTATTTTTATATTTTGAGCAAATCAATTAAACATTACTTTAGTCTTTTTAACATTTATCTTTAGTCCTACTTTCCTACTTTCATCTGATAACTCCTGCAACATTTCCTGCAGCTCTGAAGCATTATTTGCAAAAACAACTACATCATCTGCGAAATCTAAATGACTTAAATACTCTCCATTTACTTTCACGCCTTTAGTTTTCCATTTTAATCCACAAAATACTTCTTGCAGCACTGCTGTAAAGAGTTTTGGAGATATGGAGTCACCTTGTCTTACACCTTTCTCAATGTTGATTTTTCCAGTATCATTATGTAATCTAATTGTTGCTGTTGCATTTTTATAAATATTCTTTAAAATATGACAATATCCTGGATCTATACTTTGATGATCCAATGCTTTAATCATTGAAGAAATGTGTATAGAATCGAATGCCTTTTCATAATCTACAAATCCAAAACTTAATGACAACTCATATTCGTTTGTCGTTTCTATGATTTCTCTCAATACCTGGATATGATCTATTGTACTAAAACCACTTTTAAATATATATATATATATATATGATAAACAAAAATGCATATTTAAAAGTATCTCCGCCTTTGTTATATATGTTTATATATATATATATATATATATATATATATATATATATATATATCACAATGAAGGCATTACAAAACCATTATGTTGTCTTTCTAATATATTATTCTTTAAAATAAAATATATTCAATTTATAGACAACTAAATACTTAAAATATATAAATAATACATTTATTAATATCTAATCAATTTTCGTTCAAAAAATGAACCTTATCAAGATATTACAACAATTGAAAAAATTCACGTGATTTACATATCATATACAGGTCAAACTTAACAATAAATATGTTTTTAAATTTTCTAATTTTTTTTAATGACCATTTTCCACCTAACTTAACATTCCCTTGTACTAAATTCATACATTTCTCTTTATTTTCATGTATATACAATGTTTCATATACTTTTTTTTCTTTATAATTTTTACAATATTTGATGACTTCAATACTTTCTTCACAAATCATAATGTGTCCTGTTTCTAAAAAATGGCAAAATGGACCTGATTTAATATCTTTTCTTTTTATAGCTCTGTCATGCTCTTTACCTCTTTCTATTTTACTTTTTGCTGACCTATGTATATCATCTTGCATATTTTTCAAATAATTTTGTATACTATTCCTATCCTATCATTCTTATCATTTCTTATTTTAGAATTACTTACTAGTTTTTTTTTAAAGATCTACTATTTTTCCATTCAATTCCTATATTAAGATTTATTTTTTTCTTTTCTATCATTTAGAATTTCATATACATCATTAGAATATGGAATAGAAATCCATTTCTTATTTTTTCTTTCAATTTTATTGCTAACTTTTTTATACCTATTTTTATTTATTAAAATATTTTTTTACAATTTTACTATTATATCTATATTCAATGTATTCATCTTGAATTTTCAATTTTTGCTTCAGTGCATCTTTATCATTTAATGTAAGCCTATCATTTTTTTTCTTTTAACTCTATTAGTACCCCAATTTTTTGACACCAAGGTTGATAAGATTCTGGATGTATCATTCCTCTAACATTTTTATTTTTTATGTAGTGCTTTATATTAATCATTCCATTTTCATTTTGGTGCCAAAAAATGGGGGTACTAATAGGGTTAAAAGAAAAAAATGATAGGCTTACATTAAATGATAAAGATGCAATGGAGCAAAAATTGAAAATCCAAGATGAATATATTGAATATGGATATAATAGTAAAATTGTAAAAAAATATTTTAATAAATAAAAATAGGTATAAAAAAGTTAGCAATAAAATTAAAATAAAAAATAAGAAATGGATTATTATTCCATATTCTAAGGATGTATATGAAATTCTAAATGATAGAAAAGAAAAAATAAATCTTAATATAGGTATTGTATGGAAAAAATAGTAGATCTTTAAAAAAACTAGTAAGTAATTCTAAAATAAGGAATGATAAGAATGATAGGATATGAATAGTATATAAAATTATTTGTAAAATACGCAAGATGATATACATAGGTCAGTCAGCAAAAAGTAAAATATAAAGGGGTAAAGAGCATGACAGAGCTATAAAAAGAAAAGATATTAAATCAGGTCCATTTTGCCATTTTTTAGAAACAGGACACATTATGAATTGTGAAGAAAGTATTGAAGTCATCAAATATTGTAAAAATTATAAAGAAAGAAAAGTATATGAAACATTGTATATACACGAAAATAAAGAGAAATGTATGAATTTAGTAGAAGGGTCGGTATGGTCATTAAATAAAAATTGGAAAATTTAAAAACATCTTTATTGTTAAGTTTAACCTGTATATGATATGTAAATCACGTGAATTTTTTCAATTGTTGTAATATCGTGATAAGGTTCATTTTTTGAATGAAAATCGATTAGATATTAATAAATTTATTATTTATATATTTTAAGTATTTAGTTGTCTATAAATTGAATATATTTCATTTTAAAGATATATATATATATATATATATATATATATATATATATATATATATATATATATATATATATATATATATATAATATAAGGAGATTAACTATTACTGTCTTTCAATCCACAGAAGTATTTTCAGTTAATTGTTTAGCCATCTTCAAGTGGTGCTAAATTCAATGACATCATTACAAGTTAAATATTAATAAAAATGATATTTAGATTTTATTACCCAAATGTATATACCAATAAGAAGATACACGAGATTATTAATTATCTCCTTACAACATTTGGAGATTGATTGATCTGGTTCCTGCACTGATTTGCCATTAGTAAAATTATAAAACTCTCATAATTGTTATTTGCAAGTCAAAACAAAGAGTGGTGTGTATAAAAGTAGGAAATCATTAATTTAGTTTTGTGCTTATTACTTTGAAATGTTAATTCTTCCTTCTATGTAGTAATTTAATTACCCAGCAAATAAAGAAAATATATAATTTATAATAATGTTGCTAATTAAGTTATATAAAATTCCTTCCATACTACACAGAACTAAAATGTATGTAATATATAACGATTTTTAATTTTTGCAAATACTTTTTTAACAAAAATCATCTTTTAAATACCTGGGCGGGTTTTTTTTTGTCATTGGGGTCTGGTAATGTTGCCGTTTTACATTTCTGTATATTTTATACTGACATATGCTTCCACATTTCTTTTTCATCGGCTTTCCCATTTTCTTCATTATTTATTAGTATTACTATATTATCTTCCATAGGTGTAATACAGTTTTCTACTACCAATCTTCATGGTTTATAAGATTTCTGATTCATGCTTTTCTGCTTTATTGACTGCAGATTAGCTATTGCTGTTTCCAGTGGATAGTTTTTTTTTTCAAAATTCCAATAAGAGTGTATATTGAATAGTAGTAAAGTCATATTTAATTTTTGATAGTGTTGATAGATGTCAAATCTAATAAAGTGATAAACCCATCTTGTATTTGTTCCATACGAATATTTCTTTTTTGAATTGAAGAATAACTAGTGCATTCCATAAAGTCAAAACATGAGTTAAAATTGCTAAGTAATCGCCAAGTTTACAATCATGTCAGAATATGTCACAAAATAGACTTTCTCTTTAGTTAAGAACTACTGCATTTTAATAAAACTAATTCAAAATTTAGTGATAAATTTACTGATTAACCTGTGTCATTGATCATTATTTTATTAATTACGATTATCATTATTTCAATCTGATATTAGAAAGATTGTTCTATAAGTTGAAATAATCCATTATACAGAGTAAACTGAAGTTATGTTCATAACACATTACTATTGATTTATACATGTATAATGGTTTTCTAAAAAAAATCACATTTTTAAAACAGATATATTGAGTACCTGGAAGAAATGCAGTTGGATCAGCAGGACGTTCATCTAGAAAACATACAAAAAATGAATATTAAGGAATATATTTATATAAAAAAAATCGAATATTTAAAGCAATAATTTATAAATTGGTATGTGAATTTCTGCAGTATTATTATGTAAAGAAATTTGGTTTTTATGAAAATATGTAAGTGAATTTAAATCCTCACCATGTTTAGGGTAGCACATGGTTTACTTGTGTTTATAACGATTGCAAGCATTTAATTGGAAATACATTCTTATATGAATACAATGAATTCTTTATTAATATATTGGTATTGTGTTTAATTTACTAGGAGAACTTATATATAACGTATCAAGGAAAAAAAAAACCTTAAAATATTAGTTGGTAACATTTAAGGTTTGGATTTAAAAAATATCAGAACTATTGTTTGCATTAATTATTAAGTATATGCATGTGAAAATGTTATATTCATATATAAAATATAACAGGAGAAATATATAAAATTAATTATAGAAACCAATTACACTATTAGGGTATTAGATTCATAATCATGGCTATCAAAACATTACAATATTTAACTGTTAATAATTAAAAATCGACCCACATTTTCTTTGTTTATTAGAATCATATTGACTCTCTGATCCATCACACTTTTATTTTGCTCAACAGCCCAAACCCGTTTCATATTTTGTTTTCAGCCATAACTTTTTTAATAAATCAACCTAACGAGGTCTGAATCAAAATTACATTCGCATATATTGTCTATGATATGTAAATATCAAAAATATCAGATAGGAAAAGTTTGATTTGTTCTAAAAAAATGTGGTAAATAAAAAAATATATATTTTTATTTTTTAATATATATATATAGTAATCAATGTCTGTATTCTAATTATAAACAAATACACACACACACACATATATATATATATAATTCTTCGAAAAACAATACAATAGTCAATGCAGTAAATAATATTTTAAAACTAATATCTATTATAATTTAATAGAAATACTTTCAACTATCTAAGTAGTCATTATCAATTATATTCAAATTCAGTTACAAAAAACATTATAAATGTCAACAAAACAATTACGTAAAACATCAATTTTCCCACAATTCATTAATTATTATATTAGCAGCTTGTTTATTTATCAAATGCTGCTTTCTATTTCTTATTAACATAGCTTATTTAATTTTATGATTATTATTATTTCTTTCAATACATAAAAAGTTAACCTTATTAAAATCAAAACCATATTTATATGTTACATTATGATCAAAGAATACTGAAATTGATATAGCATCATTTCTAAAATAATCATAAATTAATTTATAATATTGTTAGTAAGTTTAATAATAATTGTAATATGTTAAGTGCTACAGATATTGATAAAATGAAATATACTTGGATATCAGTATCGTTTATTTGTAATGAACAAGTGAAATTTATAAAGCAAACATATAAAAATATATTTAGAGTGACATTTTATACTACTCCAGATTTTAATAGATTGAGAAATAATTAAAAAAAATACATGTAGTATTTTAAATCAAAGTTGTGCAATATATAAATGGTGGTGTGTTTGTGGAAAAGCATATATAGGTGAATTTCAGTGTACAATGGAAAGGTCAAAATAGTATTTATTGTAATCTAAACAAGTGCAAAAATCAAGACAAGAGAGTGTTAGAAATGATGACATATCACTGTCAGTATTCTTTGATCATAATGTTACATGTATATATGATTTTGATTTTAATAATGTTAAGATTTTATGTATTGAAAGAAATAATAAACATAAATTTAAAGACGCTATGTTAATAAGAAATGGAAAGCAGAATTTGGTAAATAAAAAAGCTGCTAATATAAAAATTAATGAATTGTGGGAAAATTGATGTATCATGTAATTGTTTTTGTAGACATTTATAACGGTTTTTTGTAACTGAATTTGAATATAGTTGATAATGACCTCCTTAGATAGTCAAAAATACTTCTATTAAATTATAATAGATATGTGTTTTAAAATATTATTTACTGTATTTATTATTGTATTATTTTTCTATATATATATATATATATATATATATATATATATATATATATATATATATATATATATATATATATATATATATAGTGAGAGTACCATATGAGCCTCACCTAAAACAATTTGTGTTTCTTTGTGAATTTAACTGTGCCTATATCGATTCAATAGATATAAACAACATACACCTATCTTAAGCTTTTCATATATCAGCTATATACATAAACCAATTAATATTAAAGGAATAATTCTAAAAATTAATTATTCTAATTTGTTTATACACACACATAAATAAATATTTCCAACTAATAGTATTTTTATTAACCAAAACTTGACATTTGACAAAGCCTTAAGTCATCATTGCATTTTATCAGTTGAAACAAAGGAAATAAACGTTTAAAGTTCATTAAAAATTGTATATTTTAAACAATAGAGAGTGTGAGCATGATTATGTGATATGCTTGCAGAAATTGATCCAAGTATAAAAACGAACTAACATTGTTATAACAATAATCTTCTATTTAGTTATCAAGGTAATAACTAAGTCTGTAAATTTAAATGTGTTCGAATTTAGAACACATTTAAGAAAAAAGAAGATTCAATATTTTAAAACATTCTTCAAATAATTAATTTACTTATTTTTAATATTATAAAGAATACTATAAAAAAATAATCATTGAAATTGGCAAGGTTATAAGAGTTATCAATGTCTTCGAAATGAGCTTTCAAAATATATATTTAAGAAGACAAAAATTTACAAAGATGTTCTTTGGCTAGACAATTTATGCCAAGGACTTCTGCTGATGTTTTAAACCTAAACATGTCAATTTATTTCTACTTAATGCCTAGAGTATAATCATCATAATCTCCACTAAAAAAGTTGCCTCAATAATGGAGTATTATATTGAAGAAGATTTTAAATATTTTACTATGTAAATATTTAAAGGAATGAATATTTGGATTACCTCTTCGAAGGATGATCAAGGAACTTTACCTTTCAACATTCATCGTCATTTTATTTCATTTAAGGAGGGATACAAAACCATTATTCTTTCTCATCTTGCAATACTTTGTTGTGCACTTTAATAACTCTTAAACATTATTTCCTTTGGGGATAATTATATTTATGTGGAAAAATTACTTCGCATATGAAATTGGAGAACTGATAAGATGAACATTTTATTTTTGTTTATTTAATAAAATTTAGATGTTGATATTTTGATATATGCTCTGGTGAAAATGACAGCTGACTAAGGTAAACGTTTTTAAATTATTTCAATTTGGAAGTAAGTTTTATTATATTCCAAATTGAATCTTACCTGACAATTATCATAATTTCTTTTTAAACATACATAATTAATATCAGAATACATTCTATTATTAATCTAGTGTGAATGGATGTTATCATATATAGACATACAACACACATTGAATCATTTTAATGACACAATATGTAGATTTATAATGTATGGTAGTATTATTTATTGTACACATAACTTTAAATTATATATATATATATATATATATATATTTAAAGTTATGTTTAAAACAATGTAATTATTTACATATATATATATATATATATATATATATGTAAATAATTACATTGTTTTTTTTCTGAATGTTAAATAGTCTATTATATATATATAAGCACAGATTATAATTCTAAATTTTAATATTTTATTATTGATGTGATATTTTTGTTTCTATTACGGATAAAAATGTGTTAAACTTGATTTTAAAATTAAACAGGTCTCGTTTGTTTATTTTATTTAGTCGTTTTATAAAACCAATAATTATAAATATACATACTCACGCATATATATATTGAATCAACTTAATGATTTAATATTTATAAAAAAGTTATATATAGCTTATACTAAGTTTATCATTACTATGGGATATTTTTGGAAATGACTGAAGAGAGTCAATTGCGATTTCTACTCTGAGCTCGGGATTCCGAGAGTAATGAGGTTATGAATAGAGGAGTGGATTGGATTATATTTTAAATCACATCATCCATGGCATTCTATAAGAAGACTCAAAGTCCGAATGTAGTTAGATGCAACTTCCTCGAGTCCTGAAAAGGATTGTCCCATTATACATGGTGCCCATACTTAAGGCATGAAACAGTAGTTTTTCATTAATTAAATCCATAGTTTAAAAATATATATATATGAGTATGTTGTGAATTGGTAAAAACACTGAATAATAAATAATAGAAACCTTGAAATAAAATACACCGTAGTAAACAGATAAATCAGTCGCTTTAAAATAAATAAATAAATACAATTATAGTTTGGGCATTAAAATATATATTACAACAACGTCTTATAAAAGTAGGAAAAATAGAATTACATTTAAGGGCATAAACACAGCATGAAATCTTATGGCATATATTAAAGTATAACTTTGAAAAGAAAGTAATTTATATATATTACATTAGGAATTTTTCATTAATGATAACTAGAAGTGGGAAAAAGCTAATAATAATGGAAGTAAAAAGTTTCGACGAATCTTTAACCGATAAAGATAATGAAATAGAAATTACTTCAGTTAGTAATGAACAAAGATCTTTACAAGTCCTAATGTCTGAAGGGTCTGAAGCAGAAGATGAACAGTCTTCACAAGTTCACATGACAGATCAAATATCACCTTAAACACAAAAAGAAACTGGAGCTATAACAGCACAACAAATCGATAAGCATATAGCTCAATTGTTTCAAATGATAATGCATCTACAAGTTAGTATGGTAACCAAAGCTGATATGAATAATATGAAGGCTGATATGGTCACCAAAGCTCATATGAATAATATAAAAGCTGATATGAATAATATAAAAGCTGATATGGTCACCAAAGCTGATATGAATAATATAAAAGCTGATATGGTCACCAAAGCTGATAAGAATAATATGAATGCTGATATGGTAACCAAAGCTGATATGAATAATATAAAAGCTGATATGAATAATATAATTACTAATATAAATAAAATGAATGCTGATATGAAGTGAGAAATGGCTAGAATGAATGATAATATGGTAACTAAAGTTGATATGGATAATATGGAAGTGAAATTAAGAGAAGACATAATTTCTATAAAAGAAAAATTAAAAAAAGATGATGAGATGATTATCCACCACTCAAGTGAACCTCAACAAGCCATTATCTTACAAAAGAACATGCCTGGTTTTATTTTTGAAACTAATAATGGCACTAAACATTATTTTTATTGCTAAAACTTCACTTTCACATGAATCTTCTATTGGTTTGACTCTTCAAGTTTCCAAAAATAAGATAGAAAACCATTCTATCAATCTTAATTTGGGAAAGGTAATCCCAAAAACATGTCAGAGTGACACTGATTTATATTTATTAAACTTGTCCATGAATAATATGGAAGCAGAAAGGTTATGTAACCAAGAGATGCAAGTAAATGTGAACATCTTATGTTCAGAACATAAGGTTTGTTCTGAATAAAGAGTTCATGAATATAGTAGTAAAATTCAAAGAGAATTACTATGTGTTCAAAAGCTTACCACAGAAGAAGATTGTCATAATAGACAATCAAAATTTAAACATAAAATTTGTAATCATGATAATTAAATCCAGAGAACGCTTTTAGCTATTAAAAGGATAGTTAGTGAAGAAAACTGTCTCTTTATGAAAGATGATTGCATTAAAGCAAGAGAAATTTATAGATGTGTCTTAGAAATATGTCATAGGACATAATATGTTTCCATAATCAAAAGGAGTCCAAATCATAGAGAATTATCAAGTGATGTTGGGAACAGCCACATTCGACAGTAATAGCCAAAAAAGTTTACATTACCATAAGTTATGCCAATGTGAAGGACCATTTACATTTATTAGGCAAATGAATACTAATGTCTAGAAAAAAAATAGCATGTAATATGGGACAGACTTCGAAAGTTGCAGACTTGAAATGTGAAATGGTTTTTGTGCAAATGGATGAATCCTAATATGATTTTCCATAAAGGGAAAATTAAATAAATGTATATATGTATATAAATAAGTGAAGTAGATATTAATAAAAAAGAATGTATCAAGTTAACCAAAGTATAAAAAAAATATTTGCAGGTTTATTAGAGTACAAGTTATGGTTAAAATGCAAGTCCATTATTATATATTTTTGATATGGATATGTATTGTAATAACAATCAGCATTAAGCCAATGTACATGTGTTTTGTGGATGTATATATATATATTGTAATGATCCGGAGAAGGTAGACTTAACGTAAACTGCACTACAGGGCACCATCTAGGCATTTGAACCTAGAAAAATTTATAGAGTAGGCAGATACGTAAGTAAAAAAAAAAATTTTTTTTTTTTTGCATCCGGTCGTTAGCCCATGTCACTAGCTCAGTGGAATAGCAGAGATTTAAAAAAATAATCTAAGAGTATATATATATAAAAAATAATAAAATAGGCCACTGCCAGTAATTAGCATACAAACATTTATTTATGCACATATATATAAGATTTAAAATTATTTTAGTATTTGTTTTACATTTTAACATTTAACATTATTTTTAACTTTGATTTTTGACTTTAATTTACATTTAATTACTATTATATTCTAATTTTACATTTTAATTAAGTTCGCACAGATGGGATTATAAAAGCTTGTTTTAAGATGTTGCTATAGATCGGTTACATAGATTACATGGTTAAAAACATTTCAAAAGAAACATAAACGATCAAAATACAAAATTATTGACTACTGACAATTGCGGAGGGAAATTTATATGTAACCCAATAGTATTCACCATAAGATACTTGCATTGTCACCAATAACATAAAAGACATCCGAATAAATACACTTTAGATACTCACCGTAAGGTATCATTATTTATCGAATGTCTATATATTTTGATCAAATATGAAAACCCAAAACATACTTAACCGATAACCAATCCATGCAAGCGTCTATAAACAACTTAAATTTACTGCATTTTTATTTAGGGTCGAGTATGAATAGACCACATAAATTTGCTTTTGAAAATAAACATTCTATCCCTATTTAACCTTAGGCTAAAATTCGTAGTCAAACTGGCATCAATTCATCTGATATATCGATGTATTCAATGTAATAAAATACGGCAGCACAAAAGGTTAAGAGAAGAAATTGCCTCTTATGAGATAGGAATATTACATCTATCTGCAAAGAAGAGCAATAAAACAAAAAACTCTATAGAAAAGAACTGCGGTATCCGATTTATAATTTTTTCCATAGGCAAACAGAAGTGTGCAGCGTATGAAGCGATTCTGCCCGTAGCGAATCAATATTACATCTACTAATCACACCAATATATCCAATCCATTGACCCAATTTAACCACGAAACAAATAACCTAAGATTACCCTCCCCTAATATAACTTTACAAATCTATACAGCCATTCACGCCTGACTTAAGTTTAACATTTATATAATTAATTTAACGAAAAACAAAAAAAAATCATGATAAAAACTTAAAGAATAAAAAATAAATAAATGGAAATGATTTTACATAAATAAGGAAAAAAATACATCAAATAACACTATTAATAAAGAATTTAGTTTGGTCAGATAGGATTCTATTTGTAACAATTCAATACTAGGAAAGTTTAAAATTTAAAGTTCTTAGTGTTTTCAAATTAATATTATTCGTTATATCTATCTTAGAAAGTTCTTACAGTTTTAGAAATGTTCATCTTTTACAATTGCTTGCCGTTTGAAATCCAGCATTAAATTTCCCGATGATCCTGTGGTCCTCTGAATATAAGAAAAGCGATGTTTCATTTTTCCACTTTATAACAACTGAAGGGATTGAACGTGCATCCTTCAATCTCTTCTTCCGCACCTCTGCACTAACATCTATCTGTCACATCGTAATAATCATAGCAACTCACTAATTAATAATTTCCAAATTTTCCTTTTATACGTATTCGAAGGATTGACTTGGCATTATGTCATCGATGTGATGATCCTTTTCGTTGAGGTCCGATTTCCCAATGGATTTATTTCATTTGCTAAAAGTTTCTATTGTTTTCCTATCTGACCGGTGTTTTTACATTTAAATGCCCAAGGCTGGTTTACATTTAACTAATTAACAATCATTTCCATTTCTGATTAATTAACCTGTTTTTCAAATCAAAGATATATTTCTATCTCTAAATCTTTTTAAGTTTTTGTTTTTAAAATACCTTTTCTATTTTTAATACAGTTTTATTTTAATAATTTTTTTTTATCTGTGCGATTTAATATATACGAGTTTAAGATGATATTTAATTTCAACTTTTAATTCCAAAAGAAAATCTCCAAATGCGAAACTTTTAATCCACTTTCATGTTCAACAAATAAAAAAAAACAACAATGTAACGAACATCTGTGCTCGTTACATATCAGTAAAGTTACTTAAAAAAAATGACCAAAAAAAAAATATTTTACTTAGGGTTAGTAATTACGGTACACAATTGACGAAGACATTTACAAAACATCCGGTTAATAATTTTACAAAAAGACTATATACAAAAAGAAAAATGTTTACTATCGCATACCTAAGAACCTTTTACGTTTACACCCCTCCCCACAAGAGTTCTATTTTATTTTATACATTTTATTTTTAGACACAGCATGACAAGCAAGTTATTTTAAATTATTTATTTAAGAAGGTTGCATTGGACTAAATACGTTTTGAAAGATAATGGATATATACGTGTATATTTGTAGCACAATTATAAATACCACCAACTTATTTATGACTGATTGAAATGCAGACATAGGGTTACACTGAAGTAATTTCCAAAGGTACTCATCATAAGGCACCACATTTACCATCATAAACTTCTGTGGCTGTGCGCTCCTATACACATTAAAGCATAATTTATATTAACAAAAAAATTATCAATTGCAACCTTTTGACTTTCTTTTTAACAAAATACAGTTTAAAATTATTTATATCTTTCCGTTGGTTTTTAATATATGTGCTATTTCTTTCTGGCAGTGCTTTTATCAGATTTAAAGTATACGACTTTATGTAAACAGATAAAAATATTTCATTTTGACAAAATTTGCTCAGGGTATTTGTGGTTTATTAAAGATTGGCCCCACATTGGGCGCCAGTTTTACTGTACCGGACCATACTCCCTGCGGAATTCTTTTCCTAATCTTGCACTGAGCATGAAGTGACCAAGATTTAACAGGTAAAGAAATGGATATCAATTTAGCCGATTTCTATACTCATATATGTTAGTACTTCCAGCTAAACTGATAGAAAGAATGGATTGACAGGACTCTTCCAGTCAAAACACCCTTTAGTTGATATCTTATTTAAATGCCCGAATATTTAGAACAATGGCAAGTACACACCTTTGAAAAATCTATTTACAAAATAGACTTTTGTGCCCCACTTCTAGAAAAGAATCAAAAAATGAATTTTTCAATCTCCTCAGAAGGATGACAGCTTGCCAGGTAAGAAGTGCCGATACAAGATAAAAAAGGAGGTTTTATATTACCAAATTCAAGAAGACATTGATGAATGGAGAGTGATGGTACCACCAGTCATTCGGGGCCTTCTCACTGATTACATTCACCGATTATATGGACATTATGGAACCCCAAAAACTGAATATTGCCTCAAGTGCTGGTTCTATTGGCCTGGGATGCACCGGGACATAATAAAGATTTTGAACAAATGTGAAATATGCCAGCATGCAAAACCACTGAATAGAGCATACACAACTCCAATGAAATCAATCATCCCTAACAACTCAAAGGAAATAATGGCCATGGATTTTTATGGTCCTCTGCCACCCTTCAATAGAAAAAGATATTTACTCATTGTATATGACCTTTTCTCCAAATTTGTGGCAGCCTACCCTTTAGCAAGAACTACAACACGTGAAACTATAAAAGTTCTAGAGTCCTCACATTTTAACACAGTTGGGAAACCAGAAACGATCCTGACAGACCATGGAACCCCTTTTGTATCAGAAGAATGGAACAAATGGGTTACTAAGCAGCGAGTTAAACACGTACTTACATCGATCCGTAACCCCCAAAGTAATCCTTGTGAAAGAGTTATGCGAGAGTTGGGAAGGCTGTTTCGTACATACTTACCGACAAACCACAAGGGATGGGTAAACAGCTACCTCAGATACTAAATTATATAAACTGGTCTGTACATGAATCCACTGGATTCCCTCCAACACAGCTACATTTTGGAAAATTCGTACCAAAACTCTTCAAGGCAAATTTCCCAGGGAGCAGAGACAAAACAATTGACATGGAATTAGATAAAAAAAGGCTCAAGCCCAGATGCATAAGATGAGTCTCAGAAAAAACAAAAGGAAACACAGCATGCAAAACTACCAATTCAAGGTAGGGGATAGAGTGATGGTCAGAACGCCTCATGTGAGCATTCCAGAAAAGTTCCAGTGTAAAAAATTTTTTAACCTTTATGAAGGCCCTTTTGAAATTGTGGACTGCAGTGGGAATAATGCTTTTTGGATTAAAACAGAACAGTGAATAAAGGGCACATACAATGCTCGGGCACTAAAACCCATACCATAGCATCCAGGATGCTCTAGAGATCATCTCACATGTATAGTTCATAATAAAATCTTAAGACTTTAAATGGTCATACCCATTTAAAAGTCTCATTGGAGAGGGGGGTATTGTGCCAGGCATTATCAAATGTCCATGCACAAAATCTGCTGTAAAGAATATTACAGCAGATACATTTATGAATTTGTAGATATTAAGCACAACAAATATATAAATGTGCTATATTAATAATGGAGTGGTCTGAGCATTAAAATACCCACACACACCAATTTAAATAATATGAAAATGATATAGAAAATATTGTAGAAACTCATGTATTTTTTTGGTTTTATATTTCCTTTTTGTATATGTCTTATGATATGTTATTTTATGTATTTGGCTTTCTCTGAAAAATTCAAATAGAGAAAAGCAATTGTTCCAATATAATTGTACATATTTTTTTAATTACTTTTCTAAAAACTAATTTTATTCTGTAAACTAAGAATGTTAATTGCTTGTGCAAAAATCTGGTCAAAAGCAAAACGTTTGATAATGCTTTAATTAAACTGTTATCTTTTTAAAAATTCTTTTGAATTGATTTTGTGAGCAAGTGGTCTGAGTAATCAGTAAGGAATGTTATAATCTAAATGATAAGATAAATTGAAAGGATTGGCTGATTCATGCTTCCCAGGGGGGCTAGTGGGATTGATATTGTTTGGTCAGGGCAGTGAGATTCATTCCTTTTTGGCAGCCGTTCTAGGCAAGTCATGCATTTTTTTTGGCTCCAGAATTCTCCAAGCAACCAGCTACTTAGAGATTAAATTATGAACAGGACTACTGCTGACATTTTCTAAGAAATCCATTATACAGTTCTTTTAAGAACTAATGATTTCTTAAAGATTTAATGAACCAGTCAAATAGCAAGTGAACATTTAATAAAAAATTATTATCATATACAAACAGAGGAAAATATGGGGCAATCTACCAGAGAGTCCAGTGAAATGACCGTGGGGTAAACAACCAGCCGGTGCACCGCCCTTTCTCTATCCCAAGCCGCCATGATGTGACCACGCCAGTTCTGGCCGCCCTGCCTATGCCTAAATGGATGAAATCCTCACCACACAGCCCGTTGACTTGAAGCCCACTCAGAGCCCAGAGGAAAAGAATGAAGATGCCGACATAAGTTTATTTTAAGATGTTTTATTAATATTGAGATAATTAACTTTGATGTTTCTGGCTAAATATATATCATTAATTTTTTTATTTTTTTTATTATTATTAATCATTTAAAAAAAAAGAGAGTTGTCTCTCACATATATATATTTAAATTCACGGTTATTACGGGCACAAATGATAAAGCTTTTACTTAAATCTTTTGAGTCAATTTTTCTATTTCAAATTCTGGTATTTTCAACAAGGGTTGCAATGAGATTTTTTTTGTTGTTGTTGCTATTCGTTTTGCTCTTGTTGTTATTCCTAAAATTTGTCATATATAAATATGCATGTATATATATGCGTGATACGCTTATAATATTCGGTAAATACGATATCTCATGCTGAATATCTAAAAATGTATTTAACCGTATATCCTTTTTAAGTTATTTTTTTGTCAATGCTGCACCTTACGATGCGTGCATGAAGGGATTGATATATTATAGATTCCCTGTAAACAAGTACTCTAATAACTTTATATTTAAAATAATAGTAAGTGTATAATTGTACTGCACGTATATACATGTATGGGAATTCATCTATAGCAAAAGAGAAATAGATACAGTACCTTATGGTGAGTACGATATAGTATCTGAGCCAATGCAACCTTGTTGACTTGTTGAAAAATACGAAATTATTGAAATATAACATAATGCAAATATACGTATGCATAGTTTTTTTTTTTTATTATTATTATTTTTGCTATCAATAAAAGGGGTTTAAAGTACTGAGTAAAAGTGTATGCCTGTATGACCAAAAATATCATATCTATATATCAAATCACACAAAGCAAAATTTATTTCTACAGGGTAAAAAAAGCTCAGACCACTTCCATTACTTATAAATATTGTAAATAGCTTTAGGGATTTATTATTTTTCTTATTTAAAATTATATTTTGTCTATTTCAATGCCTCGAATATATATATGAGTTTGTGATCATTAATTATTTAGTATTTTTATTTTATTTTATTATATCATCATTAGTATAAAATGGTGGTGGGTATTTGAGATTAAATAAATATTTAATCATAATATTAAACTTTTTTCGTTTTCGTATCATTATTTATATTGATAAAAATGTGTTCTTTCCTTATCAACCACATACCTGTAATAATCATTTAACTTACCCATTTGAAGACCCTAGATGTAGAGTGACTTGAGCTAGCCACACGGGATATCGCTCTACTGGGGTGGTAAATCTTATTCTTATGCTCCGCTGAACATATGGTATTACACATCCTTCTGGGAGGGTGAAAAATTCATTTTTGGATTCTTTTCTAGAAGTGGCACGCAAAAGTCTATTTTGTAAATAGATTTTTGCAAAGGTGTGTACTTGCCATTGTTCTAAATATTCGGGCATTCAAATAAGATATCAACTAAAGGGTGTTTTGACTGGAAGAGTCCTGTCAATCCATTCTTTCTATCAGTTAAGCTGGAAGTACTAACATATATGAGTATAGAAATCAGCTAAATTGATATCCATTTCTTTACCTGTTAAATCTTGGTCACTTCATGCTCAGTGCAAGATTAGGAAAAGAATTCAGCAGGGAGTATGGTCCGGTACAATATATATATATATTATATATATATATTGTATCCATATATATATATATAGCTTTTACTCTATGTATCCATATATATATATATATATATATATATATATATATATGGATACAAAAGAAGATAGAGTAAAAGCTTATAAACAACTTGTTAAAAAAAGGTCAGTCAAAGAAATAAAAATGTGAAGACAATTTCACACAATTTCAAAATTGGGGATCAAGATTTTATAAAAACACCTCATATGAGTAAACCCCAAGAAAGCAAATATCAAAAGTTTTACCATCATTATGAAGGACCTTACACTATCATAAAGCAAACAGGTCCCAATGCATTCTGGATAAATATAAAGGGAGACATTAAAGGCACTTACAATGCTAGAGCTCTAAAACCCTATTTTGGTCAAACAAATTAATAATGTTTGCCTCATTCTACTTATGTACAGAGTAAAATATTGGAAGAAAAGATAACTTGAAATAGGTAAGGAGAGGAAAAGTTTTCATTTAAAGGTATATAGGTTGCTATATGTATAAGGATGTATGTTAGTCAAAAAAGACATTAATTTTCTTTAATGATAGTATGTTAAGCAATTAAAATTAATTCTTAAGATACCTGAAAACTAAAATCATTTTAAGAGTTAATCCAAGATGAATGATGGATGTTCTTATGTTTTGGAAAGTTCTCAAAAAAGTCCATGAGTCTTAAAAAAAGCAGGATGGAGACTAACAAGCAAAGATATGTGTCATCTATAAAAGAGGCACATAACAATAAATCCATTATACAAAAATAAAAAAGGAGAGAAAAAGAAAGAACCATATATATATATATAAACCTATATATATTTTTATTTAAAATTTTAACCATATATATATATATAAACCTCCTTGTCTTTTTATTTAAATTGAATGATGCTTAATATAGAGAAAAAGAAAGGGTTAGAAAAAAATAGAGCAAATAATAAGGGTTGATAAAAGCAGGAAAGAAAAACAAGCTCCATAACTTTATAATTAATGCAAACATTGACACACATTAAGTGTCCAAATTTAATGGTAAATATAAAATTTGAACTCTTTTAAGGAGGGGGGTAATGTCAGAGTACCATATGAGCGTCACCTAAAATGATTTGTGTTTTTTTGTGAATTTAATTGTGCCTATATCGAATCAATATATATAAATAACATACACCTATCTTAAGCTTTCATATATCAGCTATATACATAAACTAATTAATATTAAAGGAATAATTCTTAAAATGAATTATTCTAATTTGTTTATATACACACATAAATAAATGTTACTAACTAATAGTATTTTTTTATTAACCAAACGTTGACATTGACAATGCCTGTAAGTCATCATTGCATTTTATCAGTTGAAACAAGGGAAATAAACATTTAAAGTTCATTACAAATTGTATATTTTAAACAATAGCATGAGCATGATTATGTGATATGCTTGCAGAAATTGATCCAAGAATAAAAATGAACTAACTTTGTTATAACAATAATCTATTAAGTTATCAAGGTAATAACTATGTCTGTAAATTTAAATGTGTTCGAATTTAGAACACATTTAAGAAAAAAGACGATTTAATATTTTAAAACATTTTTCAAGTAATTAATTTACCTATTTTTAATATTATAAAGAACTATAAAAATAATCATTGAAATTGGCAAGGTTATAAGAGTTATCAACGTCTTCGAAATGAACTTTCAAAATATATATTTAAGAAGACAAAAAATTATAAAGATTTTCTTTGGCTAGACAATTTATGCCAAGGATTTCTGCAGATATTTTAAACCTGAACATGTGATTTTATTTCTACTTAATGCCTAAAGTATAATCATCATAATCTCCACTAAAATGTTGCCTTAATAATGGAGTATTATATTGAAGAAGATTTTAAATATTTTACTATGCAAATATTTAAAGGAATGACTATATGGATTACCTCTTTGAAGGATGATCAAGGAACTTTACCTTTCATCATTCATCATCATTTTATTTTGGCTAAGGAGGGATACAAAACCATTATTCTTTCTCATCTTGAAATACTTCATTGTGAACTTTAATAACTCTTAAACATTATTTCCTTTGGGGATAATTATATTTAGGTGGAAAAATTACTTCGCATATTAAACTGGAGAACTGATAAGATGAACATTTTATTTTTATTTATTTAATAAAATTTAGATGTTGATATTTTGATATATGCTCTGGTGAAAATGATGGCTGCCTAAGGTAAAAGTTTTTAAATTATTTCAATTTGGAAGTAAGTTTTATTATATTCCAAACTGAATCTTACCTGACAATTATCATATTTTTTTTAAATATACATAATTAATATCAGAATACAGTCTATTATTAACCTAGTGTAAATGGATGTTATCTTATATAGACATAAAACACACATTGAATCATTTTAATGACACAATATGTAGATTTATAATGTATGGTAGTATTATTTATTGTACACATGACTTTAAATTATATATATGTAAATAATTACATTATGTTTTTTTCTGAATGTTAAATAGTCTATTATATATATATATATATATATATATATATATATATATATATATATATATATATATATATATATATATATATATATATATATATATATATATATATATATATATATAAGCACAGATTATAATTCTAAATTTTAATATTTTTATTATTGATGTAATAATATTTTTGATTCTATTACGGATTAAAATGTGTTAAACTTGATTTTAAAATTAAACAGGTCTCGCTTGTTTATTTTATTAGTCATTTTATAAAACCAATAATTATAAATATACATTCTCATGCATACATATATATATATCACTGCAGAAAGGAGTTTGGTATTAACTGAAAGGAGACCCTTTGATTCCTCTTGGAGGCCTTAAAGGAACCGAGCAGGGCAAATTCCTAATGTCCACTCCATACATTTTTGTCATTGCAGCTGTTATTACTATGTGTTTATTCACATACTATACAAACATGGATGGGCTGCTCACCAACACACATTAGCCAGTGTGGTGAGTTTTTTGGCTTTTTACCTCTGAGTTTAAGATCAAGAAACACCATGGTGTTTCTTCTCAGTGCCTGATAATGCAGAATAAATGTTTGTGTAAATGATAAATATTTTTCCAATACATATATACAATTATGACAGACAAAAATAAAGCATGGCCCTTATTCCCAGGAGGCTGTAAAGTCACCAACCAAGGCAGCGGTTGGTGGCCGAAGGCAGAAGGTGCTAAGAATCTCCTGATTGTGGACCCAGGCTGCCATTTGATGACAAATTTTTATTTAGGTACTTACAACTGCAGATCACTTTCAAGTGAAGTAAGATTGCAAGAATTATAAGAAAAACTCTCTTATATTAAATGGGATATTATTGGACTTTGTGAAGTTAGAACAAAAGGTGAAGAGACAATTGATTTAAAAAGTGGACATATATTTTATTATAAAGGCACAAATATTGGAAATACAAGTGGAGTAGGATTCATTATAAATAAAAAGTGGAAGAACAATATTGTGGAGATTGATGGTGTATCAGAAAGAGTGGCAAGATTAGTTATACAACTTAATAGCAGATACCAAATGCAGATAATTTAGGTTTATGCCCCAACAAGTTCTCATAGTGATGAAGTAGTAGAAGATTTTTATATGGATGTAGAAAAGGGTTTCGATAAGAGTAAACAACATTTTAAAATTGTTATGGGAGACTTTAATGCTAGAATTGGTAAACAAATGAAAGATGAAATTGCTGTAGGTAATTTTGGTTATGATAATAGAAATGAGAGAGGACATAGACTTTTGGAGTTTGCAGAAAAAGAAAAACTTTATATTATGAATTCTTTTTTTGAGAAAAATGTTAAAAGAAAATGGACATGGAAACATCCAAATGAAGGTACAGCAGAATTGGATTATATTTTGACTAACAGGAAATACATATTTCAAGATTGTAATGTTCTTAATAGATTTAACACAGGAAGTGATTATCGATTAGTAAGGTGCAAGATGTGTGTTAATGTAAAACTAGAAAGACAAAAATTGTTAAGAAAAACAATATTTACAGTTGATATTCCTAATCTTCAGAAACATTCTAATGAATTTAAATTAAAACTTACAAATCGATTTCAAGTATTAGTAGATTTTGAACATGATTCAGATTTGAATGAAATTAATATAAAAATAACTGATACACTTTTAAAAACTGCAAGAAAGATAGCTAGTAGAAAAAAGCAGCAATTGACCAACAAAATTTCTACTGAAACTAGAGAATTTATGAAGAAAAGAAGAAATATATTAAGATATACAAAAATGATGCACTAAAAAGAATTGAATATCTCGAATTTTGTAAAATGGTGCAGACAAGAGTTGAAAATGATATAAGAAAATATAATTGTGAGCTATCAAGAAAAGCTGTAGAAGAAAATAAAAGTCTTAAGAATGTAAAACAACATTTTGGTATTGGTAGGAAATTTATATTTGCAATAAGGAAAAAAGATGGAATTAGTACTAAAAAGACAGATGACATCATGAAATTTGTAGAAAATTTTTATCAAGAATTATATAGTAATAAAGATCAAGTACCTCCTTTATCTATTACATCTTCCGAATTGCCCAGAATTTTAAATGAAGAAGTGAGAAATGCAATTAAATGTATGAAGAAAAAAAAGGCTCCAGGTAATGATGGAATTATAATTGATATATTAATAGAAGCAGGTGAAGAAACAGAAATTTTTTTAGCAAAGTTATATACCAAATGTCTAAATGATAAAGATGTCCTGGATGATTGGAAGAATGCAGTAATAATATTAATATTTAAAAAAGGTGATAAAGAAGATACTAGAAATTACAGTCCTATCAGCCTTTTATCAGTTTTATATAAAATTTTTACCAAGATATTTACAACTCGTCTACAGAGAACATTGGATTTCCACCAACCAAGAGAACAAGCTGGATTTAAAAGTTGTTTTAGTACTGCAGATCATATTCAGGTATTGAGAGAAGTTATAGAAAGGACAAATGAATATGAGATGTCATTATGTTTTGGATTTGTAGATTATGAAAAGGCATTTGATTCTATAAACATTTCTTCAGTGATTAAAGCATTGGATCATCAAGGTATAGATCCAGGATATTGTCATATTTTAAAGAATATTTATAAAAATGCAACAGCAACAATTAGATTACATATTGATACTGGGAAAGTCAACATTGAGAAAGGTGTAAGACAAGGTGACTCCATATCTCCAAAACGTTTTACAGCAGTGCTGCAAGAATTATTTTGTGGGTTAAAATGGGAAACTAAATGAGTGAAAGTAAATGGAGATTATTTAAGTCATTTAGATTTCACAAATGATGTAGTTGTTTTTGCAAATAATGTTTCAGAGCTGCAGGAAATGTTGCAGGAGTTATCAGATGAAAGTAGGAAAGTAGGACTAAAGATAAATGTTAAAAAGACTAAAGTAATGTTTAATCAGTTTGCTCAAAATATGAAAATAAAAATTGATTATGATGAATTAGAAAATGTTAACAGTTACAAATACCTTAGTCAGATTATTAATACAGATGGAAACATAATGCAGGAAATTAATCATAGAATTAAACTTGGTTGGAGTGCTTTTGGTAGAAATAATTTGATACTAAAAGAAATATGCCTATGTGTTGGAAAAGAAAGGTTTTTAACAAATGTGTTTTACCTGTTCTTACTTATGGATCCGACACTTGGACACTCAATAGAAGAGCAATACAGAGACTCCAGACCACTCAAAGAAGTATGGGAAGGTGTATGTTGGGAGTCACAAGAAGAGATCAAAAACGCAATGTATGGGTAAGAGAACAAACAGGTGTTACTGACATCATTGAAAAAATTAAAAAATTGAAGTGGAGTTGGGCTGGACATATTGCTAGAAGAGATGATAATAGACGGACAATTGAAATTTTAAACTGGATTCCAAGAGATTGTAAAAGACCCAGATAGAGACCACATGTGAGATGGATGGATGAAATAAGAAAGTGTGCAGGGGTGATGTGGAGAAGAGAAGCTAAAGATCAGAGAAAATGGATTAAACTTGGAGAGACCTTCATCCTGCAGTGAATTCATAACTTAGTGATTTAATATTTATAAAAAGTTATATATAGCTTATACTAAGTTTATCATTACTATGGGATATTTGGGGAAATGCCTGAAGAGAGTCAATTGCGATTTCTACTCTCAGCTCGAATTCCGAGAGTAACGAGGTTATGAATAGAGGAGTGGATTGGATTATATTTTAAATCACATCATCCATGACATTCTATAAGAAGATTCATAATCTGAATATAGTTAGATGTGACTTCCTCGAGTCCTGAAAAGGATTGTTCCGTGATTATATATATATATATATATATATATATATATCATTTACATATTAACGTATGTTATAATAAATGACATAAAATCTGACTTAGCATTTAGAAACATATACAAACCCATAAAATTAATGTGGAACATCATAATAAATATAAAAGATCTAAAGGTAAAAGTTAAATGACTGACAATAAGGCTCAAAAATAGTTGGTGGATTAAAACTGCTGAGAAGATACATACAGTAGTTAGCTACTAATTTCTGATAGTAGGCATTCTAGATCCTGTTTTGATGCATTGAAAGCAACACATAGACCTGAGAGATTATATCACAATCACTATTCCCCCAAGAAATATTTTATACATAGTTGTTCACTTTCTTATTATATTTTCTTTGCTTATAGATAAAATTGTTATAAATGACTAAAGCAAAAGAAATGATTATTAATTTATTTATTTATTCATTATAAGATATTTATTAAACTTTTTTTTATTTTTATATAAATAAAATGTCTGTTAATTAAAAGAAAATTGTAATTATAATAAAAATAGCAAATTTAATGGTAATAAAGTATTATAAACAATCCTTAAATCTGCAGAAGTACTTTTGGTTCATTTCTTAAACCTGCCTCTACTCCCATTAAATTCAAAAATCAAAATTATAATATAAATAAAAATCAGCCACATCTTTAGTTAAAATGCTGAATTTGAAAACAGTAAGGTGTCTGAAGATCTTGATCTTTCCTTCATATTAAAGAATTAGATAAATGATTGGATTGAGTTAGTATTTTCAATTTAATGTCCTAACTTCTCACTGATGAGAGTGATAGCTTGAAACTAGACTGGGGGTGGAGACCATGGTAGATAAGGATTTCAGGTATTTTCTTTTGTAGCATTTATCATAAAAAAGATTGTTTAGAGTCATTATCAGGAGTATTCAATTTTTAAATGTCAAGATAACTAGAAACAAAGATAAACTAGATTACTATATGACTATTAAACCAATAGCAAAAACATGTCACATAAAAATGACAGGTTTAATGTGCTTCTTATTATGAAATGATTATCTTGTAAATATCCATCAGATAAATCAAAAATATTGAGATTTATTGTAATGAATTGTTAAATGTTGGATATAGTTATGATTATGATTATTATATTATTAAATATTTTAATTCTAAATATAATGTTAATTCTTCTGATTAAAAAATTGGATATCAATACCATATATTCTGAATCAATAGTCAAGTTTCATTAAGAAAATTTATAAAGGTATAAGTGATATTGCATTTTATGCACCACCTACATTAAATAAATTAATAAATAAATCAAAAGGTTAAACCTTATTGAAAAATAAAAATTGTATTATTTACAAATGGACATGTAGGTGTGGCTGTGGATATATAGATGAGTCAAGGCCAATATTGGAAAAAAGAACAAAAGAGCACTTGTTATTAAAAAGTGTTCAAAATACAAAACAAAATTATAAAACTAAAGATAATTTATGACCTTCCGTTTTTTATGAATATAATAAATCATGTATATATCATTTTGATTTTAATTATAGTAAGGTTAAAATGTTGGAAACTGAAAGAAATAATAATAATAAAAATAAAGCAATCTATGTTAATAGATAAATTCAAGCAAGATTTAATCAATAGGCAGGCAGCAAACATTATGATCATGGAATTATGAGAATGTTGACATCATGGAAATATGGGGAAGTTGACATTTCCATTATGAAGTTGAAAAAACGACAAGGATAGTTGAAAGCACACTGAAGTGTCATTTTTAGATATATTTTTATAAACTTTTAAGTAATGTATTTTCTAATATTTATTTATAAATTTATGTATATAATTTTGAAGAAATACAGACAACGATTTGTAATATATATATATATATATATACATATATATATATATATATATATATATTGTGAGAGTACCATATGAGCCTCACCTAAAACAATTTGTGTTTCTTTGTGAATTTAAATGTACCTATATCGAATCAACAGATATAAATAACATACACCTATCTTAATCTTTTCATATATCATCTATATACATAAACTAGTTAGTATTAAAAGAATAATTCTAAAAATTAATTATTCTAATTTGTTTATACACACACATAAATAAATGTTTCCAACTAATAGTATTTTTTTTTATTAACCAAAACTTTACATTTGACAAAGCCGTAAGTCATCATTGCATTTTATCAGTTGAAACAAAAGAAATAAACGTTTAAAGTTCATCACAAATTGTATATTTTAAACAATAGAGAGCATGAGCATGATTATGTGATATGCTTGCAGAAATTAATCAAGTATAAAAACTAACTAACATTGTTATAACAATACTCTTCTAATTAGTTATCAAGGTAATAACTATGTCTGTAAATTTAAATGTGTTCGAATTTAGAACACATTTAAGAAAAAACAAAGATTCAATATTTTAAAACATTCTTCAAGTACTTAATTTACTTACTTTTAATATTATAAAGAACTATGAAAAAATAATCATTGAAATTGGCAAGGTTATAAGAGTTATCAACATCTTCGAAATGAGTTTTCAAAATATATATTGAAGAAGACAAAAATGTATAAAGATGTTCTTTGGCTAGACAATTTATGCCAAGGATTTCTGCTGATGTTTTAAACCTGAACATGTAAATTTATTCCTACTTAATGCCTGGAGTATAATCATCGTAATCGCCACTAAAAGTTGTCTTAATAATGGATTATTATATTGAATAAAATTTTAAATATTTTACTATGCAAATATTTAAAGGAATGAATATTTGGATTACCTCTTCGAAAGATGATCAAGGAACTTTACCT
Source organism: Epiperipatus broadwayi (assembly GCA_028023455.1). NCBI lineage: Eukaryota > Metazoa > Onychophora > Udeonychophora > Euonychophora > Peripatidae > Epiperipatus > Epiperipatus broadwayi. The sequence continues at coordinate 227,732 of JAQFVV010000133.1, read as the reverse complement.
TTCAACATTCATCGTCATTTTATTTCATTTAAGGAGGGATACAAAACCATTATTCTTTCTCATCTTGGAATACTTTGTTGTACACTTTAATAACTCTTAAACTTTATTTCTTTTGGGGATAATTATATTTATGTGGAAACATTACTTCGCATATTAAATTGGAGAACTGATAAGTTGAACATTTTATTTTTGTTTATTTAATAAAATTTAGATGTTGATATTTTGATATATGCTCTGGGAAAATGATGGCTGACTAAGGTAAACATTTTTAAATTATTTCAATTTGAAAGTAAGTTTATTATATTCCAAATTGAATCTTACCTGACAATTATCCTAATTTCTTTTTAAACATAGATAATTAATATCAGAATACATTCTATTATTAATCTAGTGTGAATGGATGTTATCTTATATAGGCATATAACACACACTGAATCATTTTAATGACACAATACGTAGATTTTTAATGTATGGTGGTATTATTTATTGTACACATGATATTATATTATATATATGTAAATAATTACATTATAGTTTCTGAATGTTAAATAGCTTATTATTGTATTATATAAAAGAACAAATTATAATTCTAAATATTAATATTTTTATTATTTATGTGATATTTTTGTTTCTATTACGGATTAAAATGTGTTAAACTTGATTTTAACATTAAACAGATCTTGTTTGTTTATTTTATTTAGTCATTTTATAAAACCAATAATTTTAAATATACATACTCATGTTATATATATATATATATATATATATATTGAATCAACTTAGTGACTTAATATTTATAAAAAGTTATATATAGCTTATACTAAATTTATCATTACTATGAAATACTTGTGGAAATGCCTGAAGTCAATTGCGATATCTACTCTGAGCTCGAATTCCGAGAATAACGAGGTTATTAATAGAGTAGTGGATTGGATTATATTTTAAATCACATCATCCATGGCATTCTATAAGAAGACTCAAAGTCTGAATATAGTAAGATGCAACTTGCTCGAGTCCTGAAAAGGATTGTCCCGTTATACATAGCGCCCATACTTAAGGCATGAAACAGTAGTTTTTCATTAGTTACATCCATAGTTCAATATATATATATATATATATATATATATATTGAACTCGGATATATATATATATATATATATATATATATATATATATATGAGTATGTTGTGAATTGGTAACAGCTCTGAATAATAAATAATGGAGACCTTGAAATAAAATAAACTGTAATATCAGATAAATCAGTCGCTTTAAAATAAATAAATAAAGACGATTATAATTTGGGCATTAAAACATATATTATAACAACATCTTATAAAAGTAGGAAAAATAGATTTACATTTAAGATCATAAACACAGCATGAAATTGAAAATAATGTAGTTTATATATATAACATTAAAAATTTTTCGTTAATGATAACTAGAAGTGGGAAAAAACTAATAATAATGGAAGTATAAACTTTCGAAGAATCTTTAAGTGATAAAGATAATGAAATGGAAATTACTTCAGTTAGTAATGAACAAGAATCTTTACAAGTCCTTATGTCTGAGGGGTCTGTATCAGAAGTTGAACATCTTTCACAAGTTCACATGACAGATCATATATCACCTCAAACACAAAAATAAACCGGAGCTATAACAGTACAAGAAAGTGATAAGCATATAGCTCAATTGGTTCAAATGAAAATGCATCTAGAAGTTAGTATGGTCACCAAAGCTGATATGAATAATATGAAAGCTTGATATGGTAACCAAAGCTGATATGAATAATATAAAAGCTGATATGGTCACCAAAGCTGATATGAATAATATAAAAGCTGATATAAATAATATAATAGCTGATATAAATAAAATGAATGCTGATATGAAGGGAGAAATAGCTAGAATGAATGATAATATTGTAACTAAAGTTGATATGGATAATATGGAAGGAAAATTAAAAGACATAATTTCTATAAAAGAAGAGTTAAAGAAAGATATTGATGATGTTAAGGAAAAGATGCAAGTAGAAATCAAGGATGTTGAAAATAAATTGTTTGAAGAAGTGAAACAGTTATCATTAGATTTAAATACTGTTCAAAAAGATAATGTTGAAATGAAAGAAACAGTAAATGAAGTGAGAAAAGAGATGAATGAAGGAAACTTACAATGTCAACAACATTTTAAAGAATTTAGTTGTAGTGTAATTAGTCAATTAGAAATCAAATATCAAGAGATACACCAGAGGCAGGAAACTTTTAAAAATGAAATCCAAACAAACCAAGAAAAGTATTATGAAAAGATTCAAGAAGAATTTCAAGTTATGTATGTGAAAGTAAATCAGTTTAATATAAGACAGAGTCATGAAATAAAAACAAAAATGCAAATTAATGAAACCATAAAGCAAGATTTAAGACAGCTAAGAGATAATGTGGCTTTAACTGAATCAGATATTATTATAACTAAAAAGGTTTTAGAAATAATTATAAAGGACACAAGTGGAACACAGAATCAAATACATCACTTGAATAAAACCACTACCCAAAATTTTATCCATGTTGAATCTCAATTAGATAAAAATTCACAAAATATAAAAAGGCAATTAAGTGAACATAACCCAAATATACAAGATGATAAAGATAAAAGAAATGTAGAAAATAATTCAGATACAATTACCCGAGATCTTCATGATGCAAACAATTCTTTATTGGAATCTATCTTTCCACATCAAATGATTCAAGAAAATGAAGAATATTTTATTCGTGATAATTTTGATGAAGTTAATCCTAACATAAATCAAAGTAATTCAGATTTACCTATGCTAACACCACATATAGATTCTACAGTGCTAAATAAACCATATAATCATATGACACAAATGAATACCATTAATTAATTTGTGTGACTCAAGGTTTTTAAGGGATTACCAAGTGAAGCACCCATAGAACACCTTAAGAGTCTTAATTTATATTTTTCAGTAAATAAGAATTTGACTGAAGGAGAAAAAGTATTTATTGCATATAGTCATTTACAGGTGGATGCACTCCTATGGTGGGAGTCATTATTCAAAACTCCATCCACATTTAATGATTACCAAATTATGTTGATTAAAAATTTTTGGAGTAGGGATAAACAAGAAACATTACTTTATCATCTATTTCAAGAGAAATATAGGCCTTCTCCAGGGGTAACATTGACTAAATTCTTCTGATGTCAAGTTACCAAATTTAAAACATTAAGTACTTATCATTTAACAGAATGTGATATTATTCGTATTGTCAAAAGAAACTTACCATGGAAAATTGAGCAAACATTGTTATGCACAAATACCAATAGTATAGAAAAAATAACAGAATTACTTAACAGTATTGATTTAAATAATACTAACATATCATCAAGAACTACAGAAAAGAGAAAAGAAGAACTCACAGTAAATACTATTTACTATAAAAAAAGAAAGAATAATAATGACATAAATCATTGTAAAGGGAAGTCATTACAACTAATCCCTTCTCATACATACTCAAATAAAAGTAATCAAATATCAAATAATAAAGACAAGATGAATCCTCTCAATAGCCCAGAAAAATCTCAACCTACAACCAGTAATCATGCACTGAAAATACAACAAAAAACAAAATGAAATGGTACTTGGGGTCATGTTCCTCACCTCAAGAAACCGAAAAAAGAATGAGGGACATAAATAAAATAGAAAAATGGGAAATCACTAATTTAATGCATTCATGGGAGAACAGAGCACCTGATTTTGCTTTTTAAAGTTGCCCCATGATAGAGGTGTTGTTTGAGGATATACCAGTTAAAGCATTATTAGATTCTGGTAGTCAAATATCAGTGGTGTCAGATGCATTCTATCATAAAGTTCTGACAAATAACCCTAACATCAAAATCTTACCACTAAAATCCACACAAGTCACCATGGCGAATAATAGAAACACCAAATTATTACAAAAACAAATTTGGGTACAAATTAAAATTGGCTAAGCAACCCTCTATCATGTCTTTCTTATACTAGATGGCTTAATACATGAGGCTATCTTAGGGGCATATTTCCCCCACATGAACCATTCTATACTTGATTTCTCAAATAAGATAGTTGGGATTAATGATGAGGTTTTGGGAATGACATTGCATCCAAGATATGGTTTTTTTGAGGTTGATTGTATGATATTTGTAATCCCACAAGCACTAATTGAAAGTAAAATCACAGAATCTAATTTACTTGGAAACGATGACAAAATTAAATTACGATCTGTTATTAATGAATCTGGCCCTATTTTTTCAGAAATAACAGGGATAATAAAGGGATTACAGCAGAGGATAAATATTATACATGACCATCCCTTTCAATCCAAATCGTATCCTATAGCATACCAATATCGTGAAGAGATAAAAACCAAATCAATAAGATGCTAGATTGGGGAATTATTTCAAAATATTCTTCACCTTATTGCAATCCAATTGTTACTGTGAAGAAGAAAGATGGGACGATAACATTTTGTTTAGATGCTCATCAACTGAACAAAATTACGGTTCCTGATAGGAACATCCCACCACCCATCCACAAATTGTTCATGAAATTTGGAAATAAGAAGGTATTCTCCACCTCTGACTTAACCTCCAGTTATTGGCAAATGGAACACCATCCTGATGATTGCCAATATACTGCCTTCTGAAATGAGGGTTTCACCTATCAGTTTAATAGAAATCCTTTTGGATTGATCAATAGTGGTGCTGGCCTTATATGATGCTTGGATAAAACCTTATCCCCTGAGGTCAAACAGATCATTACAATTTATGTGGATGATGTAATTATTGCATCTACCACTATTGAAGAACATCTTCAACATCTAAGATTATTTTTAAAGAGTGCTTTGTGAAGGGAATTAAAGTCAATTTCAAGAAAAACACATTGGTATGTAATGAAGTGGTTTTCTTAGGACATATCATTGGATGCAATGGGATAAGACCTCATCCTGATAAGATCAGTGTCATAGAGAACTTCCCAAAACCCACGAGTAGATAACAAATTAGATCATTCTGGGGACTGTGCAATTTCTACAATCGTTTTTATTGAATGTTCTCTGACCACATGGAACCATTACTAAAACATATTAGAAAAAATGAAAGGTGGAACTGGAATAGTGAACAAGATGAGGCATTTGCAAAGATTAAAACAGGGTTCTTAGAGCAAACTATCTTAGCCTTTCTTGGTTCTAACAAACCATTTATTGTTCAAACGGACAGCAGTGGTTTTGGTTTAGGGGTAACATTATCCCAGATCCAGGTTTTGGTCAATCTGGTGTCCTCTATTTCATCAGATGCCTCTTGAAAGGTGCAGAATTAAACTGTACTGTCACCGAGAAGGAGGCACTAGCCATTGTGTGGGCCTACCAAAAGGTTTCACAGATGCTACTTGGATCAGAGGTGATAGTGGTCACGGTTCACAAAAGCCTTGACTTCCTGAATCACAGCTACTTGACTAACAGTCGTTTAATCTGGTGGAGCTTGTTATTGCAGGAATTCAATTACACCATCCAATATTGCAAAGGATCCGATAATGTTGTGGCAGATGTGCTCAGTCGAAACCCATGTAGGTCAGAACAATATAACATATAACCTGTCAGTAGATAATGCCTACATTACTAACATCAATCTAATTATTGATAAAAATGTAGAGAATGATTTAGAAAATTTACAAGACCCACAATCAAAAGATCCTGACTTAAATCCCATAATTAATGCATTAAAGGGGGAGAAAGTTATGCATGTGCCAAAAGATCTTATCCGATATAAGTTAGAGAAAAATGTCTTACTTTATAAACCAAATTTGGATATTGAAGAGTGGAGGGTAGTTATACCCAAATCAATAAGAATACCACTTGTACAATATATACACTGTCTACATGAACACTACAGTGCTCATAAGACAGAACATATGATTAAAATTGGTTTTACAGGCCCAAGATGTATCAAGACATCTTGAAATCACTGCATGACTGTTTAGTGTGCTTGTGAGCAAAGCCAGCAAAGCAAAGTTATGTTAATTTAATGAAATATATTATTCCAGTAAGACCAAATGAGATCTTAGTAAATGATTATTATGGACCTCTGCCTCCATTCAATAAGAAAAAAATATTTATTAGTTGCTTATGATCTCTTTTCAAAATATGTGTCAGCTTACCCAATACCCTAACTAATACTTGACATACCATCAAAGTATTAGATACCCTCCAATTCATTGGGATAGGAAAGCCTAGAACCATATTAACAGATCATGGTACTCCTTTCCTATCCAGATAATGGAAAACATGGGTAGAAAGATCTCAAATTAAACATGTGCTTACCTCCATTATATATCATCAGCCCAACCCTTGCAAATGTATAATGTGGGAGCTTGGTAGGTTGTTTAGGACTTATTTAAAAGATGAGCATAAGGGATTGGTTAAGATAACCAAGCCTGTAATTGATTTCATCAATTGGAATGGGAATTAATCAATTGGATTCACACCAATTATATTACACTTTACAAAAACCGTACCAACATTATTTGCAAGGTATAAAACTATGGCAACATATGCTGAAATAGATACAGAAGAAGATAAAGTAAAAGCTTATGAACAACTTGTAAAAAAGGCCAATCAAAGAAATAAAAATGTGAAGACAACTTCACACAAATTCAAAATTGGGGATCAAGTTTTTTTATAAAAACACCTCATATGAGTAAACCCCAAGAGAGCAAATATCAAAAGTTTTAACATCAATATGAAGGACCTTATACCATCATAAAACAAACAGGTCCCAATATATTATGGATAATTATAAAGGGAGACATTAAAGGCACTTACAATTCTAGAGCTTTAATACCCTATTTTGGTCAAAACAAATTAATAATGTTTGCCACATTCTACTTAGGTACAGAGTAAAATATTGGAAGAAAAGATAGGAGAGGAAAAGTTTTTGTGTAAAGGTATATAGATATCTATATGTAAAAGGATGTATGTAAGTCAAAAAAGACATTAATTTTCTTTAATGAGGGTATTGTTAAGCAATTAAATTAATTCTTAGGATACCTAAAAACTAAAATCATTTTAAGAGTTAATCCATGCTGAATGATGGATGTTCTTATGTTTTGGATAGTTCTCAAAAAAGTCCATGAGTCTTAAAGAAAAGCAGGATGGAGACTACCAAAGAACATATGTGTCATCTATAAAAGAGGCACATAACAATGAATCCATTAAAGAAAAAAAGGGGAGAAAAACAAAGAACCATATGTATATGAACCTCCTTGTCCTTCTTTAGTATAGAGAAAAAAAAGGGTTAGAAAATAAAATAAATAATAAGGGTTGATAAAAGCAAGAACAAAAACAAGCTCCACAACTTTATATTTAATGCATACATTGACACACATTAAGTGTCCAAATTTTAATGATAAATATAAAATTTGAACTCTTTTAAGGGCTGTGGTAATGTGAGAGAATCATATAAGCCTCACCTAAAACAATTTGTGTTTCTTTGTGAATTTAACTGTGCCAAATATCGAATCAACAGATATAAATAACATAAATTTATCTTAAGCTTTTCATATATCAGCTATATACATAAACTAGTTAGTATTAAAAGAATAATTCTAAAAATGAATGATTCTAATTTGTTTATACACACACATAAATAAATGTTTCCAACTAATAGTATTTTTTTTATTAACCAAAACTTGACATTTGACAAAGCTGTAAGTCATCATTGCATTTTATCAGTTGAAACAAAGGAAATAAACATTTAAAGTTCATCACAAATTGTATATTTTAAACAGTAAAGAGTGTGAGGTATGATTATGTGATATGCTTGCAGAAATTAATCGAGAATAAAAACAAACTAACATTGTTATAACAATAATCTTTTATTTAGTTATCAAGGTAATAACTATGTTTGTAAATTTAAATGTGTTCGAATTTAGAACACATTTAAGAAAAAAGAAGCTTCAATATTTTAAAACATTCTTCAAGTAAGTAATTTACTTACTTTTAATATTACAAAGAACTATAAAAAAATAATCATTGAAATTGACAAGGTCATAAGAGTTATCAATGTCTTCAAAATGAGTTTTCAAAATGTATGCTTAAGAAGATAAAAATTATAAAGATGTTCTTTGGCTAGACAATTTATGCCAAAGATTTCTGCTGATGTTTTAAACCTGCACATGTAAATTTATTACTACTTAATGCCTAGAGTATATTCATCATAATCTCCACTAAAAAGTTGCCTTAATAATGGAGTATTATATTGAAGATTTTAAATACTTTACTATGCATATATTTAAAGAAATGAATATTTGGATTACCTCTTCGAAGGATGATCAAGGAACTTTACCTTTCAACATTCATCGTCATTTTATTTCGTTTAAGGAGGGATACAAAACCATTATTTTTTCTCATCTTCGAATACTTTGTTGTGCACTTTAATAACTCTTAAACATTATTTCCTTTGGGGATAATTATAATTATGTGAAAAAATTACTTCGCATATGAAATTGGAGAACTGATAAGATGAACGTTTTATTTTTGTTTATTTAATAAAATTTAGATGTTGATATTTTGATATATGCTCTGGGAAAATGACGGCTGACTAAGGTAAATGTTTTTAAATTATTTCAATTTGGAAGAAAGTTTATTATATTCCAAATTGAATGTTACCTGACAATTATCCTAATTTCTTTTTAAACATACATAATTAATATCAGAATACATTCTATTATTAATCTAGTATGAATGGATGTTATCTTATATAGGCATATAACACACACTGAATCATTTTAATGACACAATACATAGATTTATAATGTATGGTGGTATTATTTATTGTACACATGATATTAAATTCTATATATGTAAATAATTATTATAGTTTCTGAATGTTAAATAGCTTATTATTGTATTATATAAAAGAACAGATTATAATTTTAAATTTTAATATTTTTATTATTTATATTTTTTTTGTTTCTATTATGGGTTAAAATGTGTTAAACTTGATTTTAAAATTAAACAGGTCTTGTTAAATTGACATACTCATGCATATATATATATATATATATATATATATATATATATATATATATATATATATATATATATATATATATATATATAATAATTTGAATTATTATTATAAATTTAAAAATACAGACATTTAATGGTTGTAGTTATGTATATATATATATATATATATATATATATATATATATATATATATATATATATATATATATATATATATATATATATATATATATATATTGAATCAACTTAGTGACTTAATATTTATAAAAAGTTATATATGGCTTATACTAAATTTATCATTACTATGGGATACTTGTGGAAATGCTTGAAGAGAGTCAATTGTGATATTTACTCTGAGCTTGAATTCCGAAAGTAATGAGGTTATTAATGGAGGAGTGGATTGGATTATATTTTAAATCACATCATCCATGGCATTCTATAAGAAGCCTCAAATTCTGAATATAGTTAGATGCAACTTCCTCAAGCCCTGAAAAGGATTGTCCCATTATAATATATATATATATGAAAAATGAAAAAAAACAAGTTAAAACCTTGCTAACACTTGTATTTATGTCAATAGATGGCATTCTACCAAAAACACCGTCAAGCGTAAGTTTGTTTACATAAATGTCAGAGCAAGCATTCACTATCTCTAACTTTAATTCCACTTTCAGATCATGATTTCAAGCTATTTGCTATCGACAGTGAAAGACAGTAGTAAGAAACTAGATCTAAACACAAACTCTGAGCATTTATGAAACAGTTTCTATTCAGCTTGCAAGCGTGAATCATTTAGACACGTTAATGTCTTCAAACTCAGCATAGCAAGCCAGATAGCTACATGGGTCTGATATCAGTTTAGCATCACCACATAGTAGAAGCCTCTGCAATATATATCATTGCAAGAAAGACCTCAGAGGTACATTTATGAAAAACAAAAAAAAAAGTTAAAAACTTGCTAATGCTTGTATTTATGTCTATAAATGGTGTTCTACCAAAAACACTGTCAAGTGTGAGTTTGTTTACATAAACGTCAAATCAAGCATTCACTATCTCTAACTTTAATTCCACTTTCAGATCATGATTTCAAGCTATTTGCTATCGTCAGTGAAAGACGGGAGTAAGAAATTAGATCTAAACACAAACTCTGAGCATTTATGAAACAGTTTCTATTCAGCTTGCAAGCATGAATCATTTAGACACATTAATGTCTTCAAACTCAGCATAGCAAGCCAGATAGCTACATGGGTCTGATATCAGTTCATCATCACCACATAGTAGAAGCCTCTGCAATATATATCATTGCAAGAAAGACCTCAAAGGTACATTTATGAAAAACAAAAATAACAAGTTAAAACTTGCTAATGTTTGTATTTATGTCAATAGATGGCATTCTACCAAAAACACCATCAAGTGTAAGTTTGTTTACATAATCATCAGAGCAAGCAAGTTTTTAAATGTACCTTTGAGGTCTTTCTTGCAATGGTATATATTGCAGAGGCTTCTACTATGTGGTGATGCTGAACTGATATCAGACCCATGTAGCTATCTGGCTTGCTGTGCTGGGTTTGAAGACATTAACATGTCTAAATGATTCACACTTTCAAGCTGAATAGAAACTGTTTCATAAATGCTCAGAGTTTGGCTGAATAGGAACTGTTTCATAAATGCTCAGAGTTTGTGTTTAGATCTAGTTTCTTACTCCTGTCTTTCACTGTCGATAGCAAATAGCTTGAAATCATGATCTGAAAGTGGAATTAAAGATAGAGATAGTGAATGCTTGCTCTGACATTTATGTAAACAAACTTACACTTGATAGTGTTTTTGGTAGAATTCCATCTATTGACATAAATACAAGCATTAGCAAGTTTTTAACTTGTTTTTTTTTCATAAATTTACCTTTGAGGTCTTTCTTGCAATGATATATATTTCAGAGGCTTCTACTATGTGGTGATGCTGAACTGATATCAGACCCATGTAGCTATCTGGCTTGCTATGCTGAGTTTGAAGACATTAACATGTCTAAATAATTCATGCTTGCAAGCTGAATAGAAACTGTTTCATAAATGCTCAGTGTTTGTGTTTAGATCTAGTTTCTTACTCCTGTCTTTCACTGACAATATCAAATAGCTTGAAATCTTGATCTGAATGTGGAATTAAAATTAGAGATAGTGAATGCTTGCTCTGACGTTTATGTAAGCAATCTTATGCTTGACAGTGTTTTTGGTAAAATGCCATCTATTGACATATATATATATATATATATATATATATATCAATAGATATATATATATATATATATATATATATATATTTATAAACAGACAACCCCATATATCAATTATAATGTTTGGCAAATATATATCTTTAAAATGGATAAGTGGACCACATGAGATAATGGATGTAATACATTGGCTGTCTAGTTACCATAACACCTATAGAAAGTATTTGACTGCTGTCTACCAAATTTAAATTCTAATACCAATTATTTATCTTTTGGAATTTTATAAAAACAATTTTAGATCTTGCATAGATCTTATCTAAGAATTTAGGTTAAAAGTTTCAGTAAAAAGTTTCCTCATTGGCCATGATCTCTTAAGTAAGATATAAAAATAAACTTTTATGGAAAAAGTATATTTATGAGCATCAACTGGTAGCTGACCTCAAGTGCAGAACCCACTAGTGTAGTGAGCATTATACTTTCCCTATAACTTTTAATGATCCTATTTATACTATCTCTAATGAGGTGCCCAATCCTAGATAGCTCATTCTAAGAGTTGGGAAGAAATCTTATTGGATGAACAGAGGTATACGAAAAATCTGTGTATTTGAATGCTCTCTTTTCCTCTTTCTAAATCTCTTAAGCCTGCTTGTGTATTACTTGGAATTAGCTGTATTAAATTTCCTGTTGTTAAACCTTTATTTCATTAGTTAATTGCTCAAGTTTGCTTAAACTTAAGGTTTGATTTTAAAATGTATTTAATACATACATGCCTATTGATATCAGGCATATTTATCTAGTTTAGCAATACATCTTGGCAGGGAAAGCAATAGACAAACATAAACAATAAATCAATATATAATTCCAGTTATAAGGTAGGTATATAATTTTATTATTAAATTATTAAAACATATTATCCATACGTCAAAAAAATATGTAAATAATTTTCATATCAAAGTATAACAAAGCAATAAGCACAAACAAAATGTTTTACTAAATAGCACATAAATGTTGATTGTGATAAAAAAGTATATACAGTTATATGCTACAACTCAAATTATTAATTTAATCGTATATAATTATTCAGAGGGTAACAATAGGCAATTCTAAGTTTATATTAATATAAAGGGAATTATATTACCTTGTGGACCCCAGGGTTTTAATAATGATATATTCACTTATGTATGTTTAGTTAGTTCTAAGTTCACAATACATAAGAAATGGAGATTTTATTTTACTTAACAGAGATATCTGTTATTGGTGAAGTCCAACATTAGTGTCCATTTGTAGTATTAACTGGACATGAAACAAAATAATAATGATGTCAATTAGTAAATCTTTCAATGGGAACTTGTTTGTCACATTAATTTGATCATTTTCCTTTAACACTATGTTATTTAGTGTATCATCTTGGTGTAGTTTTTATGTTTCTCGTGCTGGCTGGTGGTAGGTAGAATCAGTCCGTACTTATAAAGGATGGTGGCACCTTCATGTAACAACTGTTACCCCATTATTTCAAATGTTGCCATTTTATAAATTAATTCAAAATACATTTCTTCTGTAAGTTAGTTAATTCAAAACCTTTGATGTTCTTTATAACCATGAAAGCATAGCTTTCCAAAATATTATATCAAAAAATATATATGAATTAATATCACTCTTTTCGAAATATCCCCTATTCTTTTTTGCTCAACTATTCCAATTCAAATGATTATTTTTTTCCTTTTTTATACTTTCTCCAAAAAGAGTTTATTAGCATTTTGATCTCTTTCTCTGGAAAGCTTTTGACATTTTTTTCCTATTAAATTTGGAAATTTTGTTCACCGTACATTTATTACAGTTTTTTCGGAATTTAAAGTAGTTACGTATTGTATCAAATAACAAAGAAGTGCCTAGAGGCATATACAGCAAATTCTTTTTGTTACCCTCATTAAAGTAAGATATAACTTTCTAAAAAATGTATATTTGAAACAATCAATAAAAAATTGATATTTGTCCATAACTGTATGTCTCAAATTTGTAATAACATATTTTTAAAAAAAATTCTGAAATAAATAATTATACTTTTTTAAATGGGGTTTATATCAATGTAATGTGAAGAGTGTTTTGCATATAGGGCACAGCCCAATTGAATGCATGACCCAAAGATGTAGTCATTTTGTTGTAATGGACACAGGCATATTTTCTGCACCATTAACCCTATTTTTAACTCTATGGAGGCCCACCATAAATTGGCATATAGACCCCTCTCCCCCATACATAGCATTTCTTTTTAATTATTGTATATACCTGATTCCTTCACCAGACATATGCACATTCCTGTACTGGATAATGTTCATGTCCTTCAAATAATATCACACTGTCATATGAACATCCCTTTCAGCATGGTTTTATGCTAGTATCTTCATATTGCATTGGTTGTGACTATATATCAAAGCAGGCATTGTTTTTGCTATGAACTTTTAGTCTCAGATTTAATGATTGTTTTGAAAAGTTTGAGTAATCTATGTAGCAATGTATACTCAACATTATAAAACAAACTTTTACATTCAAATATCAGTCTTTCAAGCTAATTGTGCACACTTTTAGCAAGTGTTAATAATAAATGAATACTTTCATTTCCAATACAAGATATAATATTTATGCAGGAATACAATGAATCCACTTATTCCTATAACTCAAATGCTTATATATGAGCAAATTTGATGTACTGGCAAAGATAGCATGAAGAAAGAACACTCATTTAAATTACTTTTTACGATGTCTGAATGAATGATGTCGGTCAAATTGTCTAAAATTTACTAAACATCACTCTAACTGAAACTTAATCATATGTAAATAAGAGTGATGTTTAGTAAATTCTAGACAATTTGACTGACATCATTCATTCAGACATCATAAATAGTAATTTAAAGTGAGTGGTCTTTCCTCATGCTTTCCTTGTCAGTACTTCTGATTTGCTCATATATAAGCATTTGAGTCATAGGAATAAGTGGATTCATTTTATTCCTGCATAAATACTATATATTGTATTGGAAAGGACAGTATTCATTTATTATTAACACTCACAAAGCGCATGCACAATTATCTTGAAAGGCTGATATTTGAATGTAATACAATTATAAACACATAAAAATAAATGCTTAAAACAAACTTTTATAAAATGTCCATCTGTGTAGACTTTCTTAAATAACAAGTTATGTTTAAAAAAATAATAAACAATTTAAAATGAAAAGTAAAGATACATTTTATTCCTCAATTGTAAATATTTATTTATGTGCATTAATAAATGTTTTTTTGTGTGTTATTACTGGAAATGGTTATTAATTATTTTTTTAAAATATTTTTTCATATTATAAATATATCTCTTCATCTCCATGAGATAGTTGCAAGGGCTAATGGTCTATAATAATTTAAAATTGAATCTTAACTTAAGTTTCTGCCTATTATATAAATTTTTCAGGTTCCAATAGTCTGGTGGTGCCCTGCTCAGCAAATACATAATACTCCAAAAACACCAAGACTGTTAAAATTGGCCACCCATTTTAACTATGAGTACCCTGAGAATTTTAAAAATAAATCATGCCAGTAACACTTTTTTCTGAAATGAATTATATTTTTTTTGTGTGTTGATGTAATATTATAGTTTGAATATTGTATAAAAAGTACTGCCACTAAGAAAAATGTGCATATATAAATAAATGTGGAGAATAAAAATTAATAGTTAATATAAATATTTTTTTTTTAAAAAAAGTCCTATGTAAAAACGTTTTATGTAAAATACAACTGCGCAACTTGCCTAAATAATATTTAAAAGTAGAAGAAAAGAAACATGGAAGGGAGGAGACAGAAATTTAGCTGGTAGTAAGTAAACAACAGTCAACAATTCTTATCATTATATTTGTGTATAATTACTAACTCAAAGTTTTTTTTAAATTTTCATATATAGTCAATTTGTGTAAGGTAATTACTAATACTAAGTAAATTCTTTTTTTATTGTTTTTGAGAATTTCACTGATATGTAACGGTATACGTGTTCTATTACATTATTTTAAAACTAAAATAAAAAGGCAAAATAAATCTCAAATAAAATTGTTTTAAAAGGAAAAAAACCAAAAGCCAAAATTAAAAGAGTTACGATGACATATATATTGTTGCACAGATGGAAATTTTTAAAAGTATTTTTTAAATAAAAAAAAAAGTATTTGAACATAATTTTTGTAAAAAAAGTACAAGATCTAAAGATAAAATATTTTTGTTAAAAGATTCCTATGTAATCTCAGTAAATGGAAATGATTGTTTTATTAATTAAATGAAAAGCAAACTAGCCTTTGGGGCTTTTATATAATTAAAAAGTCAGATGAGAGAATGAAAAAATTATATTGACCAATGCAAGCTCAAAGCAATCATTGCTCAGACACTAATGAAAATCATTGGAACAGGAAACCATGTTCAGTGCATCCACCATATTATTATAAAAAAAAACAATTCAAATTATAAGTTAGTTCCAGCTTCATTTTTTGAGGAGAAGGGTTAAAATATGCACTTACTCTCTTATTTAAAATGAAGTGATTGTTAATTTATAAATGGCACTATTGTAGACTCAAATCATATGGGTCATACAATAAAATAGTTCCAGGATGGAACCAGCTAAGTCAGCCTCCACATTACCTATGGTATGAACAACAGACAGGGCTACCATGAAAGTATGACTAATAAAGTCTTCACAGGAATTGGCACAAAAAACTGTGAGTTCCTCTACTGTAAAGTATGGACTATGAAATGTTAATTAACAAACTTTTAATAACGAGCTAAACATAACTTTTAAAAAAGAACTTTATTTGACTTATTAATATTTCAAATTTTATATATTTGAGTTTGCTAATTTAATTAAATCATTTCCATTTTTTATTATTAATATTTATTGAATAAATATTTAAATGTATTAAATTTAAGTTGGGTGTGGATAGCTGCATACATTCATTAACATTTAGTAATTTTTATTTTCATGTTTATTTTTTTGATTTTTATATGATTAAAATGTATATCTTTTAAGTTATTGGGGTCAATGTGGCACCTTATGATGAGTGCCATTGGGTTTATTGTAAATTTCTTTCTAAAATTCCATCAAAAATTTTATATTTTAATCATTTATATTTATTTTTAAGGGGTTTGATTTTAGGCTATTTGTCTCATAGTTACACCAATGCCAGTGGAGGGATATATGAGTGTTTATATCAATGTAATGTGAAGTGTGTTTAGCATACATGGTAAAGTTCAATTGAATGCATGACCAAAAGATGTAGTCATTGCTTTGCAATGGACACAGATGTATTTCCTGCACCATTGGCTCCCTTTTATCTCTATGGATAGGTACTATAAAGGTCATCAGATAGACCATTCTCCCCATATGTAGCATTTCTCTTTAATTATTTTCTATACATGATTCCTTCGAAGGGCAGACACACTCCTGTACTGGACAAGGATTATGTCCTTCAAATAATATTATGCTGTTAGATGCACATTCCTGTCAGCATGGTTTTATGCTCAGGTCAACATATTACATTGGATGTGTCTATGTGTCTGGAAGCAGGCATTGGTTTGACTATGAACTTTTAGTCTGAGATTGAATGATTGTTTTGAAAAGTTTTAGCTGAGAAACCTATGTAGCTGATCTATACTTAACATTCTAAAGTAAAATATTATTAAACTGTCCATCTGTGCAGACTTTCTTAATAAGTTAAATTAAAAAAATATATATAAACAATTTAAATTGAATACTAAAGACAAATTTTATTCCTCAATTTTAAATATTTATATATGTGCTTTAATAAATGTTTTTTGTGTTATTACTGGCAGTGGCTTATTTTGTTTATTAATTTTTTTAAAAATATTTTTTTAGTATTAAAAAATGTATCTCTGCGTTTCCATGAGCATATGGCATGAGCCAATGGTCACATATAAAATCAAAATTTGATCTTTAACAGCTATGTATCTGCCTACTATAAAAATTTCCCAGGTTTCATTAGCATGGTGGCGCCTTGTATTACAGATACAGAAGGACTACACCAATTCCCTGGCCATTATAATATATATATATATATATATATATATATATATATATATATATATATAATTATAATATTTTTATAATGATCAAAATGAAAGTGAAGATCGAATCTAACCGCAAACTATGATATCTGCTCTACGGGGCGCCATCTAGGCATTTAAACCTAGAAAAAATTATAGAGTAGGCAGATACGTGCTGTTAAGATTCCACTTTATTTAAATATTCAGATCGTTAGCCCAAGTCACTAGCTCAGTGGAGACACAGAGATAATAAAATATAAATTTTATATCTTAAATATAAAAGAATAAAAGCCACTGCCAGAAATTAACACATAAAAATATTTATTTATGCACATATAAAATAACATTTAAATTTTGAGGAATAAATTCAATATTTTAGATTTTTCTATTAATCTTTAGTTTTACATTTAAGTAAATTACAACCATGAGTTTAATATTTATTTAGTGAGTCAAGTATGAATAGACTACATAGATCTGCATTTGAAAAGAAAATATTCTTCCCTGATTTAACCTTAGACAACAAATTTCGCAATCAAACTGGCGCCAATCCATCTGATACATTTATGTAATCAATGTAGCACGAAAATAAAACAACACAAAATACTATACTGTCATGAATGTACATCTGATCAGTAAGTAGAATTAGAGAAGACATTTTCTCTCCACCAACAGGAATGTTACATCTGTTGGCGAGTAGAACAATAAACATAAAACTCCATAGGAATGCACTGCGGTCCTTTGCCATCTTACATACCCATCCATAGGCAAACAGAAGTTGTGTGGCGTATATATATAATCCTTCCCATAGCAGATCTCATACATCTACAATTACACAAATATATCCAATCCATTGAACCAATTCAACTACGAAATGAATAACCTAAGATTACCCTCCCTTAATTTAACTTTACAAAACTATATAACCATTCACGCCCGACTTAAATTTAACATTTAAATACATTTGCACAGATTATTTTTATACAATTTGTTTTATAATGTCGAGTATAGATTGGCTGCACAGATTCCACAGTCAGAAACATTTCAAATTAAACACAAACGATCAAAATACAAAGTCAATCGATAACGTCAATTGCTGAGGGAATACAGGAGACCCTTTGGTGTTCATCATAAGACACCGCAGTGACATTGTTGACTTATATGTTCTAATCGACTGTGAAAACCACAACATAAACAACCACTAACGAATCTATGCAATGTCTATACCCAACTTAAATATAATGCATTTAATAATTTCTACAATAAATATTATTACAAATAAAAATAATAAAATGGAAATGATTTTAGCAAAACTTAACTATATAAATTTAAACAATCAATTATTAATTTGAAAATCAACTAAGAGTTCATTTTAAAATTTAAATTAGCTGAATCTTTAAAAAAAAATGACGAAAGTTCTTAATTACTTTTTTTTGTTGTTGTTAATTTGTAAAGTTCATAGCTCATGGTAGAAGAGTCCAGGTTTCTGCTTTTAATTCCCACAGCATCTCCATTGGAAGATAATGTTCTGGAGATAGCAATAGCTGGTTCAAGGTATCACAGTCTTTTCATTTTTTTTTAAATAGAGAGTGTGGTATGTGCATCCTACCACATCTCTCAAACACAAAATGCTGGAACTGTCAGAAAAAAACTATATTTCGCTTTTTATATTATCCACACAGATTCAATCAACAAAACATCACTAATCCATCACTTTCGTTAGGGTCCGAGCCAAGGCTTAGTGCTTCCATTGGTCAAGCTAATTTCTCTTTATTTTCTTATCTATCTTTCACCAGATCATTTTAATTATACAAGAGCCCAAGGCTAGCTTGCTTTTCAAACAATTTATAAACAATCATTTCCATTTACAGATTACAAGAATTAATTAATACCTGTTTTTATTTTTAAATCTTGTACTTTTTTTTTTATAAAAAAGTACGTTCAAATATTTATTTATTTGTTTTTTAAAAAAAAATATTTTTAAAGTTCGGCCTCTGTGCGAATGTATATACGTTTAACAAACATTTTAATTTTAGTGTTTAGTTTTTTACCTTTATTTGCGAACTTTTAAGTTTTTATTTTAAATTAATGTAACGACATATTTATATATCAATACAATATATATATATATATATATATAGTGTAATGGTCAGATTTGTACATTTTCTCAACAGACTGAGAGTCCGAGTCAGAGAACCAAAGGCTGACCAAGTTGGGATAGTAAAATCCTACATCTGATCCTACCTCCACTCCCTCACTCGTGCTTCCAAGTCAACCTATCGCAAATGACATGCCTAAGATTACACTCGATATCTCTTTATTCACATTCCAGCAATATCAAAGCAGTAAAACATGAGACAACTTTCATTACATATTATATAACCTAACTAGTTATTCATAAAATAATGAGCAAGAATGGAAACTGACACAAATTTATATTTCATAAATTTAATATAATACTTAATAATAAAGCAAATTAATTGGGTATAGCTGGCTCACACACAGGTGAGTGAATACTCATGGTTATGAAGAATATATTACAGTCCTTTATATAGTGTGCTCACACAAAGGTAAGTGGCTTAGGGTTACAAAACTAATTATATAGGGCCCACATGCAAGAGAGTGTTTCAGATTATAAAATAGTATCATAAAGCAATTTATATAGACCTCACATGCAGGTGAGTGGATGCTCAGGTTACAAATGATTTAATTAATCTATGATTTTTGATAAGGTTATACCATTCACCATATCCTAACTCATTCTACGTTCTATATAGTGGAAATAAGTAATAGCAAGAGTGATTGATTTATTGGTAATTGTGAAGATTATATTATTATTACTCAGTTTAAATTCAACTATAATTATATTTACATTATATAATTGCTACACAGATAAATGCAACTCAGATTCTGAATCAGATCAAAGCCAAAGTTACTTTCTAGGAAAGCTGAACTGAAGTGTGGCAGTCAAACGTCATATTCTATTGCATTATAAACTATAGTATCAGAATTAATGTATCTTGAATGTATTCTTAATTGAGGTTTATTACCTAGTAAACAGTTCCTCAAATCAGTCTGCTTGCAATACTTGAAGAGGCTTTTTATTCAAGTGAACAGAATAGTGGCTTATAAACCCTTTGGAATGCTTTGGTTACATTAAATACGAATAAACATCACAGTTTTCTAAACTTCCAAGGCATGACATGGAAATGCTCCTGATATAGACCATTATAGATATAGCAAGAAGACATGCATATTTATGCTAACTCACAACACATTCGCAATGCTAAATTAATATTTTATAAATTAATTATGCCAAATCATAGCTTTTTTCAGTGCTACTACCACTGGTCAGTTCATAAATGAGATTATTAAGTCACATGGTAAAGGTGATAATGAGAATCTGATTTAAGGGCCTCTGCATAGCTTCATAGTCTTTAATTAAATGGAGTTATACCAAATGTCTAAACATTTACTAGAACTTGAAACATTAATTATATGTAATATAATTCCCATCTACTATCCAACAAACTGATTTTTAAATAATCTAAGTCAAATATTGATTCTTAAGTAAATTACTCAAATATTAATCTTAAATAACTCATCAAAATAGGCCTTACTAATAATGCAAAATGTGTTTTAAATAACTTACGCAAACCTATATTTTAAATAGCTTATGTAAAATATACTTTTTTCAATAACTGGCAAAATACATATTTTAAATAATGCATGCAAATATACATTTAAAATAACATGAGCAAAATCTGCATTTTAAATAACATACACAAAATATACATTTTAAATAACTTTAGCAAAATATTTTCATTTTAAATAACTTGAGCAAAATATGCATATTAAATAACTTATTTTATGCATTATTAGTAACTAATTCACTCTAGCATAAATAATAGTATTATTTCAGAAGGGAGTTTTGACTGTATTCTTTATATTACAATAATCTGACATAACAGAAAAGTGATTACTCGCCCCACTTCCCCCAATAATTTATTAAACACACAAACTCTGTTCTGATGAACATAGCATAAATTAATAAACATGAACTTAAAACTAAAGATAGATGGCATAACAATAAATTGCAGAACACAATAAATTTACAATTTAGAACTGAGGATTTGTTTGAATGGTTTTATAGAAACTATATATTTACACTTACTTAAAATATTAATGATCAAGCAAGAATTTTGAGAGTGCTCTACATTTTAAATAAATTTAATATAAATAGTTTAGTGTAATATTTAAATGAGATAATTAATTATGAGATTTATTAGTTAGCTAGATTTTGATTTAGAATGAGTTTAGTAATGGAATTAAATTATCTGCAGAATGATTTACCGGTAATATTGGTAGTGAGTTTTTCAAGGCATCTTATTTGTGCATCTTCTCTCTATTACATTTGCTGTGGCTTCTCTAGATGCGAGTCTGGATGCAGCTGGGGGAAATTTACTTCTATGGTGGCTTTCTCCTTCATTTTGTTCAAGGAACTCTCTGGCATTTCAGGTGTAGCTTCTTTCTCACTGGGCTGGGCATGGCTGAAGTTGATGTTTTCTCATCTTGGTAGCAATTTTTTCGAGGCAAGTAGATGGATGTCTATTGTCTCTAGCCAATGATCATCATTTAAACAGCTTGGGTGATGACTTTCTAGGATAAAGCTTTCCAAAATGGCAGGAACAGTTTTTTATTTAATTTTTCAGCACTGTTCTTCAGAAATATTTTTCAGCATCAACAATAAGAATTTTGGCAGCAACAGCAATAAGCAAGAAAAAACTACTCTAGGCTAATACAGTCCTTTTGATATCTTAATTTTGACAGTAGTTATCTCTCCTCCTTTCTTGCCACATGACCTCATTACTGGTTTGAACTGGTTTTTAACTAAATATCCACTTAGTAAAATATTTGGTATAGTTAAATCTGGACTTAAAGGCTCTATTATTCCAATTTGCATCATCAGCTACATCCAGAGACAAAGATGATATTCCCAAAAGAGTTGCAATAGCACTTAGTATGAATTTATGCCTGACTGAATTTTATAATTGTTCTTAGTTATATTTTTATATAGATCAATGTTCAGCTAAAGATTATTTTTAGGTGAAAGGTTAAAACTCATAAACAAATTACCACCTTGTGTAATTTTAAGCAAACAATAGAATTGGAAATTACTTAATTTGAAATTTATTTAAAATGAATATTGAAACTTAAATAAGTAATTTTATATATTTAAACATATTATGTTATATATGCATTTTAACTACACCCCATTATGTTTATTTCAGTTTTAACAAACGTAAATAAATATGTGTGTATATAAATATTTAAGACTGAATTTTTATATTATAATTAACAAGGTGATTATACATGCACATCTTCTGCAATATAATAGGCACACTCAAAGTTTTAAATTAAAGAAATACACACAATCTGAGTGCAACGAAATACACTAATTTAGAATATAATAGGTGAAACAGATCTAACTGTTTCATAGCAATCCATTCCCGGATGAAAAAAAAAACTTTCTTCTCCCTTTATTCTCTCTTTGCAGCCCATGTTTTTACCTAGTGATTGCATACAACTTGTGTAACCTTTATCTGAAATTTCTACTTTATTTTATTTTTTTACTAGTCTTATCTTCTTTCCTTAATCTCCTTTTTTCTTTCCTGATAGTGTAAGCAGCTAATATGCCAACCTCTTTGCTCTAGCACAGTTGAATATGATTAACATAATATAATTATTAAATACATAAATATGATTAATTAAGATAACAAATTCTGATTATTCTCACTCTATATAATTTTAGTAATAAAATTAAATAAGGTATCACATTCTAAGTACTAACTCCCCTCACTATAATTTGAGTAATAGGCTATAAATAAGTGATTAAATAAATAAATAAGGTAAACTAATTCTGATTATCAATAAATTAACATTAAGGTTAAGTATAGTTTCCCTACACCTTGATCTAAGAGAACTTCTGAGTCTGTCTATTTAATAGGAAGGGCTTCGAGCTCCCTGCGTTGTATGTTATGCTATCTAAAATTATTTTCTCCAGCTTTCTTTTATATGGCCTGGCCCTTTGTAGAGTAGATCAAATTTCCGGTACTGGGATAAGGATCAATTAGTTTGAGGCGTATCACTCATCCAAACTATGTCCCTTACTTCAAACTGGAAAGTTGGTTTTCTCTTTTTTTCTGTTCAGCTGCACGTTTTCGGTGTTTTCGATTGCACTTTTTATTCTGGTGGTCCCTTGTTTCATTCTCTATGCTTAATGCTATGGGAATTACTGGTTAGTCACTGTTATCAAAATGAAGTATCCCTTGTGGGAATCCTGTGAGTTCCATCTTATTTATACTCTGTACTATGAAGTCCTTTCCAGTGATACTGTACAATCTTTTTAATTCTCCCAAGGGTGTGACTTTGGGTTCTCTATGGAGTTTAGAATGGATTGAAGCTGTTGTTGCTCCATCCCATTGTTCCCTGCCAGTAAAGTAAAAGCTGCACCTCTATACACTAATTTAGTTAAAGGCTTCCTTAATTCCGCTTTTGCCTTGCTTGTGGTGCACTCACTGTCTCTTTGGTAACTTACGGACCCTACCTTGGCTACTTGAATTACAGCAGGGAATTTAGAATCTATTTTTATTTCTCTTCCTGATGGATATCTATCTTCCACTCTGACTTCTCATTGTACTGCCCTATCCTCTGCTTCTTTTATTTCCACCTTGACTCCACTAGGTAAACCTATACCTCTCTGTGGTAGCTCTTTACCTGCTACTTCTATTTCTTTCTGCTCTTTTTACTTAATACTCTCTCTTCTGCAGTCCCTGTATTTCTTGCATTCTATTTACTCTTCCTTCTGTGTTCCCTTTGTTCACTATCTCTGACTCCCTTTCTAGAACTTCTACTTTCTCTATTTTTGGTCTTATCTCTGCTATCTTTTTATATCAAGGCTCTCCTTGTCATTCTAATATTTTCCCTATATAGCAAAGCATCTCCTCTTTTATCTTTCTTTCTTCTCTATCTCTCCTCACCTTTTCTTCTCTTCTCCATCTCTCTTCACTTTTTCTTCTCTTTCTTCTCTATCTCTCCTATCTTTTTCTTCTCTTTCTTCTCTATCTCTCCTTTCTTTTTCTTCTCTTTCTTCTCTATCTCTCCTTTTTTCTTCCCTTTCATCCTTATCCTTTTTTCCTTTTTTCTCTCTCTTTTCTTTTTCTTCCCTTTCTGCTTTTTCCTTTTTCTTCTTTTCACTATCTCTCCTTTCTTTTTTTGTTCTTCTCTATCTCTCTCTTCTTCCCTTTTGGCCTTATCTTTTTCCCTTTTCAACTATCACTCCTTTTTTCTTTTCTTTCTTTTCCATCTTTCTTTTCTTTTTTTCTTTCAGCCCTGTCTTTTTTCCTTTCTTCTCTATCTCTTCTTTCTTTTTCTTTCCTTTCAGCCCTGTATTTTTCTTTTCTTCTCCATCTATTCTTTCTTTTTCTTTCCTTTCAGCTCTGTCTTTTTTCATTGTTCTCTATCTCTTCTTTTTTCTTCTTCCCTTTCTTCTCTATCTCTTCTTTCTTCTTCACTTTCTTCTCTATCTCTTCTTTCTTCTTCCCTTTTATCTCTATCATTTCTTTCTTCTTCTTCCCTTTCTTCTCTATCTCTTCTTTCTTTTTCTTTCTCTTCCATCATCCATTTCATAAATGGCATTATGCTGAGTTCCTCATCTACTACTTCCTGCTTTTCCTTATATCCCTTTTCTTGTGTTGTTTTTGGCATGTTCACATTCCCATATATATACATATATATATATATATATATATATATATATTTTTTTTAATTAAAGAATATATATATATATATATATATATATATATTCTTTAATTAAAAAAAATATATAAAGATTTATATGTGCGAGTATTATATAGTTTATAAATGATAGATTAATAAGCAGTAGTAGAGATAGAATGTTATAAGAAATACTATTTAACATATTATTCTCTTATTATTAAATAATATATTCAGTTATTTAGCTTTATTTCTTTAGAATAAAATAGGCTGGAAAGGATGGTGTCGGAGATTAATAGATAAATTGCACACATGTGATGAAAATAGTGTGATAAGAGTACAGCTGTGTAAATATAAAACATTTATATTATAAACTACATTTTTTATGTTATCTGGATCTTAGATTGTCCTAAGAAGAGACAAAATAGCTTTGAAAGAATAAATGTAATTATTAATCTTCCAACTGCAACCTGAGATTATTCTGATTCCTTGTGCTCTCAGAAATATGGGATATTTTTAGCCTTAGTTGAGCAGCCAATTTGTAAGTATAAAAAATGTATATTATTATGATAGCTACAGCCATTTTGTAACTATAAAAATACAATGGCATAGCCCATTTGCATCTATCATAAATATTAATCTCGTGACTACAATAATGAGATAAATAAATTATCACATTTTAAACAAACAAAATAAAATAAAAATCATCACTGGCACATTTTAAGATTGAAATTATTTTGTGATAATAGTAAATCATAGGAACTAATAAAATATAGATAAATAAATATTAGATATTGTAACTGAATAATATTATAGTGAAATTAATGAAGTGCATTATGCTTATCTCCAATAATAGATTATTTCAACAAAAAATCATTCCCTTTCCTCCCTCTACATATATAAGATCGTTCACAGTTGCACATACTGGTGCTATTAATACTTAAAAATATCAAAAGTGAAATATTAAATATTATCAAATGGGAAAAAGAAATCAAACTCTTTTATTCAGTTTACTTATGTACATGTATTTTCTCTGGGTGCCACAAGTTTGTTTTAAACCAGGATAAATATCATCTGTCCAGAGTTTACCAGGTTCAAATCCATTTAGTACATTTTTTACAACACATGCACTTGGATGAATGAAAAATAACATTGCTATATTTTAGCTGTATCAATAACAATATAAGTTCCCAATACCATATTTTTTTCTATTGTTATAGGTGTTAAACCCTTTTATAGGTGTTATCAGACCAGTTTAATTATAGGATTTACAGATGCATAGGTGGTCTAACTAAAGTTTCAATAACAAACATAGTGAGGACTTTATTTATAGATGGTCAATAAACCTATTTATTTATTTTATTTATACATTGTAATATAATGGTGATGATGATGAAGATAATGGTATTTCCATCCACAGCTTTTGTAATTAACATACAACAACAAATTGAGCTTTTTATGAATCTATAAGCACTTACCTAAAACATTATATTCAAAATGTGATTTAATTATTAATATTTACTAGCAATGATAACTGATCATGATGAATCTCACTGCTTAAAATTTAGCCTTTTATACGTTTATAGTTAATTGCTTAAAACACTTCTTATATTTAAAATGCTAGCTTAATCATCCATATTTACCAGTGATGATGGAATGATAATCACGAAACTTACCACATGATATTTAGCTTTTTAAAAAAAACCATATTTACTTAAAACATTATTATATTTAAAATGGGATTTAATTTCCGATTAATCAGTGATGATGAATGATCATAACTAATCTTATAGCATAAAATTTATAAATTTATAATTTATAGTTATTTACCTAAAACATTATTAGGCTCACATCATGATTTAACCAGGAATATCCACCATTGATGATGATGGTCAAAACCCATTGGCCCAACATAAAATTTTAGCTTTTTGCTATCAACCTATTATTATTTAAAACTTGGTTATATGTAAAGTGTGATCCAAAAGATCATTATATGTACATTACTAACCAACATTTAACATTTATTAGTGATGATGATTGATTATAATTACAACGATAAAATCAAGAAAAACATAACAATACTAATAATAATAATAAGAACTCGGAAATCACATATATTATAATTATATCTATTAACATTATTCCTTTAAATAAAACAAATTGATTGACTGCAAATATTATGTCAATTAATTACATATTAAAAATAAAATATTTAACACTGTATGCATAAGCAAATAAATTTAAATATATGTTCATGTTCCTAGCTATTTTAAAGGAATCTGGCTTAAAATGACATAAAAATATTATATTGAATGCTTATTCAATATTTTCTCTACTTATTAAATATGTCAAAAAGATAAAATTCATTCACGTAATATGTGTGTGTTTACTTTTGTACACGTGTGAAACCCTACCCGTTAATTTACTCCTTAAAATAACGATTAATCAATAAGACTTTAGTATAACCCATCTTTAACTTGTTTGTATAAGCAGTTACCCACGCACACACACTGTGACATGTCAACATATATATTGTGATAAAGTGGTTTCCCTCATCACATTTTTTGTAAATAAATTATACACATAAAAAATATTTAAAGCTTGACGACAAACAACTTATATCAAATTTAAATATGCAAATAATTAATACAAAAATATATAAATTATATATTGATACGTTGCTCAATTATTGCATTGAATAAATAACAATAATAAAAGACATTTCATTACTACAATATACAAAAAAAATATCAAAAGATAATGAAAAAGTAAGTTTACTAATTTTAAAATATATGCACAAGTGTTGTTATGCAGTAATATTAATAATACAATAAATAAATAAAAATAATAATGTTTAAATATTAAAAGAAAAAATATTTGACTATAGAAAGAGATTCAAAGATTACTTTTTAATAAATAAAAAAGAATTCTTAATAAAATTTTAAAGTCACCCTATCCATTTTCGGTTATTAGTATTGTGCAAACAACAGACTGCTCTTTTGTTTATAGCTTTGATTCTTTGATTTAGCTTGTTGCTACCATTTTAAATGTTATTCCTGGCATTTTTGATGAATATGAAAAAACTTCAAAAAGGTAATTTGTAGACTACTTGAGGTTGGTTTGTTGCTTTTATAATTTTTTTTTCATTCTTATCTTCTTCCTTCCTCTCCTCGCTCTTAAAGGTGATGATCTTTTAATAGGCCAGGTGATAAAAAAAGAAGTCTCCAAGACAAATTGTGTTTTTGGGTTTAAAAATGGTCATTTTTATGGCATTACTGAATTATATATGAGTCTACAGACAGACTAGTGAATCATCCAATGACGGGAGAGACCTCAGTAACAAAATAGCAGTTAGCTCATCCTCAACTTCTTATAGTTAGCAAAATATACAAACACCATTTTTAAAATTGTAATTTGTGACCTTTCCTTAGAACACCATTTTAATTTTAACTTCTTTTTAGGGATTTAATCGTGGTCAATTCCTCCAGACTAACTTACCTGACATAGTGTTTATATATCAGCATATCTTCTTCTATGCTGTTCAAAGCAAGAGTTTGGCATTTGCTTTATTTTTTTCTAAAAGAAAAAGTTGGAGAGAAAAAAAAATCAACTCTGTTTCTCATAGCTTGATAGATATTCCTCTGAATAACACAATATTGGCTATCCCTTTGTTTTATACTGCTCTCTTATATCCCCTTTTCTCTGTCCCCCCTTCAACTTTGTCCAGATTAAAAGTGTCTTCCCACAAAAATAAATGTCATCTGAGATATAAAACAAAATTCAGATTGGTCAAAAACAATTAAAAAGAAATTAATACATTTTCCATTGTTTCAAAAGCATTTCTTTCCTTTTTGACAATTAAAAACTCAAAAAATATAAAAATCAGAAATTTATGTGCACATAAACATTAAAAGTCTAAAGCTAAACTAGTTAATAAAATAATCAAAATTACTCAAAATAAATCAGACTAGCCAAAGAAAATAAGTGCTTAAACAAACCCAATGGTTTCACTGCAACAATCAGACTTTTCAAATATAAAGGGCTATAAGATAACAAATTTATAGTTAATATTACCCTCAGTTCACTTACATCTCACTTATTCTTAATATTAAAAAAACTTTTAAATAAGTTAATTGCTTCAGAATCATAAATTATTCATAATATAGGTTCCTTATTTCTTCTTTTCATTTCATTTCTTTCAAACAAAAAAAAAAAAAACCTAGTTTTGATTGGGATAAGGTTGTCATCTTTGAAAGAAATGAAATGAAAAAAAAAATTAAAAATCTTTATTATTAAACATTTATGGTTCTGAAGCAATTAACCTTTGTAAATGTTTTTTTTTTTTTTTTAATATTAAGTTTAAGCAGAGTAATGGTGGAATTATGTTAATATTTAATATAAATTTGTTGTCATTTTGTAGTCCTTTATGCTTGAGAAATCTGCCTTTAGCAATGAAATAATTGTTTGTGTTTTTAACCTAATTTTGTTTAGCAAACTGTTTTAGTTGTGAATTTGGTGTAATTTTGCAGTTCAATTATTATTTAAATAGATTTGTAAAATTTTCATATGTCATTATATATATATATATATATTGTTGTAAAATGGTGGAATAAAATACTACAAAAATTTTAATCTTTAATTTATACGCATTTTTTTTTAAATTTTTAGTTTTATTCTAGTAATATTGTTATTATACTTATATTATTTATTTACATATATATATATATATATATAAATATATATATATATATATATATATATATATATATATATATATATATATATATATATATATATATATATATATATATATAATGTTTTTACCATTATATGATGTAGATAGTACAGTGTTTTTTGGGGTACAAATTGTGGATTATTTTTCATTACAATCCGATATTTCAATGGACTAGCAACCGTCATTATCAAGGTTACCTTTTGAAAGAAAAATCTTGTTAGATCTCAAAGAACAATGTGACTCAGTGCAAGATGAGAAGTGAGATTCAACTTGAATTAGTTCAGCATTCACAATAATAATAGCACAATGTAATAATTTACCTGACTTTATTATTCCATTAGCAAAACATTGCCTTGAAAATACATTTTTTGTTTATAATTCTCAAAAGTTTAAACAAATTAAAGGACTTTCTATGGGATCTCCATTGTCACCTGTAATTGCTGATCTTTTCATGGATAATTTTGAAAGTCAAGTATTATGTGCAGCTACTAAAAAACCTTCTATCTGGCTTAGATATGTGGATGATACTTTTGTCATATGGCCTCATGACATCGATGCCTTAAATTATTTTCTTGTTTTTTATAAATAATTGGCATCCCAATATTATTTTTAATATGGAAGTGGAAAATAACAGATCAATTTCTTCTGTAGATGTTTTAATTACAAGAAAATGTGATGAAACATTATCAATATCAGTTTACAGAAAATCCACCCATACAAACAGATATCTTTATTTTAATTATTATCATCATCCTCCACAATTTTTTTCTGTAGCGACAAGTCTTTTGAGTAGAACTTATAATTTATCTGATAAAGAACATATTACTCAAGAAATAGAACTTACAAAAAATAGTCTACTTTCTAATAATTATAATAAAAGCATCATGTGTAAGGCTTTACATAACGTTAATACTAAAAAGAAAAAAAGAGGATAGAATTGACAATTCCTCTTTAAATAGAGTAATTTTACCTTACATTAAAAGGGGTTACTAATAAATCAGTAGAAGACTATCTTGTTTTAATATAAAGACTACTTTTTCTACTGGCAAAAAAATTGGTGACTTTTTATATAAACCTAAAAACAGAATATTTTTGGAACATCAAAGAGTTTATGAAATTCCATGTTTGCAGTGCTCAAGAAGCTATGTGGGTAATTCTAATAGATGAATAAATGTCAGAATTAAGGAACATAGAAATGTTTTTAATCAAAAAATTAGCACATCAGTTTTTACTTTCCATTTCTTAGAAAGTGGTCACAAACCTGATTTTGACAATACAAAAATACTTGCAAATTTGGAATGATGTGATCTAAGAACGATGAGAGAGTCAATTGAAATATTAAAGAGACCTACTGGTTTAAATAGGGATGATGAGCACAACATATTCCAGTTATGCAGAAACCATTCATTTTATCTAATATTAACTTGAAATTAATAGATGGAAAAACTGAAGGAAATAAACATTTTGATAAGCCTCATATTGTGAATGCTGAACTACTTCAAGTTGAATATTATTTCTCATCTCACACTGAGTCATGTTATTCTTTGAGATCTAATGAGATTGTTCTTTCAAAAGTTAACCTTGATAATGGTGGTTGCTAGTCTGTTGAAACATCGGATTGTAATGAAAAATAATCCACAGTTCGTATCCAAAAACACTGTATTATATATATATATTACAATAACAAAACTTAAAGTTCGTATCCAAAAACACTGTATTATATATATATATTACAATAACAAAACTTAAATATATTCCAAATAATGGTAACCAACTTATTATATAATATAAATAAAAAAATCATAGACAAATATTTTTGATTATATTCATAATCATTATCATCTGAATAAAAATTTCAAAATTGAATCATGTACTACCAATTGTAAACACATGCCAATATAAGTACCCCATAATTTATTATTCTTATTATATGCTGACTGTCCATTTATTATCGTATGTTTATATCCACTAATAAAAATTGCATCCTTAATTTATTTTTTTCAATACCTCTCTTGAACTAAAATTTCCATCTTTTTTATATCAAAATCAAATTTATAATTCATATCATGATCATAAAACACGATTGGTTTTAGAACTTTTTTTACATAGAAATGATATTCTGTGTAAATATTTGTGTGATATGAAGAAAAATATTGAAATTTATAAAAATGAATTATTAAGTATGGATTATAATATAAAATAAATTTGTCAGGAAATTTGTCAATTTAATAGGAAAATGAATAGAAATGTGAGTGATTAAAGAATTGAAAGTAAGAAATGGATTTCTTTGCTTTTTTATAATAATAATCAACTGAAATTTATGGAGAAAGTTTATAATGGAATATATAATGTTTCATTTTATGGATCAGGCAATTTAAATAGAATAATTAATAATTCAAAAGATAAGTTAGAAAGAAATATTTTGAGTAGTATAGTTTATAGAATTTGTTGTGGGTGTAACTTATTATATGTGAAGGAGCCTGGGTATAATATGGGAAAAAGAATTAAAGAACATAAATTGTTGTCTGAAAGAGTTTTGAAAAATGTACTGATATATAATAATAGAAATAATGAAGTGAAGTTATATACTGAATCTTTTTTTTTCTTATGATCATAATAAGAATTGTAATTTTAAATTTGATTTTGATATAAAAAAGATAGATGTTTTAGCTCAAGAGAGATTATGAAAAAATAAAAATTAAGGAGGCAATTTTATTACTTGATAAAAAATACGATAATAAACAGACAGTCATCAAATTGTAAGATTAATGAATTATGGGATATTTAAATTGACATGTTTTTCCAATTGGTGGTAGAAGTTTCCATTTTGAAATATGAATTGAGTTGATAATCATTATAAATATAATTGAAAATATTTCTCTATGATTTTGTATTTCTTTGGAATATATATATATATATATATATATATATAACTCACCGGCTTTTATACTAAAGTTATACGAATAGGTTATTTCTTTTCCACTATTAATTGGTCCTGTTGTTAGAATCCAAGAGAATTGATGAAAGCTTATATTAGGAGGAACAAATATAAAACAAATAACTCTTAAATCACTTTCTACAAAATAGACATTATCCTTATAAACAGATTGGCCAAGCTTTTGTTTGAAGGGTTCACTTGGATTTTCCTGAGTATATGTATAAATTTCTGCCTTAGTATTACGAATCAGTCGAAGTTTTTTAACATATTGTGTTACACTAATGGAATAATTTACAGTAATGCAGAGTGGGTTGAATACAACTGGATTTGGTGGTTCAAAGATAACATTGTAGATTCCATGACTTTTTGAGTTAGAATTAAATGGATCTATAAATAAAATTTATATATATATATATATATATATATATATATATATATATATATATATATATATATATATATATATATATATATATATATATATATATATATATATATATATAGGAGAGAGAGAGAGAGAGAGAGAGAAAGTGCAAATATGAAAGAATGTAATAAAGCTGATAAAATAGTCATTACCAAAAAAAAAATTAAAAAAGGAGATTCTTTTACATTTTTAAACATATTTATTTTTACATTGGTTCACTAATTCTCAATTTTGAAAGCTATAACTTAAAATTACAATTTTGTAGACAGCTTCATCACATGCGTCTCAAAATGCTGAAAAAAATGATATATAATATGTCTTACCTGAGATATTTTTTCTATGCAAAAATTACAAAAACAGTGTGATTGGTAAGTTCCATTTTACTAACCACCCTACATGTTCTACTTTTATAACAGAGTATATGCTAAAAATGTTTGTTTGACCTTGCATGCAGGTATCTGTTAGAAATATGTTTGTTTGTTTTTTAGTGGGAAAAAATAACAGAAATAATTTACAAGATGTTGATGACTTTAGTAAATTATATAGTAATGTATAGTATAGTATAATATTATTATAAATTACTTTTATTATATTATACTTGTGAAAAATGGAATGGAGTGTGACCTAATATGTGTATTCTTTTCAACTACATAAAATGTACTAAAAAAATAAATATCAAGCAAAAATTTCTCCAAGATAAAATAAACAAGGAAAATCAATCATCATCATCAACCATTATCAATCCACTGCAGGATGAACATCTCTCCAAGTTTAATCCATCTTCTCCGATCTTTAGCTTCTCTTCTCCACAACACCCCTGCACATTTTCTTATTTCATCCATCCATCTCACATGTGGTCTGTTTCTGGGTCTTTTACAATCTCTTGGAATCCAGTTTAAAATTTCAATTGTCCATCTATTATCATCTTTTCTAGAAATATGTCCAGCCCAACTCCATTTCAATCTTTTAATATTTTTAATAAGGTCAGTAACACCTGTTTGTTGTCTTACCCATACATTGTGTTTTCGAAATCTTCTTGTTACTCCCAACATACATCTCTCCATACTCCTTTGAGTGGTCTGAAGTCTCTGTATTGCTCTTCTATTTAGTGTCCAAGTCTCAGATCCATAAGTAAGAACTGGTAAAACACATTTGTTAAAAACCATCCTTTTCAAACACATAGGCATATTTCCTTTTAGTATCAAGTTATTTCTACCAAAAGCACTCCAACCAAGTTTAATTCTATGATTAATTTCCTCCATTATGTTTCCATCTGTACTAATAATCTGACCAAGGTATTTTTAACTGTTAACTTCTTCTAATTCTTCATAATCAATCTTTATTTTCATATTTTGAACAAATCGATTAAACATTACTTTAGTCTTTTTAACATTTATCTTTAGTCCTACTTTTCTACTTTCATCTGCTAACTCCTGCAACATTTCCTGCAGCTCTGAAGCATTATTTGCAAAAACAACTACATCATCTGCGAAATCTAAATGACTTAAATACTCTCCATTTACTTTCACTCCTTTAGTTGCCCATTTTAATCCACAAAATACTTCTTGCAGCACTGCTGTAAAGATTTTTGGAGATATGGAGTCACCTTGTCGTACACCTTTCTCAATGTTGATTTTTCCAGTATCATTATGTAATCTAATTGTTGCTGTTGCATTTTTATAAATATTCTTTAAAATATGACAATATCCTGGATCTATACCTTGATGATCCAATGCTTTAATCACTGAAGAAATGTGTATAGAATCGAATGCCTTTTCATAATCTACAAATCCAAAACATAATAACAACTCATATTCGTTTGTCCTTTCTATGACTTCTCTCAATACCTGGAAATGATCCATTGTACTAAAACCACTTTTAAATCCAGCTTGTTCTCTTGGTTGGTGGAAATACAAAGTTCTCTGTAGACGAGTTGTAATTATCTTGGTAAAAATTTTATATAAAACTGATAAAAGGCTGATAGGTCTGTAGTTACTAATATCTTCTTTAACACCTTTTTTAAATATTAATATTATTACTGCATTCTTCCAATGTTCCGGTACATCTTTATCATTTAGACATTTGGTATATAACTTTGCTAAAATTGTTTCTATTTCTTCACCTGCTTCTTTTAATATATCAATTATAATTCCATCATTTCCTGGAGCCTTTCCTTTCTTCATACACTTAATTGCATGTCTCACTTCTTCATTTAAAATTCTGGGCAATTCGGAAGATGTAATAGATATAGGAGGTACTTGTTCTTTATTACTATTTAATTCTTGATAAAAATCTTCTACCAATTTCATGTTGTCATCTCTCTTTTTAGTAACAATTCCATTTTTTTTTCTTATTGAAGATATAAATTTCCTACCAATATCAAAATGTTGTTTAACATTTTTGAGACTTTTATTTTCTTCTGCAGCTTTCCTTGCTATTTCACAGTTATACTTTCTTATATCATTTTCAACTCTTTTCCGTACCATTTTACAAAATTCGAGCTATTCAATTCTTTTTAATACATCATATTTGTATATCTTCATATTCCTTCTTTTCTTCATAAATTCTCTAGTCTCAGTAGAAATTTTATTAGTCAATTGCTGCTTTTTTCTACCAGCTATGTTTGTTGCAGTTTTTAAAAGTGTATCAGTTATTTTCATATTAATTTCATTCAAATCTGAATCATGTTCAAAATCTCCTAACACTTGAAACCTATTTGTAAGTTCTAATTTAAATTCATTAGAATGTTTCTGAAGGTTAGGAATATCAACTGTAAATATTGTTTTTCTTAATAATTTTTGTCTCTCCAGTTATACATTAACACGTAACTTACATCTTACTAATCGATGATCACTTCCTGTGTTAAATTTATTAAGAACATTACAATCTTGAAATATGTATTTTCTGTTAGTCAAAATATTATCCAATTCTGCTGTACCTTCATTTGGATGCTTCCATATCCATTTCCTTTTAACATTTTTCTCAAAAAATGAATTCATAATATAAAGTTTTTTTATTTTTCTGCAAACTCCACAAGTCTATGTCCTCTCTCATTTCTATTACCATAACCAAAATTACCTACAGCAATTTCATCTTTCATTTGTCTACCAATTCTAGCATTAAAGTCTCCCATAACAATTTTAAAATGTTGTTTACTCTGATCAAAAGCCTTTTGTACATCCATATAAAAATCTTCTACTACTTCATCTCTATGAGAACTTGTTGGGGCATAGACCTGAATTATCTGCATTTGGTATCTGCTATTAAATTGTATAACTAATATTGTCACTCTGTCTGATACACCATCAATCTCCACAATATTGTTCTTCCACTTTTTATTTATAATGAATCCTACTCCACTTGTATTTCCAATATGTGTGCCTTTATAATAGAGTATATGTCCACTTTTTAAATCAATTGTTTCTTCTCTTTTTCTTTTAACTTCACAAAGTCCAATAATGTCCCATTTAATATAAGACAGTTCTTCTTCTAATTCTTGCAATCTGCCTTCACTTGAAAGTGATCTGTAATTGTAAGTACCTAAATAAAAAGTCATCATCAAATGGCAGCCTGGGTCTGCAATCAGGAGATTCTTAGCATCCTCCGCCTTCGGCCACCAACCGCTGCCTTGGTTGGTGACTTTACAGCCTCCTGGGAACAAGGGCCATGCTTTATTTTTGTCTGTTATAATTGCATATATGTATTGGAAAAATATTTATCATTTACACAAACATTCATTCTACCTTATCAGACACTGAGAAGAAAGACCATGGTGTTTCTTGATCTTAAACTCAGAGGTAAAAAGCCAATAAACTCACCACGCTGGCTAATGTGTGTTGGTGAGCAGCCCATCCATTTTTGTATACTATATGAATAATCACATAGTAATAACAGCTGCAATGACAAGAACATATGGAGTGGACATTAGGAATTTGCTCTGCTCGGTTCCTTTAAGGCCTCCAAGCGGAATCAAAGGGTCTTCTTTCAGTTAATAGCAAATTCCTTTCTGCAGCCAAGGAAAATCAATAAATATCACAATAAACAAATTTATTATGAGCACTGATTATATATGTGTGTGGAAAATTAAATATGAGAATGGGTGTCTAGGTATATGATGAGTGTGGATGTGCATGTTTTTATATTATTCAAATGTATTGTCTAAAATTCTATCGTATTGATATATATATATATATATATATATATAAAATACATATTTTGGTGGTTCATCCATGTTAAAAACTTTTAATATCAATATACTGATGTTTCGACTTGGTCACACAAGCCATCCACAGAGTTATAAAAAGGTAGAAAGACGGTTGTAGAGGCGCTACAATCACTGGTTTGAATAAAACATTAAAAATCCCACCAATAGCAAAAATGTTAAATTTAAGAATGTTTTTTAAAGAAATCTTTCCAAATAAGAGGAAGTTTGCACATATCATCTCGCTTATTGATACAATCTGGCCTTTTAAGTATCTCAATGGCTTCTCTGATTTTGCATTGGTAGAGATTATCACATCTGGATATGATCCTGGTACTAGAAAAATCTATTTTATGACCTGAATCTATAGTATGGAGTGAGAGTGCTGATGATGATGAGTGTTGTTTAACTGCATTACCATGCTCATCTCTCCTAACACTGATGCGACGATTACTCATACCTATGTAAGAAGCTTTACAATTTTTACATGAGATTTGATAGACACCATGAGATTCAAGAGGGATTGAATCCTTAGGCTTGGTTATTATATTGCTGATCTTTTGATGAGCAGAAAATGCTGTATCTATATTATAGCATTTTAATATACGTCCGATACTGTCTGTAGTTCCTTTTACATATGGAACACAAATCCTAATAGCTGACTTATCATCTTTTTGTTTCCTATTTTGTCTATTTTGGGCTTGAAATAAGGCTTTTTTTATAAATTTGTAATTATAACTATTTGCTAATAAAACACTATTAATATGATTTATTTCTTCTTTCAGATGTGTGTCATCTGAAAGGTTAATTGCTCTATTTAAAAGAGTTTTGGCTACAGAAACTATCTGAGTTGGGTGATGATGAGAATGGAAATGTAAATATCTGTCTGTGTGTGTATCCTTTCTGTAAATAGAAAAAGATAAACTATTTGGTGTTCTGGTGACTAGAACATCAAGAAAAGGGAGTTTTCCATCAGACTCTGTCTCCATTGTAAATTTAATATGAGGATGCATATTATTTAAATGTAAGAAAAAATCATCTAATGTATTTTTCCATGTTGCCATATGACAAAAGTGTCATCTATGTATCTGAGCCAAATGAGAGGTTTTAAAGATGATGATTCGAAAGCACGAGTTTCTATATATTCCATGAATAAATCAGCTATTACTCCTGAGATAGGTGAGCCCATAGGAGTACCAAAAACTTGTCTGTAATGCTGTCCATTGCATACAAAATATGTATTTAAGAGACAATGTTTAATCAAAGCAATAATATGGTCTGGTAAATTGCAATGTTGTGAGATTATATTTAAAGCTTCATCAATTGGAATGTTTGTAAACAAAGACACAACATCAAACCTGACCAGAATGTCACTAGCATTAATTTTTAAACTTTTTAAAACAGAAATAAAATGAAGAGAATTTTTAATATATGATTTAATAGATGGGATTGTAGGTTTAATGAAATCCGATAAGTATCTAGCTAAAATATGAGTTGGAGAACCTATTGCACTTACTATTGGACGAAAAGGGGTATCTGGTTTGTGAATTTTTGGAAGTCCATAAAATTTTGGACAGACACAAGATTTTTCACGAGGGATTATTTTATTTTTTATCTCTGTTTCAATAGGTGATTTATTAATAATAGCTTTTGTTTTTTTTTCCAAATATGTAGTATGATCTCTTTTTGATAGTTTATAAGTTTTATCACTAAGCAGATCTAAAATTTTATTATGGTAAATGTCATGATCCATTACAACTGTGGCATTACCTTTATCAGCTGGAAGTACAACAATTGATTTGTCCGATTTTATATTATTTAATGCTTGTATTTCTTTCTTCGAAAAATTATTTTTAGGAAGCTTAGCTTTTTTTAAAATATTACAAATCTCAGCTCTAGCTAAATCAGCCGATGTAGAATCAATTTTATCAAGAGCTGATTCAACATTACAGACAATTTTTTCAAAAGGTATCCGGGAAGGTGTTAAAGCAAAATTGAAACCTTTTTCTAAAACCGAAATTTCATCTGTAGAGAGGGCTTTCTTAGATAAATTGTAAACGGTTTTTTGATTTGGATACATAATCTTTGGGGATTGTGTTCTAATTAGCATTTGCAATTTTTTCTTTTGCTTTGCTGTTACCAATTCCAAATCTTTAAACGATCGAAAACTTGCAATACGATCAAAACTAGTCCACAGTAAAGGATGTATTTTATTACTAAGGAATAAACGTAAATGTAGCAATACTTTATCAATTTTGTCTAAATTTTTCCGAGTTTCTTTAATAAAAGAGTTTAAAATAAT
Source organism: Epiperipatus broadwayi (assembly GCA_028023455.1). Lineage (NCBI taxonomy): Eukaryota > Metazoa > Onychophora > Udeonychophora > Euonychophora > Peripatidae > Epiperipatus > Epiperipatus broadwayi. Next base: position 187,977 of record JAQFVV010000133.1, on the reverse strand, counting down.
ATTGCTGGTTTTCCTTAGAATTTTACTAACATTATAATTGTTCTTGTGAAACACAATTTTACAGCAAGTGGGTATAACGTTGTGATTTTTGCACGCTAACAAAAAAGATAAATTACAAAGTAACTTACATTTCTTACTCCACGTTCTTTCAAATATACGAAGCTGTTTAAAAAATTTCCTCCCCGTAGAGGTTAGTAATGTTAAAACGAAGATTTGCACGGGTTAAATATATAAAATACATATTTTGCGGGTTCATCCATGTTAAAAACTTTTAATATCAATATACTGACGTTTCGACTTGGTCACACAAGCCATCCACAGAGTTATAAAAAGGTAGAAAGACGGTTGTAGAGGCGCTACAATCACTGGTTTGAATAAAACATTAAAAATCCCACCAATAGCAAAAATGTTAAATTTAAGAATGTATTTTAAAGAAATCTTTCCAAATAGGAGGAAGTTTGCACATTTCATCTCGCTTATTGATACCATCTGGCCTTTTAAGTATTTCAATGGCTTCTCTGATTTTGCATTGGTAGAGATTATCACATCTGGATATGATCCTGGTACTAAAATAATCTATTTTATGACCTGAATCTATAGTATGGAGTGAGAGTGCTGATGATGATAAGTGTTGTTTAACTGCATTAGCATGCTCATCTATCCTAACACTGATGTGACGATTACTCACACCTATGTAAGAAGCTTTACAATTTTTACATGAGATTTGATAGACACCATGAGATTCAAGAGGGATTGAATCCTTAGGCTTGGTTATTATATTGCTGATCTTTTGATGAGCAGAAAATGATGTATCTATATTATAGCTTTTTAATATACGTCCGATACAGTCTGTAGTTCCTTTTACATATGGAACACAAATCCTAATAGCTGACTTATCATCTTTTTGTTTCCTATTTTGTCTATTTTGGGCTTGAAATAAGGCTTTGTTTATAAATTTGTAATTATAACTATTTGCTAATAAAACACTATTAATATGATTTATTTCTTCTTTCAGATGTGTGTCATCTGAAAGGTTAATTGCTCTATTTAAAAGAGTTTTGGCTACAGAAACTATCTGAGTTGGGTGATTATGAGAATGGAAATGGAAATATCTGTCTGTGTGTGTATCCTTTCTGTAAATAGAAAAAGATAAACTATTTGGTGTTCTGGTGACTAGAACATCAAGAAAAGGGAGTTTTCCATCAGACTCTGTCTCCATTGTAAATTTAATATGAGGATGCATATTATTTAAATGTAAGAAAAAATCATCTAATGTATTTTTTCCCGGATACCTTTTGAGAAAATTGACTGTAATGTTGAATCAGCTCTTGATAAAATTGATTCTACATCGGCTGATTTAGCTAGAGCTGAGATTTGTAATATTTTAAAAAAAGCTAAGCTTCATAAAAATAATTTTTCAAAGAAAGAAAGACAAGCATTAAATAATTTAAAATCGGACAAATCAATTGTTGTACTTCCAGCTGATAAAGGTAATGCCACAGTTGTAATGGATCGTGACATTTACCATAATAAAATTTTAGATCTGCTTAGTGATAAAACTTATAAACTATCAAAAAGAGATCATACTACATATTTGGAAAAAACAACAAAAGCTATTATTAATAAATCACCTAGTGAAACAGAGATAAAAAATCAAATAATCCCTGGTGAAAAATCTTGTGTCTGTCCAAAATTTTATGGACTTCCAAAAATTCACAAACCACATACCCCTCTTCGTCCAATAGTAAGTGCAATAGGTTCTCCAACTCATATTTTAGCTAGATACTTATCGGATTTCATTAAACCTACAATCCCATCTATTAAATCATATATTAAAACTCTCTTCATTTTATTTCTGTTTTAAAAAGTTTAAAAATTAATGCTAGTGACATTCTGTCAGTTTTGATGTCGTGTCTTTGTTTACAAACATTCCAATTGATGAAGCTTTAAATATAATCTCACAACGTTGCAATTTACCAGACCATATTATTGCTTTGATTAAACATTGTCTCTTAAAAACATATTTTGTATACAATGGACAGCATTACAGACAAGTTTTTGGTACTCCTATGGGATCACCTATCTCAGGAGTAATAGCTGATTTATTCATGGAATATATAGAAACTCGTGCTTTAGAATCATCATCGTTAAAACCTCTCATTTGGCTCAGATACATAGATGACAATTTTGTTATATGGCAACATGGAAAAAATACATTAGACGATTTTTTCTTACATTTAAATAATATGCATCCTCATATTAAATTTACAATGGAGACAGAGTCTGATGGAAAACTCCCTTTTCTTGATGTTCTAGTCACCAGAACACCAAATAGTTTATCTTTTTCTATTTACAGAAAGGATACACACACAGACAGATATTTACATTTCCATTCTCATCATCACCCAACTCAGATAGTTTCTGTAGCCAAAACTTTTTTAAATAGAGCAATTAACCTTTCAGATGACACACATCTGAAAGAAGAAATAAATCATATTAATAGTGTTTTATTAGCAAATAGTTATAATTACAAATTTATAAAAAAAGCCTTATTTCAAGCCCAAAATAGACAAAATAGGAAACAAAAAGATGATAAGTCAGCTATTAGGATTTGTGTTCCATATGTAAAAGGAACTACAGACAGTATCGGACGTATATTAAAATGCTATAATATAGATACAGCATTTTCTGCTCATCAAAAGATCAGCAATGTAATAACCAAACCTAAGGATTCAATCCCTCTTGAATCTCATGGTGTCTATCAAATCTCATGTAAAAATTGTAAAGCTTCTTACATAGGTATGAGTAATCGTCACATCAGTGTTAGGAGAGAAGAGCATGCTAATGCAGTTAAACAACACTCATCATCATCAGCACTCTCACTCCATACTATAGATTCAGGTCATAAAATAGATTTTTCTAGTACCAGGATCATATCCAGATGTGATAATCTCTACCAATGCAAAATCAGAGAAGCCATTGAGATACTTAAAAGGCCAGATTGTATCAATAAGCGAGATGATACATGCAAACATTCTCCTATTTGGAAAGATTTCTTTAAAAAATATTCTTAAATTTAACATTTTAGCTATTGGTGGGATTTTTAATGTTTTATTCAAACCAGTGATTGTAGCGGCTCTACAACCGTCTTTCTACCTTTTTATAACTCTGCAGATGGCTTGTGTGACCAAGTCGAAACGTCAGTATATTGATATTAAAAGTTTTTAACACGGATGAACCCGCAAAATATGTATTTTATATATTTAACCCGTGCAAATCTTCGTTTTAACATTACTAACCTCTACGGGGAGGAAATTTTTAAACAGCTTCATATATTTGAAAGAACGTGGAGTAAGAAATGTAAGTTACTTTGTAATTTATCTTTTTTGTTAGCGTGCAAAAATCACAACGTTATACCAACTTGCTGTAAAATTGTGTTTCACAAGAACAATTATAATATTAGTAAAATTCTAAGGAAAACCAGCAATATTATTTTAAACTCTTTTATTAAAGAAACAAGGAAAAATTTAGACAATATTGATAAAGTATTGCGACATTTACGTTTATTCCTTAGTAATAAAATACATCCTTTACTGTGGACTAGTTTTGATCGTATTGCAAGTTTTCGATCGTTTAAAGATTCGGAATTGGTAACAGCAAAGCAAAAGAAAAATTGCAAATGCTAATTAGAACACAATCCCCAAACATTATGTATCAAAATCAAAAAACCGTTTACAATTTATCTAAGAAAGCCCTCTCTACAGATGAAATTTCGGTTTTAGAAAAAGGTTTCAATTTTGCTTTAACACCTTCCCGGATACCTTTTGAGAAAATTGTCTGTAATGTTGAATCAGCTCTTGATAAAATTGATTCTACATCGGCTGATTTAGCTAGAGCTGAGATTTGTAATATTTTAAAAAAAGCTAAGCTTCCTAAAAATAATTTTTCAAAGAAAGAAAGACAAGCATTAAATAATATAAAATTGGACAAATCAATTGTTGTACTTCCAGCTGATAAAGGTAATGCCACAATTGTAATGGATCGTGACATTTAACCATAATAAAATTTTAGATCTGCTTAGTGATAAAACTTATAAACTATCAAAAAGAGATCATACTACATATTTGGAAAAAACAACAAAAGCTATTATTAATAAATCACCTATTGAAACAGAGATAAAAAATTAAATAATCCCTCGTGAAAAATCTTGTGTCTGTCCAAAATTTTATGGACTTCCAAAAATTCACAAACCACATACCCCTCTTCGTCCAATAGTAAGTGCAATAGGTTCTCCAACTCATATTTTAGCTAGATACTTATCGGATTTCATTAAACCTACAATCCCATCTATTAAATCATATATTAAAAACTCTCTTCATTTTATTTCTGTTTTAAAAAGTTTAAAAATTAATGCTAGTGACATTCTGTCAGTTTTGATGTCGTGTCTTTGTTTACAAACATTCCAATTGATGAAGCTTTAAATATAATCTCACAACGTTGCAATTTACCAGACCATATTATTGCTTTGATTAAACATTGTCTCTTAAATACATATTTTGTATACAATGGACAGCTTTACAGACAAGTTTTTGGTACTCCTATGGGCTCACCTATCTCAGGAGTAATAGCTGATTTATTCATGGAATATATAGAAACTCGTGGTTTCGAATCATCATCTTTAAAACCTCTCATTTGGCTCAGATACATAGATGACACTTTTGTCATATGGCAACATGGAAAAAATACATTAGATGATTTTTTCTTACATTTAAATAATATGCATCCTCATATTAAATTTACAATGGAGACAGAGTCTGATGGAAAACTCCCTTTTCTTGATGTTCTAGTCACCAGAACACCAAATAGTTTATCTTTTTCTATTTACAGAAAGGATACACACACAGACAGATATTTACATTTACATTGTCATCATCACCCAACTCAGATAGTTTCTGTAGCCAAAACTCTTTTAAATAGAGCAATTAACCTTTCAGATGACACACATCTGAAAGAAGAAATAAATCATATTAATAGTGTTTTATTAGCAAATAGTTATAATTACAAATTTATAAAAAAAGCCTTATTTCAAGCCCAAAATAGACAAAATAGGAAACAAAAAGATGATAAGTCAGCTATTAGGATTTGTGTTCCATATGGAAAAGGAACTACAGACAGTATCGGACGTATATTAAAACGCTATAATATAGATACAGCATTTTCTGCTCATCAAAAGATCAGCAATATAATAACCAAGCCTAAGGATTCAATCACTCTTGAATCTCATGGTGTCAATCAAATCTCATGTAAAAATTGTAAAGCTTCTTACATAGGTATGAGTAATCGTCGCATCAGTGTTAGGAGAGATGAGCATGCTAATGCAGTTAAACAACACTCATCATCATCAGCACTCTCACTCCATACTATAGATTCAGGTCATAAAATAGATTTTTCTAGTACCAGGATCATATCCAGATGTGATAATCTCTACCAATGCAAAATCAGAGAAGCCATTGAGATACTTAAAAAGCCAGATTGTATCAATAAGCGAGATGATACGTGCAAACTTCCTCCTATTTGGAAAGATTTCTTTAAAAAACATTCTTAAATTTAACATTTTTGCTATTGGTGGGATTTTTAATGTTTTATTCAAACCAGTGATTGTAGCGCCTCTACTTTCTTTCTACCTTTTTATAACTCTGTGGATGGCTTGTGTGACCAAGTCGAAACGTCAGTATATTGGTATTAAAAGTTTTTAACATGGATGAACCCGCAAAATATGTATTTTATATATTTAACCTGTGCAAATCTTCGTTTTAACACACACACACACACACACACACACTATCTATATATATATATATATATATATTAAATATATTTGTTTGAATATATATATATATATATATATATATATATATTCAAACAAATATATTTAACACAGTATTCAAAATTAAATAATATAATAGTTAATTTGTTTAATGAGTTAAATATGATTAATAATGTAAAATGTGTGTTAAATGAAGAGAAGGAAGATTCTATAAAGTTTTTAGATATATTTATTAAAAGAAATAATAATGTGTTTGATTATAATATGATTTTAAAGCCTGTTGAAATTAGGGGTTATATTCCACATAATTCTAAAGTTCATATGAGTCATAAATTAGCTGGTTTGAAGTCATTTTTATTTAGAAATGATTATTTGTGCAAATTTATTAGTGATAAAATTGAAAATATTAATGTATATATTACTGATATGTTGAATGTTGGTTATGGAAGGAATATTTTTTATAATACAATTACAAAATATAATCAAAATAAGAGTAATAATAAGAAAATATTAAGTAAATTAAAAAGTGATAAATGGATTTCTATTCCTTTTATATCTAATCAACAAGCTAAATTAATTAATAAACTTTTTAGTGGTTTGTGTAGAATTTCTTTTTTCTCTTCAAATAATATAAATGATATGATAAATAACTCCAAAGCCAAGATTTCTAAGTTTGGATTAAGTTCTGTTATATATATGTTGGAATGTGGTTGTGGAATAAAATATATAGGGGAATCCAAATGTACATTACAAAAACGATAGAATGATCATAAGACATTATATAAACGTGTACAGAAAGAAAATATATCTTCAGTAAATATGAATACTCCATCAATTATATTTGATCATAATAAAACATGTAATTATGGTTTTAAATTTAATAATAGAGATATAAAAATTATTCAAATTGAAAGGTGTAGTGAAAAACGTAAAATTAAAGATACAATGATGATATCTAGGAATATAGGTGGTTTAATGAATAAACAATCAGCTAATATAAAGACAACAGAATTATGGGAAATTTGAATAGATTGAATGATGGCTAATGCAAGTTTTTATTTTTTGTACGTTTGTATTAACAGTTGATAAAGATTGTCAGTGAAACAATTGAAAGTACTTCTGGTAAAGAATATATTATTTAATTTTGAATACTGTGTTAAATATATTTGTTTGAATTATTATTATATGATTTAAAAATACAGACATTTAATGGTTGTAGTTATATATATATATATATATATATATTGTTTTCTATATGTATATATCAAATTCTATCATATATATATATATATATATATATATATGTATATATAATAAAGAGTTATAAACTAGGTGAGAAAAATAATTCAAAAAACGTTTTTATATTATTTCACCTGTATTATATCATATATATATATATATATATATATATATATATGGGTTAACAATATTTATTAAAATTTGTGGTACTATTAAAAAAGCTTTTTTATTTCTATTGATAATTAAAGGCGAAAGACCTATAATAAATTGTTAGAGAAAACTTGTTTAGCTTATACAAGTTGCCATTAGTGATGGATGAGCTATTAGCAACATCAAAGGTAGAGTATCGAGTGGATTTTTGGATGGATATAATCCTGTTATTTTTTTTTAATTTACTCATAATAAATATATACAAATATTTAATTTACTCTATCATGCGCACACACACACATATATAAAAATACACAATTGCTTTTCTATAAAACTGCTTTAATATTCCAACCAGCAGACTGGTTTTCATCTGAAATCACAACAAAATGGCCACTTCTAGAAATTTAAACATAAAATCTACAATCTTTCACATATCAGATAAGAAAATTAATTTCTATAGATTAAAATTCTTTCTTTATATTTTTTTTTTAAAATTTCTTACAAAATATTTCTCTATTATAACTCATTCCTTGGACATCAATTCTTATCAATATTTCATATTTATTGTTTTAAAACAAGGGAAAAAACAGTAATTGACATTTTTATAAATTATTATAAAATATAAAACTTTACAAAACTACAAATATAAAACATTTACAACCACAAATTAAAAATTACTTTAATAAAGGTATGTACAATAGAAACGATTCTACATAAAAGCCTTGTCCAAAAAATTACAGAAAAACTCTTTAAAAAAAAATAAAACCTTAAATATATTATTACATATGAAAAATCATACACATACTTTTTTTATATATAAAAAAAATCAATAAAAATTTATTACTAGTCCACATATAAAATAAAATTAAAATTTAAGAGCAATAAAAATTGAATACAGCTTGGTCTTGTTTCATGCAGATTATTTTAATACAATTTTGAATTTATGTGATTTGTTTCTTCTTAATATCATTTTATGCAGGTTTTCTTTTATGTGATAAAGTAGTTCATATTTTGCTATATTTATTAGATATCAAGAAATTTATATTATTAATAACTTATTTTGACAAGAAATACTTTTTGTTTCAAAAATATAAAGTTATATTAGCAGCTAACATGAATATTGCCTGTATTTAGCATCTTAGATTCTATGTAAATAACCTACTTATACTAATGAGTAAATAATAATAAAAAAATAATAATAATATTAATAATAATAATAATAATAATAATAATAATAATAATATTAATAATAATAATAATAATAATAATAATAATAATAATAATAATAATAATAATAATAATAATAATAATAATAATAATAATAATAATAATAATAATAATAATAATAATAATAATAATAAGAAGAAGAAGAAGAAGAAGAAGAAGAAGAAGAAGAAGAAGAAGAAGAAGAATAATAATAATAATAATAATAATAATAATAATAATAATAGATTTATACTTATGTATAAAAATAATGCAATAAATATTCAAAAATTTTAAACATTTAAAATGTATTTTGTTACATATAACAGAAATAAATAATTATAGATTTTTAAAATAAATAATGAACATTTTATTGATTTTGTAACCTGAAAATAATCTTTCTAATGATAATGTAAAATCTTTTTGTTTTGATTGCAATCTCATTTTTTAAATATAGAAACAAAATGTGAACATTCAAAATTTATTTCAGTATTAAACAAAAAAAGACAAACTTATTATTTTTTGCTAGGTAAAAATCAGTTAATCATAGATTTTACATTGATGTGTGAGATAAAGAAAAACATCAGAAAATGCTGAAATCTGAAAGTTACATGCAATGAACAACTTATTAAATTCCAACCAGAGATAAATAGGTATTTGTCTGGATATTGTGAGGTTTATAATCAATCTGTAAAAGCAAAAACTCAAAATTTAATCACCAATTACTTTGCTGACAGAAAATCATTAACACAGCACCAGACTGAAAGTGTCACAAGTTCTACTTCACATCACATCACAAGACAAATCTGATTTTTTTACCAGTTCAAAAATGAATGCATATTGTCAAATAGTGATAATGTTTTAAAATATGTATAAAAAATGTAAAATTAAATAATGTAGTTAATAAAAAATGAAAGAAGGTTGTCATGTATTATTTTTTTAAATATTTGAAATTTTTTATTAGTCATACATTATTTCCTTATTTTTTTAATGCAAAATTTTCCTTGTTGCTTTGCTTTTATGCAATTTCTGATAATTACAGAAACTATTCCCCATTTTCTAGGTAATTCAAATCTATTTTTGTGTTATTTTTTAAAAATGGGTTTTTGTGGAACCATCTACCACATAAAACGAATCCCAGGTGTATTAAAAACAGTTCTCTAAAAACAAAAAAAAAAACAAATCCCTAGAAAACTAAGTAATTCAAGAATGTGACAGTTCCTATATTCATATTCATGTCATGAGGATGTAATGTCTAAAAAAAAACAATTCTTTTTTCTATCCCTCTTCGGAAAAAAAATTATCCTCCAATATAAACACTTTTAAATCATCTAGTGAGTGTTCAGCTTAATTAAAATGTTTAGAATCTGATTCATTTTTTATATAAAACATCAAACCTACCATTATTTATTCTAATGGGTAGACTGTTTATTGAATCCCCTATGCAATGTCCCAAACACTTATTACATTCCAATTGAGATTGTTGGGGATAAAATCATGAATGGTATTTCCCTGAACCATCTTCATAATATAATTATGATAGACATATTGTATCCGCTTGTGAAAAACAACTCTTCCCTGGCACAAAATTAGTACTAAAATCTGTTCTTTTGAGTCTATCTCTAATTGTCTTATGTCTATGATATACAACTTTGAGTTGATAGAAAAAAAGGAACCTCAGATAATCTGTGGATTTGAATATATTAAAATGTTTCCATAATTTTTGAATATTATTAGATAAATTGACATTAAATACAAGAACTTGTGATGCACATATCAATTGACTATTTTGATTCTTAGACAAAAGTTCCTTCCTGTAATCTCCTAAAAATTTTACCAATGCACTATCTAACAGTGGTTTTGGATATTTCATATTGAGAAACTTATTATACAAATTTTTATTTTGTTGAAGAATTTATAATTCCAATTTTGTTTTTAATTAACAGACATAATACTTATTTTACATATATATATATATATACACTCAACATTACATGATACTATATGGAGAGTTTTGCTGTATTTTGAATTGTTTAATATATATATATACACCTGGGTCTCATTTTACATGATAGATAGGTTCTTCAGAAAACACGTGCAAAGGAAATCGTGCAAAAATAGACATAACTTACATTGAAAAAGGGGGGATGCAGTCTGTGATTTTTCAAAATTTGCATAAAAGCAAAGCACCAACGTAAAATTACTTTAAAATTCGCGCAAAAAAAAATAAGGAAATAAAATATGACTAATAAAAAATTTCAAATTTGAAAAAAATTGATACAAGACAAACTTTTTTTAAATATAATATTTAATTTTATTCAAAATAATATATATTTTATGCATAATTTACATTTTTATACACATTTTAATTATTATCGATATTTGCTGAAAACACAAGTTCATTTGCAAACTGAGGAAATACAACTAGCGCTAACTTCACACTCATGTTGAGTCAATGGATTTCTGATGACAACGTAATTAGTAATTAATATTTGAGACAATGATTTTATTAATTGTTTATGAACTTAGACTTACGATAATAAAAAGATATTTATTCACCACTGCTGGGAAAAATTTAATTAAAACTAACAACTAAAAATTAAATTCTTATTTTTGTCTTTAATTTTCAATTCTGTTTAAAAATCAAATTTCGTTTCACTGCTATTACTCACCTTTTAAAAATAAACTTGCGGACACTAAATGATTAATAATTGATTACGATCTTTTTTAAAAAGCAAAAACAGAATGTGATTTAAAATGCAAAATTAACAAGCACAATGTTTGAAGAAATTTACATTATAATCTTGTAAAATTTAATGTGTGTATACATAAAATGTGGAAATTATGATTTTAATTTCATTATTGCATAAAATCTTACTATTATAAAGCACTGAAAATATTGAAATTACTAAGATGAAAGTCGAATTCCAAAAATATGCTATTACTTTCAATATAATGTAAGTGCACAAAATTTATTATTTAAAGTAATAGCGCATTATCGGCGTTCGACTTCCGGTGAATTTCAAAACCGCGTAACTTCAAAATCATGTTGTAAATAAGTCCACATAAAAACAGACCCAGGTGTGTGTGTATAGCAGCATAAAAACAGACCCAGGTGTGTGTATATATATATATATAGTACTTCTAAGAATAACGCTGCTATAAGTAAATTGAGCATCAACAAAATGAACCAATGTTTTAGAAAAATTCACTGAAGACTGTATATTTTTATTAATATTAGTTGAGTAATCAAAAATAGATATCCATCTTCATTGTATGGCCAAATCATAAAGACATCATCTATATATCTCTGCAAACTATGAGATATAAGTCTAGCCATTTAAGGTATACAGCACTCCAATTGAGTCATCCAGATGTTCGCATAATTTGGTGCCCTATTTGTTTTCATTGCAATATGTAGAGTTAAAAACAAAAACAAAAAAAATTAAATTAAATTCATTAATGCAGTAATGGGTATTATTTGGTGCTATTCATATTCATTGTTTTCCTAAATAGAAATAATAGCTTGATGACGCTCTGTGGAAGGTACTTGATATTGTACTGAAACATCAGCATTTAGCTTTATCACTTCACAGATTATCCCACAAATAGTAATAATATGACATCTTATATCCATGAAAATATTAGAATTAATATATATATATATATATATATTGGGTACTCATTTTATAGCTAAAGACGTCACTCTATGATGCGGTTTTCACGCTAAAATACATAAAAATGCTGTTTCCGTGGTCGACACATTCAAACCCGCATTTTCTATAATACAACTTTTTTGTTGTGCTACAGAATGCAGGCCGCTATTTTGCATCACAGTACAATGTGTCTGTCTCATCACAGCAATTGCATTTTCTGAATTTGCAGTTTATAAAATAGTTACGGCTTGATGAGAGAGTTTGTATTTGAATTGGATGGAAATGTTGTTTTCATTGGATTTTTTTTTATTTTGAAGTATTGAAATGTTCAGATTTTTTAAAGTAATAATTCTAAGACATTTTACAATGTACTGTATTAAAGTTTTAATTGGGAAAATGTTAAATATCTATGTTTTTAGTGAGTTGCAAATAGGTAACATGTCAAGTAACATACTGTTCGTATCATTCCATGAGACACCGTGTGTACATTTTTGAAGTAAAAAAGTGGTACCAAAAAAATATCCAGTAAGAAAAGTACAAATATACATGTTTTTTTGTAAATTTCATAAAAAGCAAATATTATAAACATGTTTAGTAATTAAAGAAGACATTTATATGTGTTTGTTGCTGTTTAAAAAATTTGAGTTTCTTTATTTTGTCCGAGTACGGTTACGATTTTGAATTTTTTATTTTAGCATTACAAACAACAGAACACTAAACCTAAAACTAACCCTAAAACTAACCCTAAAAATAACCCTTAAAATAACCCTAAATCTAACCCTAAACCTAACCATAACAACTTTTACTTTTTATTGTCATTCTATTTGAAGTAAAAAATAGCCATAATATTTCTTTGTCTTTAAAAAAAAACAAAAGAAATGTAAAACGAAGATTAAAAAAATAAAAAATAGACTAAGAAATTTTACTTTTTATTACGATTATTATTTTTTAGTTAAATAACAACAAAAAAGTTGTAACACAAGTAAAATAATATCCGATAAAATTGATAAAAAAAAAGTTGTAACACAAGTCAAAATAATATACGATAAAAAAAAACACGAATCAAATTGTAATTAGTTGATTTTACTTTACATTTATTATTATCATTTTTATTGTATATGTTAATAAAAAATATTATTTATAAAAGACAATTTTGTTCAGTTTTTATTTTTGCATTACAAAAAAGCACAGCAAAATTATTATAATCAATGGCCCAGGAATGGTCATATTTTATAGTTTTAGCTTGAAAATGGTGCCATCCAATTGAATCTTTATCTATAAGACAAGCACCATATATTGTACCTAAATGAAATTACACTTAGTTCCAATAGGTGCCTGAGGTTATCTTAGCTAAACCTTTTGTTTAAAATTTTCTGATTTTTAAAATAATAATAATAATAATAATAATAATAATAATAATAATAATAATAATAATAATAATAATAATAATAATAATAATAATAATAATAATAATAATAATAATAATAATAATAATAATAATAATAATAATAATAATAATAATAATAATAATAATAATAATAATAATAATAATAAAAAAATGGAAGTTATCTTACTTAATGTGTAAAATAGGATAATCTTATGTAGTATTATAATAATTGTTAAATATTTCTGGGATTATGTTTAAATGTTTCAATAGTGTATGTGAGTTAGTTTGATAAGCAATGTCAGACAATAATTTGAATTGAAGGAAACATCAGAAATAGTTGTGAGTTGATAAATAATATTAAATGTATTTTAAAGTAACTATTGTATAATTCATTTTAATGTCTAAATTATAATAATTAGATAAAGTAAATAAATTGGGATAAATAATATTAAGTAATAAGTTTAAAAATATTCTGTAAATTTTTATTAAAACAGTATAAAACCATTTATTAGATATAATTTAGATTAGTGTTTCACTTATAAAGTTATTTTGAATTAATTATTGATTAATATTTTTTTGTACTTTAACAATAACTTTTAAACAATGAGTTGAGTTCATGTCTTAGGTCACCCATGTGTGAGAATATATATGAGCATGGAAGAAAGGCATGTAAACATAGGAATAAAATATAATTTAATTCCAATATTGATTAAAAAAACAAATTAATGAATAAAAATTATTAAAATTAAAAATTAAAATTTTAATAAAGAGGAATAACTTTAAATTTTATATTTATTGCTATTGTGTTTTGTAAAATATTTAAGATTACTTAATATTTGGTAATACATTGCACAGGCTTAAACCTGCATTTATATATGAAATATATGTGGGATTCGAACTCAGACTTTCACATGACCCTCTACTCTCAAGGAACTTTTGACTTTGCAGCTGTTGAGTCACATGGTTTGGTATAATTAGATAAATTGCATCAGTAAATCGATTCCAAAGCTGAACTGTCAAGAATGTTAAAGTTTAATAAAAAATAATTTCATTGGCTTTAAGCCAATTGATATTAAAATTGGGAGTATTAAAGATGATCAGATAAAAATATTAATCCAGGACTCATTCAGGGGCTTATTTATTTATTTCTACATGTGGCTGAATCTTGAATTTTTCTGTAATAAAAAGTTGTATTTTTTTTTAAGATTTATTATATAAAAACTAAAATTATTTTTTTTAAAAACAACTATTAAAAATTGTCTTGAATTCATGGACGGGTGAATTTAAAAGGTAATAATTTTATGATATTCAAATTTCAATGGTTATCCTTTTAAATTAAAAATATACGTGAAAAAAAAATGTAAAGACATTGATAATTTAAAAAAAACATCATAATGAAAAATGTGTCAGCTTCCTCGTGAATTAAAATTGACTTTAAATATGATGCTTCACAATTAATACCTGATATAAACATTTAAATATGCTCTTCCATAATAATGCTTGTTTTTAAAAGTAAATTTAGAAAAGAAAAATATATTATATTAAGATAAAGTAGAATGAACTTTATTTGCAAAGTGTTTTATAATTGTATATAGACTTTTTCTAATGTCCAACTTTAAAATTTATTGTATATGAGATAGAAATTATCTTATTCTAGAAAATGTTGGACAAAAATGTTTTAAGTTACATTTGATTAAGGATGAACTTACAAATAATAGTTAACTAAAAGTTTATCATTTATACCTTTACCTGAAATGGAAATAATTTGTTTTAGCTAAATGTAAACAGAGGAAAATATGTATTTTAAAATAATAATTCTCATTTTATGCCCATCAGTAGGAAAAAGAAGTTATTTAGAGACAAAACTTCAAAATAATCTACAAATATTAATAATGAACTCGTATCTGTCAAATACATAATAAATTGTTATATTTGCCATTACTTATAAGTAACTTTGTGACAGTTAATCTTAGTTCATAAACCAAGGAATGTCTTTAAGTATAAAAAAGTCTACGCTTGTCTTTAAAATACTAAAAGGAAATTTGTTTAAAATAAAACACATCTTTAAATATTATATAAAAAAATATTAAAAAAAAAAACTATATTTAAAAAAATGTGTTTGACTAAAAGAATAATGAAATTTAAATAAATTTTCATATTATCATTCTGCATTTGAACCTGTGATTCAATAAAAAAATGTACTCAGCTGAAGAATTTACATTTCAAATGCTGGCTTATGCTTATGCCTATTTTTATTTTAATATTTAAAATTATCTTTAAAGAAAGAAAGTGAAAGTATTTATTTAAAGAACTATTGAACATTTTTGTTTTGGAAATCGTTGTCATGTTTATAAATATTTTGATTGAAGCTTTGAACCCATATGACTATATAAGCTAATGAGCTTGGATTGAACACATTAAGGTGTTTTCAGTTTAAGACTCAACAGTTTTGTAGTTAAATGGAGATAAAAGGTGTTTGCTGGAAGGTTGAATTCGATCCTAAGATATAGGTGCAGTGCTGTCAGATCCAAGGCTCCTCACTGACGAAGGCCACAAGCCAGAAACTAGTCTTGGAATATTGGATGAGTAGGGAGTAGATGGGGATTTTATGCCCAAGCCTTCTGGAATCCATCGATTACTCCAGCTAGCTGTGTGTGGCAAATGTATAATGATTTTTTTCCCGTTTTAACAGCAGTTATACACAAGCGTAACAGGTGGTGGTCATGTAATGTTTATTGGCTTAAAACCAATACTGCCTAATAGGATAGTGGTGGATATGGTTATTAAAGAACCAAAGACACCAAAATGTATGGGGCTGAACTTGGTTCAGACCCATATAATTATATAAGTTATAGGTATGGATTGAAAACATTATAGTGTTTTCAGTTTAAGACTCATAGTTTTGGAGTTAAATGGAGATAAAGGGTGGTTGCTAGAGGGTTGCATTAGATCCTAAAATCTAGGTGCAGTGTTTGTAGATAAGGCTCTTCACTGACAAAGGCCACAAGCAGAAAGTAGTCTGGGGATATTGGATGAGTAGGCTCTAGATGGGAATTTTATGCAAAAGTTTCTGGAATCCAATGATTACTCTAGCTTGCTGTGTGTGGCATATGTATAGTGAGTTTTTCCTGTTTTAACAATAGTTATTATTTAGATGATGAATTGAAATCAAAATGCACCTTATTTATTTCACTATCTAACTGATACCATTTTATCAGGATATTGCTTAATATATGTCATTACTTTTATAATAATAACTAGTAGATTAAAGTATAGATCTAAAATTAAACCGTTCCATAAAGTAATTCCCTGAGATATTCACTTATTATTTAGATTGGACATTGAGTCAGTTACATAGTTCAAATTACTGTACAATTAAAAGTTAAGTAATGTTATCTTTATCTTATATTTAACTTTAACTTACAATGCAGTATAGTTAACCAGCATTACATTTTTATTAATTTAACTTTTTCACAAATGAGAGGTTATTCAATGTGTGTGGATGATAGGAGGAGTTGAGGTATAGACTATATCTTGTCAAGTTAAATGGTAGGACTTTACCAATTTTAATCTTTTATTTATTTTAGAACTCAATAGATGAATTTTAACCTATTTTTTTTCTATTTTTGAGTATCTTACCCAATGAACAACAATCCTGATGATACAGCACAATTATTTTAATTTTGGGCTCAGAAGCTAATTGGTAGAGCATAACATCAGACTGATCATGATGATTGAGGTAAGTGTAGCCCAGGAATTATATTTATTAAAGTTCTATTCATTAATGCTAAGTTATTAGCTAAAGAAAATAATTCTAAATACTAATTAGAAATAATAATTCAAAACAAACCAGTATTTACATAAAATATATATTTAATAAAAATATTAATAAAATGCATACACATGTTACAAAATGTTTCACACTTGGGATGGCATTGTCTATTTATGAAACTTGGGATTCGTTTTTATAAAATCCCCTTTATATTAATTATTTAATAGAATGATTTTATGGAGTGTGTTATGGCTTGTGCAGAGTTACAATGCCCATTTACAAATGTTTACAAATAAAATGCTGTGGATGTATAAAACATATAAAAAATATTGTGACAGGTTTAGATGATTAATGATACAAAGGATAGTTTGCGATTTATTAGTAAATGATTTTACAAACAGGAAAAATATACATTCTTAATCATTTTTCTATCTTTTGAATATATATATATATATATATATATATATATATATATATATATATATATATATATATATATATATATATATATATATATATATATATATATATATATATATTGTACGCTTTCGTTTAGGTAAGAATGGATTATTTCTATCAATTTACTGGAAAATTTTAAATTTCAAAGTTAAGTAAGGGAATGATGTATGTTATGTGGGGAAGATCTTTTAATAATCTATTTAGGGCAAGTAAAATAATTGCTGTATAATATTATGTTAGTATTTGAAAGAAAACAGTTAATTAAAAATCATTATAAGATTGTATGGTTGGGAGAACTGGCCATAGGAAATACTGATTTAATAAGTCTTATAAATAAATGATTAAACTAAATTTTAAAAGTAGTAATTTAATGTTAAACGGAAATATTATTTAACAATGAGAATTGTATTTAGTAGTTATTTTTTAAAAAAATCATTTGATTAAAAGTAATAATGTGGGAGAAAAGTGTATCTTTGATTTTATAATATCAAAATAATTATTTTAAAATTTTGCTATATTGTTTTCTAATATTTTATCAATTAAATTATTTATTTTAGTTTCATTTAAATTATTGGCACCTAATTTATTTTTGTAAATCATGTGATGTGTAATATTCACACCTGTGCTTGAGAATAAAATAATATTATCTGTTATAAATATTATGTTAGGTTTTTTTTAAAAAAATAAATATAATAGATAAAATCAGATTTGTACTTTATGTTGAAAATAAATAGGTTTTGTTTAAAATATGGGTAGAAATGGTAATAAATATTATAGTGTGATTTTTAAAAGTCATTTTAAACTATTTATTAAGTGTAAATAAAGTATGAAAATTAATTAAGAATTAAATAATATGATAAAAATAAATATTTAATAAATTATTATTAGTTTTAACTTTAATCTGGCATTTGTTTCCCAGGGTCATTGGTAGTAAATATTGTTCAACAGACCAATTCAAAGTGGAGTAGGCTGGAGTATTTAAGAGCTGCACCAATTTTGCAGAGTACTATTATTATAATTTTTACTATCATTATAACTGTCACTGCAACATTACTTAATTATGTATATTATAATAGTCAATTTTATCATTTTAATTTTAAAAAAAAGATATTAACTCATTATTATTAGATCGTGGGATATAGAATTGTGTTGCTAAAAAGTAAATAATTCCTTACTTGCTAATCTACTTCATCTAATTTATCATTAATTTAAACATGGAGATGTCATCACTGAATATAAATTTATTGATGGAAATATTTAATTATTATTTTCATACTAGGCACATAATTTTGCCTGTGTTAATCAGACATGTTAATTTATGATTGAATTTCATTTAAAGGAACTTCACAGAGGAGATATAGAAAATTTCAGCAGAAATGGAAAGTAAAAAGATATGAAATGCTTTTTATTCAGAAAGCTTATTTAAAAACAAGATAATAAAGTGCTGGTAAAAAAGAAAAATGTTTAAATTTGATCAAACAATTATTTTAAGACACTAAGATATTTCTCTCTGAAGAAATATTGAAAATAATTTTAAAACTGGGATTTTTTTAAAAAATGTAAAATTAAGATTATTCGCAAAAATGATTTATATTATAATGAAAAATCTTTTAAAAAGAAAATTAGTGTATGCTGGACATACAAAAGGTTTTCCAAAACTTATTTGTGTAAAATATTTTAAATCATTGTCAAAAGCTGGGAATTTTATTTTTTGTATCAGAAAACATAGAACAGGAAATATAGATAAATGTTATAAGAATTTGGAAATCATTTTAATGAAAAATATCAAAACTATTTTTAATACTATTTTTACATAGCAATGGAATATATGAATTATTTAAAATTTTGGAGATAAAGAACAATTAATTACATCAATCTGGATATTATGAAGTAAAAATTAAACTTACCATATTTAGCTTAGAACAGTCATCTTGAATATTTTGTGTTGCAACATGAAATATCAGAGCATGCATAGTTTTTGGTGTCAAAAGTGTGATTAACAATGTTGTACCAGGAGAAAAAGACACTTCTTTAGTGAACTTTTATCAATGAAAAAATACTTTTCAGCTCAAGAAGTTTTAATGGAACTGTTGTAAATATAACTTTAAATTATTTTTTTTACTAAAAAAATAATATTAATGCTTATTCACAGTATAGGGATAGAGTAGGAACATAGAACATTAAATTATTTACTAACCTATTGATTAAATTGTTATCGTAAAAAAAAAAAAAAAAACTCTTTAATATTTTTTTTTAAAAACATAATATATTTAAAATGTGTGATAATGTGGAATAAATGATAATTTAAATGTTTTATTTAGTGTTTGATCAAGAAGACATCAACTAAGTAATTGCCAGCAGAGATTATTTATGGTAATAATGTAAAATATTGATGATTTTGTAGTGTATTTTATTATTTTGTGTTGTTGTATGGGGATGTATATAAAACATGATACCTACACATAATTTATCGCTCGTTTTATTTATTTCAAAGAATATGCATACTTTTATTGATATCATAAGGATATTTAAACATAAGGGAAATATAAGTATATGATTCTATTATAACTGAACTTAATGTTTATTTTAAGTGATTAAGGTATTAAAATAAGACATTGATGCTGATTGTTTATACTTAAGTTTAAGAATTACCAAAAGATGAAATAATCTTGTCTTATTAGTCAGTTAGATTGTTATTTTTTAAACAGGAATTTATTTATTGTTATAGAAATGTGGGAATGAATTTAGCGATGTAAAGTGATAGATCTCTAATGATAATAACTTAGTATTAGCTTAAATGAGATCAAGATAATATTTTATGTAGGATTCATTTATATGGGAATAAGAGTAGACTATAATGATGATTATGCAAGTATAGATAACTTAGCCCTATAGCATGTATATATTCATGCCAGTGTTTGTTTTTCTGTGTGTTAAAGGTTAATGTGCCATAGTGCTGAATAAATAGCCTGGACATTATATTTAGTAGTAGAGGTTATTAGACAAATATGTCATACCTCATTTTTATACACTAGTACCATGATTATTAGTTAATAAGGGTGTTATTAAGTTGAAGTTATAGTTTGTTCCATATACCTACTTGTATATTTATTATTAACACTTTCTTGGATTACATCGTAAAGGATGGTATTTAAAATACAAAATAATGAGTAAATTTGGAAATACAGAATTGATATTGAAGTGTATAAGATAAGTTATGTTATTTAAAATAAAAAGAAATATAAAGATTATAAGAACATGATTTTATCAGTGAAAGAATCATAAAACTTTTCATATTTAAAAAATGATTTAATTTTATTTTTATATAAATAAATAATTGATAATTAAAATGGAGTTTTTAATGGTATTATTTAATTAGTAAGTATTTTTCAAAGACATACTTATAATGCATATTTTTCTTTACAAGTGAAGGTACCAAACTAAATCATGTTTAATGAATATAAGTAATCATAAGTTTTGTGAAAGTGATTTTATGACAACACACTAATACATCCATTATATTTGAAATATAAAGTAGTGATTATAAGCAGTTTAGTTTAATTGTATGCTATTAATTCAGGTCATTCACATCATTATTTAGTGAGGAATGACTATATGGAATAATAAAATTATTTTTTTAAAAGACTAAATAACAAGCATAATTCCATATTGAAATAATTATCTGATATTTTTAGAATATATTGAATTAATAAAATTTAATAAATGTAATAAAGATCATATAATAATATTTTGAAAATAAGAGATATTTTAAGAAGAATGTTCTGTAGCCTATATTTTAGTTCATTTAATTTGTGTACGAAAAGTACATAAATATGAATAAACAGTATTCCTTAAGATTGTAAATAATGTAAATAATTTTATTGTTAAGTTTGTTAATAAAAGTGTTACACTTGTTTTGTAAGACTTGATGTTGACTCAATTTCTTCACATCACCAATTACATAATGACAAATAATTATAATTAAGACATAGTATTTGTGCATCATAAATAAAGTTATTATTTAAGAGTTATAATGTTTTATGGATATATTTTATTTAAGAAGTTTCATGTATTATATCATTCTGATGGTCATAGAATAACTACATAATATTTACACTGAATTATATTACTAATGATTGCCACATATTCTCAGATTATAATATCATATCATATATGTTTGTTTAAGATGCCATATGGACAATAGACGATTACATTACATTATTATTACCTGATATATAAGTAGAAAATATATGAGATTAAATTATAGATTGAAGATTAATATTATTATTTTATTATTATTGGTATTAGTTAGATGTAGTTAGGAATGATATTAAATCCCTTATAATACTTGATTACAAGAGTTATAATTATTTTAGAATTATTTTAGAAGAACCTGAGATAACTTGAGCTAAATTATTTTAATAGAGATATTCAGATTAATTTGTAAATAATCATTTACTTAATTAATTTTGATTAAAGATGTAGGAGTACTATAGATGTAATATTTAAGTAATAAGAGTAAAGATAATATTTTTATGCCATTAAGGTGATATCCTGTGGGATATTGGTTTAATATACTCGTTTTGCCACTTGTAAACTCACTTCATATTCTCATAATTTTATTAGATATTTATTTATTTAATTTACAAAACAGAACTATATTATTATTTATTGATTAAGCTAGTTTAATAATTGAATCTGAGCTACATTAATTTATGGTTATTACATATTTCAAAGAAGTGAGGGTACAATATATATGTTGAAATGAAGATTTTCATGGATTGTATATATAAAAGACATATTTTGCGGGTTCATCCATGTTAAAAATTATAAATATTGATATTCCAACGTTTTGACTTGGTCACACAAGTCATCCACTGGGTGAACTATATGTGAAGCTGTTTAAAAATTTCCAGTGGGTGACTTCTGTGACCAAGTTGAAATTTCGGAATATCAATATTTATAATTTTTAACATGGATGAATCTACAAACTATGTCTTATATATATATATATATATATATATATATATATATATATATATATATATATATATATATATATATATATATATATATATATATTTGCATTGTTTGGAAAAAACGTCTTTGGAAAATATACATAGGAAACAAACAATGTGCTACATTTATGAGTATAAATTATATAATCATAATAAACAAATTGATTTACATCTATGGGAATCAATAACGGTTTTAAACAAAAGGAGTTTAACTCAACAAACTGAATTTATTTTCAATTTGTATCATTATTTTCAATACATCATTATGACTTAGTAAGGTTAGACTGATAGTGAACAAACTAAGGAGCAGAGTAATGGTACTAGCATAGAATAAAGAAATATGGCCTTCATGGTGATTGTGGATATTTTATTATTTTAAAAAGGAATACTCGATTTGATTTTAGGTGTAGTACATTCACATGTTCTGGCATATGGCACCAATGGAGAGGGTGGGTTTCAAACCCCAAAACTGCCTGTACAGACATCCGCAGCAAATGTCACATTCCACAGGGAGTAGCATTGATCTCTGGTTATGAACACTTTTGAAAAAGTAGGATAGGAGCTTCAGACTTCTGATGTCTTCAATGACAAAGCAATCAATAAACAGAAAAGATAAAATACCAGAATAAAAGAAAATATATGCCATCAATGTTATTGGAAATGAATATAATTTTTATAACATAATTTTCATATAATATTATTGTAAAGCTTGGAAATGGTCTAACCTCTTGCACAATAACCTGTTTTCATTTCTGAGTCATTTAACAAATTGTAATGAATAATAACTCTTATTTTTAACATTAAACTAACAAAATTTATATTTCATTTTGATTTCCATATACGCATTAATTGCTAGGATTAGTCCTCAAGGCAACAGCAAAGGATGATCATAATTATAAAGTTAGAAATCTTTCACAAATAAAATTTTTGAAGACAAATTCAAAGGAGTAAATTTAGTAACATTCATCCACAGTAAAAGATTTTAAATAAACTCAAGATTTTAAAATAAATCCAAACTAGCGAGTGATTTTTATTTAAATAAACAAAACTTAATTGATAGGTTTTACTTGAAGCCCCCGCTACTTTCCAAATTAAACAATTATTTCCCCCCTTTTCAAACATGCAAGTTTGGCTATTATTGTCATATTAAGAAAAATAAATTATACGTATACATTAAGCAAAATAAGCTAAATATTTAATGGAACCACCCAAAGCTATATAATGTAAATTAAATGTGTAACGGTATAATTAGAAATACATAAGTATGAGTAAGGACTTACAGAGAAAGAATTTAAGAGCAAAAATAACCAGAACTTGTAAATTAATATAGAAATTAAAATATAAAGGTTTAACTACATCTTATTAGAAATTACACAAGGAATTTACATATTAAGGCAGCTCTGTATTAAGTGAGGTTACCACAGGAAGCACAGGTATAGCAGTCAGCACTCTGGGTCAGCAGTCAAACAGTCATCTGGTACAGCTGGTCAGATGGATGGAACATGATGGCCTCAGGTAGACAGTTCTCCATGAGAAGGAGATGAAGGTGAAAGATTCCGTTACTCAAACTTCATAATGCCGAACTTGTGTTGACATCTTAAAATTTGAAGATCTATAAACACTGCTTGAATCTGAAATTTGCTTACTGATAAAATGTTCTGAAAGAATTTATTAGCTAAGTCAAAATTTAATTACCATTTCAAAGTAACTGAAAATAATCCAAAGTAAAACTGAGTTCTTTTGTTCTATGGGCCCTTTTAGACAGCTTTTAACCCCCAAAAATGCAATCTCAGTTGAACACAGCTATCTTTGTAATATGTTTATTAAATCAAAAACATTTAATTAGTAAAAATTTTAAAAAAGATAAGGCTCAAAATACCATTTTAGATATTTTTAAAGATTTGCAAACAACTAACAAAAGAATTTCTTACGATTTTAATCAAGATTTATAATTTTAATTAATGAAAACAATCTGACTTTAGATAAAGATAATTTCAATATTTTGAGCTCTCCTAATTTTACTTTTTTTACATTACAAGGTATTTGTAAACTATTTACTGTACAGCCTGTGGTGGCACTGATTCTGTGTAAAAACACAAAATAATACCGCTTTCATGGCTGCACCATATGGCTAATACATGACTAGCGATCTATTAGCTGCTTAACAAGAGACAATAGATGTAGTGATTAGAATCCACTGCCAATTACGTCCGCAGTCCTTACCCTACATCTAAAGGAACAACACTAGATGATTGTCTAGTTTGCCACTTATTTCATTGTGGCATGAATTCCTATGCAAAAAGATCAAATTTGTATTCTGGCTCAAATTTAATCTGAGAGTGTGTGCACTGGAATGGTTTGCAACTGTTTGTTTGTTGGTGTTGATAATTTTCTGTATTTCCCAACTGAGATCTTTTGGCCTACTAGTAATAATCAGCATATTCTTGAGATTTGTCCAAGCTTTTGTTTGCTGTTTGTTGTTATTTTGAAGCCAAAAAAAGTATGTCAATGTCACTGTCAGACGATTGTAGTTGTTGGCAAAAAAGTGCCATATCTGTCACAACTCAGACAAGAGTAACAAAAGAAGAACAAAATGGCTACCACATTATTGCAATCAGGGGATGGCTGAAAAAAGCAAGAAATAGATGATGTGGTTGATTCGCTTTAGTCATACATGGTGAATAAAATTTATTATTTGATTTAAAAGATTCTGTGTTTTCTTTATGATTCTTTTGATCTGTAAGTCGATTAATTAACCCCAGAATGTCAGTGTTCAAAGGGTAGGGCTTTACAGCGAGTGTGGCAGAGTTGGTCGGACAGCTTCGTATTCTTCTCAAATCAATCAACAATTTTACGCTTCTTTCACTCGGAAGAGAATTGACTCTCTCAATCAATATATTAGTCAAAATAGCAAACAATTCCTTTCATTTATAAGCAAATACAGACATCTGAGTTGGAGTTTGTCAGACAGCTTAGACTTTTTTGGTGCTAAATCAATCAACAGCAACCCCCTGCATTTTTAACAAATTCAAAAAGAAAGTGTCAATTCTAATTTTAAATAACCAAAAAAAAAGGAGTGTGTTTAAAAAAAAACAGTATATTAAAAGGCAAAACAAAAAAAAGTCGTACATAAAGCAAATTGTGTATATTTGAGATATTCCAAAAAATGGTTAAAACTGTCCCTTATATTTTGAATTGTATCGAATCCAAATAAAAAAAAAAGACGTCTGTAAAAAAGAAACAGTAGATTTAAAATGGAAATACAAAAAAAAAGTGTATGTCAAAAATTATGTACTTTTGAGATCCAAAAAAAAAGGTCAAAGTGTCCATTATAGCTTTAAACTTATCAAATTAAAACACAAAAAAATAATTATGTCCAAAAAAAACCAAACAACAACAATATATTAAAAAAGAAAAAAATACAACCGTATGATGTCAAAATACGATAAATTAGAGAAAAAAAATCTAGCAGTCCGGTAATGTTATATCGCTCTTATAATGAAGGTAGAAAATCATTACCACAACAAACCTTAGCCTTCTGAAATGATAGATTGTTTTTTTTAATTAGCATGTAGAAAGACAAAAATAAGTTTTTTCTAGAACACTTTTGGAGAAAATAAATGTATTTTATATTTTTAACAGTGTATTAACTACATCATAATTATTGGGAATGATGGGTATTTTACCGGGGAAAACACACACACACATATATATATATATTATATTAGTAGTAAAATTTTATTACTAAGAAAATATCAATCTTGGTAAAAAAAAATTGTACATAGTTATATATTGAACCGCCCACCTTCTTTACCTCTAATTGTCATGATGAATAGTAAATCAAAATACCCTACCTTCCTTACTATCCAATCTTTAAAGGTGCATGCTCCTCAGGTATAGTGCAAAATATCATTGGCAGCAAACTATCAATAACATAATCATTCGGCTACTGGACAAGTACTAACCAAATAAACAATTTATTTATTTTAAGGTAAATTTTTTAGGTATCAGTTAATTACATTTGTAATCAACATGTTTATCTGATCAACACCAAATCCAGTACCTGAGCCTCCAGCTAGCTCATTTATATTGTAACTACATTTTAAGAAAAATAAAACTATGCCCTCTCTAATAATTCTATTTCAATAATAATGATAATTCACTGAATGAGAAAACATTAATGTCTTTAAACAACAAATCCTTACTTTTAAAAATATAGTTTCCCTATTCTTTTAATTTTAAATTAAAGATTTCTTATTAATAACTAAATATCCCCATTCCCATC
This sequence comes from Epiperipatus broadwayi, assembly GCA_028023455.1. Taxonomy (NCBI): domain Eukaryota; kingdom Metazoa; phylum Onychophora; class Udeonychophora; order Euonychophora; family Peripatidae; genus Epiperipatus; species Epiperipatus broadwayi. The sequence continues at coordinate 160,981 of JAQFVV010000133.1, read as the reverse complement.
TTATTAACATATTGTTCATCATAAATGGGTGTACACAAATATAAACATAAATATTTAAACAACAGTTTAAGTATTTCCTTTTCTTAAAAAAAAAACAATTGTTTTATTTTATAAGATAAACACACATACTCTTTTCATTTTAATAAATATTTTAATACATTATATTTAATAAAGTATATATGACATATTAGATTGAAATACACACATATGTACAGACAATGTCTTTTAATATAACTAAATACAGAAGCCGATATCATTTGTATTTCCTAAATATTATTTTGTAAAGTTTAAAGTTTTATTTATCACAGATTATTTTTTTATTATTTTAAAAGAAAATCAAGAATGAGAGAATACTAAAATCAAAAGTTACATAGGATTTGGAAATTCGAAATGATGTACACAGCACAATGCAGTTTGTCTAAAGGTTATCTATGACCTGTTAGTGCTAACTTCAAGCAAATCTTCCTTGACTCCGTGATAATATATAACTTTTGTGGATTTTTACGCATTGACACTCCAGTACTTTATTGCTTCACTCGACCATGATTTACCCTCCAAACTATCTGCTGATGTTATTTGCAGTGAGGCTCTAGATGAATGTACAATATGGTAAATTTAACAATACATTGTTTCAGAAGACATAACAATTTATATAATTGTTATATCTGTAACTTCAAAAAATATTTTTAAATGTTTTTAAGATATCAGAAATAAATGGAATGTTGACAGTTTTTAAAACATTTTAACAATGGAAAACTTTTGTTATATCCAGCATCTATTGTCTTGTGAAATTATTGTCCTTTACTTCACTCTGATTGGGCTTCTATTTTTTTTCTTCAAAACTTTTACACACATACATTTACTTGATTTATTATAAAACAAAATGAAATTGTCTTTACTATTTTTTTATTACAAACTAATCAAAATAATATTAAATCATTTTATTTTATAAGACCTTTTTTTGCTTTTTAAAAATAAAAAAAATCTTACCCACTTTAAAATCGTTTATTTTTTTTTAACAATAATCCCCCTATTTTACTCTTTAGTTTTTAATTTTGTTCTTTCAACTGTTAACTTTTATTCCCACATTATTTATAAAAGATGAAATTTATGAGATATTACTACTTTGAAATAATACTACAATTCAATAACAATGTACTTTGGTACAATATATATATATATATTGAAACAGGGCTGAGTACAATGTACTTTGGTACAATATATATATATATATTGAAACAGGGCTGAGTTTGATCCCTGTTTCAAAAAGTAAAATTTCCTGTATGTGTCAGTATATAACCTGATTAATTAAATTTATTTCATTTTCATATTTATATTTTCTTTGTTGTATACAGATTTATAATTCTAAGTAGGATTTTAAAAAGGTTAAAATAAACAAAAGAGGGGGGTATGTGTGTTTATTTGTTTTTTGAGAACACATGTATATATTTTTCTAGATAGAATAAAAGTATATTTATATATAAATGCAGATATGGAAATATACTTTATTTTTCAAGATGGAAACTTTTCAACTTCATTTGGAAAAGTTAAATGAAAAAAAAATATCAAAATTAACTTTACAGATATCTAAGGAATTTGATTAGTGAGCTTAAAGTTTAGATTCAAAACAATTTCAATGAAAAAAAAAGAAGAACAAAATTAGATTCAGAGGTGCAAAAAGTTATTGTTCAAAAAGGAATCTGGATTTTTGAGTGGGAGAACTTGCTAAAAAGAATACAGTCTATTGCTAACCTTTGTAGAGAGTGCTGCAAGAGAGATTTTGCAGAGAAACATGAAGGGTAAAATTGTGGGCAAGCTGGCTTAAGAAAGCATAAGCATGTCCGGCAGTGCAATCCCACCCCATGAAGATCCAAAGGTGGCTGCAGAAAAGTAACCGATGAAGATAGAAACTAATTCATCCGAAGTCTAAATAAGAAACAAAGGAATGGAATCAACAAGCAAAAATATAGGACAGTCGGAATAAATAATCCAATTTAATCACGAGTACATAATTGTTATAAAAAGGAGTCAAAACAAATGAAATTTTTCACTTTTAATAATACTTCATTTTCTCCAGGGAAGAAAATAAATGCAGGTATGTACCCATTCAACAATATGTAATTAGTTTTCCAGATAGCGTCTGTTTCTTATAATTTTCACAAACTTTCTTTACAAACTTCATTATGATGAACGATATACATAAACTTTAAAAAAAAAAGAATCAAAGAAAAGAAATCATTTTTCTTACTAGTATGAACTGATATATGTTTTATTCATGTGATTTTATGAATATCTAAGCTGTGTGTGTATGCATGCATTTTTTAAAAATAAAGAGCACATAATATTTAATCATGGTAAAATAAAAATGTGCAAAATTTAAAAAAATGAATTGTATGTTTATTGGTATTGTTTTATTTAGGTCTAATTTTTGTAAAAGTAGAAAAAAATTAGAATAGTATATCAAGCATATTAAAGTATAATAATCTCCTTCCACACAGATTTCTGTCGATTTGTCAATCACCTGCCTTGAGCAGAGCTAGCCCAGGGAATTTCCATATTGGTATTCCTGCTCTCCCAGCATAATTCTTATAGAAATATAGGATTGGCGCTTGATGTCATAAATTGATGCTCATAAATATACTGGGTGATAAAATGGAATAAGTTTCTAATTGTTTTTAAACAATTACACATATACGTGTATCGTTATATATACATACATGAAATCTTACAAGATTACATATATGCTTAAGATTTATATATGGGAAAACGGTACATCACATTACAATGGCACCTGCTGGTTTGTAAGTATAGAGAATAAATAAGTTGTGGCTGTGAAGCTTTGGGATGAAAGTAGTTTAAGTCTGACAGGGGAATATGGGGTTGCCTGCTGGATCGGGTATGTGGTGTGTTGTGTTCTGTGCATAGTGGCTTTTTATTCCCGACATGGTTGGAAAATTCCGAATAAGAATAGGGCATCTGTCCTAGTTACCCACACCCATAAGACTCAGAAGCAGCAGAGTGGTGTTAGGAGATGCCAGCATTTGTTCTAGTAACCCACACCCATAAGACTCAGAAGCAGCAGAGTGTAGTTAGTAAATGGCTACTCATTTAATCATTTAACCAAGTAGGTTGGGGTAGAGTTGGCTGTGTTCGTTCATAGCATGTCACATGTTCATGAGTTGTGGTCAGACCCTGTGTATATCATTAGGCTAATGGTCGCTTACTCTTATGTTTTATAGCTACAGAGTGAAACTCAAATAAAATTGATTTTAGGACATATGTATAGTTTTATTTGTTAGATATAAGCCATTCAAACATGTAGACTGTATTTAGAGGCTTCTGGGAGGGGGTAGTGAAACAGGGCTGAATTTGATGCCTGTTTCAAAAAGTAAAATTTCATGTATGCATCAGTATATAGCCTGATTAATTAAATTTATTTCTTTTTTATATTTATATTTCCTTTGTTGTATTCAGATTTGTAATTCTAAATAGGGTTTTAAAAAGGTTAAAATAAACAAAAGAGGGAAGGGTATGTATGCTCGTTTGTTTTTTGAGAATGCATGTATATATTTTGCTACATAGAATATATATATATATATATATATATATATATATATATATATATCTATGTAGCAATATATATATATATATATATATATATATATGGAAATATACTTTATTTTTCAAGATGGAAACTTTTCAATTTCATTTTGGAAAAGTTAAATGAAAGAAAAAACATCAAAATTATCTTGATCGATATCTAAGGAATTTGATTAGTGAGCTTAAAGTTTAGATTCAAAACAATTTCAATGAAAACAAAAGAAAAACAAAATTAGATTCGGAGGTGCGAAAAGTTTTTGTTCAAAAAAGAATTCAGATTTTTGAGCAGGAGAACTTGATAAAAAGAATTCAGTCTACTGCTGATCTTTGTAGAGAGTGCTGTGAGAGAGATTTTGTGGAGAGAAATGGAAGGTAAAATGGTGGGCAAGCTGGCTTAAGAAAGCGTAAGCATGCCAGGCAGTGCAATCCTGCTCCATGAAGATCCAAAGGTGGCTTCAGGAAAAGTAACTGACGCAGACGGAAACTAATTGATCCGAAGTGTAAATAAGAAACAAAGGAATGGAATCAACAAGCAAAAATATAGGACAGCTGGAATAAATAATTCAATTTAATCATGTGTACATTAGTGCTATAAAAAGGAGTCAAAACGAATGAAATTTTTCACTTTTAATAATCCATCATTTTCCTGGGGAAGAAAAAATGCAGGTACGTACCCATACAACAATATGTAATTAGTGTTCCAGATAGCATCTGTTTCTTATAATTTTCACAAACTTTCTTTACAAACTTCATTATCATGAATGATATACATAAACTTTTTTTAAAAAGAAAGAATCAAAGAAAAGAAATGATTTTTCTTACTAGTATAGAACTGATATATGTTTTACTCATGTGATTTTATAAATATATTAGCTGTGTGTGTATGCATGCATTTTTTTTTTTTAAATAAAGAGTGCATAATATTTAATCATGGTAAAATAAAAATGTACAAAATTAAAAAAAATGAAATCTATGTTTATTGATATTGTTTTATTTAGGTCTAATTTTTGTAAAAGTAAAAAAAAATTAGAATAGTATATCAAGCATATTAAAGTATAGTAACCTCCTTCCTCATAGATTTCCGTCTATTTGTCAATCGCTTGCCCTGAGCAGAGCTACCCCAGGGCACTTTCATATTGGTATTCCTGCTCATCCAGCATAATTCTTATAGAAATATAGGATTGGTGCTTGAGATCATAAATTGATGCTCATAAATATGCTGGGCGATAAAATGGAATGTTTTAAATTTTCTTTTTAAACAATTACGCATATACGTGTATTGTTATATATACATACACGAAATCTTACAAGATTACATATATGCTTAAGATATATATATATATGGGAAAATGGTACATCATGTTACAATATATATATATGTATGTGTGTTTTGATCATTGTATTCTTTTAATTAAACTGACAATGACTTAAAAAACAATAATTATAGCAATAGAAAATAAATCAATATCTGAATATAAGCAAGATAATAATATAATATTGCAAATTTATGTTATAATTTGTTTTGTTTTTTTAAATGAATCAATATAAAAAATATTTTAAAAGATACAATGGTGGAACACTCCTTTTTAAACAATAGGAATAGCGCGGATATAAAAAAAAAAACAATTAAAATTGTTTTTTTATTCTTGCTTGGTGTTTGATCTGACAAGTCAAGTTTTATTAGAACTATTATTTTAATATTTTTTCTGCAAAATGGACATTTTTTTAAAGTAGGATCTCAACAAATATCAATGTATTCCTAGTTAATATGTCATTCAGAAAATGATAGAGGAACTGAATATAACATTCTTATTCTAATTCAAGAGTCAGATAAGTGAAAGTAATTTATCAATATAAATTTTAAAAAAGAAAGTATTATGATTTTTTTTAAAAAATAAACTAAAAAAAATCAGAACAGTTAATTTAATTTAATGTTTATATACCCAAAAATTACAAACAGTAAATAGCTTTATTCTGTCTATAAATATAATTCATTAAATGCAAACCGCATATATATATACATTGTAACCTAATAGAATTAGAGGGGGGGGAGAAAGAGAGAGAGAAAAGAAGGAAAAGGAATAAAAGAGAGGAAGAATAGAGGGAGAAAATTAAGAAATAGAGGTAAGAATGATGATGATGAAAGGAAAGTGGAAAGGAAGAGGGAGAAAATGATGAGGGAGATATAGAAAGAGATAACTACTACTAATGAAATGAGAGAGGGGAAAAAGAAAGAGAAAGGAAAAGAGATAATGGTAATAACAACATGGAGGTAGTGACAATGATAAAGATAAATGATGGAAAAGAAAAGAATTGAGAGGGAAAAGAAATGAGGAATAGTAATAGAAATGATATATATAATGGGCAGAGAAAAGAAATGAGATGATTGAAAAGATATGAAATGGAGAGATGTAAGAAGAAGATGGAATAAAGGAGAGAGAAATGAAATGAGATGATAGAAGAAACTCTTAACGAATGTTTTAAATGGCTGAGATGATAGAAGGATATGAGAAATGACATGAAAAGAAATGAAATAGAATTGAAATGAGATGAAATGAAATATAAATGAGAGACTCTAAACGACTCGGCTCAGTGGGGTTACAATAAATTTAAAGAAAAGACATGATGATCCAGAGATGTATAATCAAATAAAGCTGAAATCCAACACTGCTGAACTATAATGACTACAGTATATTAAGAATAATCTAATACTAAACCATACCAAGGATTATTTAAAAATCACTAATCCATAATTACCATATTAATCCTACCAATCAATCATACACTCTCTGAATAAGACTAATGATACTTTGCTTTAAAAGATTATCTTACAGAATTATATTTACTAAAACAACAAGAGTAAATAACCTCAGGGATTTTAAAACTAAAACTCTTGTGCAAAATTAAAGTTTAAGTTAAGTTGCCTAATAAAGAATTACTGTGATTAATAAATAAATAAGTGACATCTTAGCTGACCATAAAATAATTATAATATGTTCAATCTTAAAATAATAAACAAAACAAATATTAATTCACAAAATTTAGTGAATCAATTTAAATTTAAACTAATAATGGCCTATTATCTAAGATATTACTTGAGCAAAGAAAAGAGCAAGGGTACTTTTAATGCCTTTCCATACTCACAGACAACCACTAAAGACCTCAAATGCAAATGGATTAGAATTCTTTAAATATATAAGATTTAAGATGATGATAGATGATGTGCAGTGAATATAAGATAATGTGCAGCTTTTAAAATAATATTAATTAAAATATTCTTCGGAAGTACTAATATTGTTAATCTGATATTGCATAATCTTTAGTCTGAAAAGATATACTGATAATTTTAAAAAAAATAAACTTTTAACTAAGTATTTAATTATGTATCTGCTATAATGCAATTATCTGTATTTGTGATTCAATATGAGAATCATTTACTTTAACATAGTTTTTTAATTTTCAAGACAATATCAACTATATTTAATTAACTTAGAACATACTTGTGAATGTCTGAATTGAAGATTCAATAACTTTAAAATTTTAAGATTTTGTGAACTTGGAACCCAAGACAATAATATATTTTCATATAAAAGTAAAACAAACAAAACAAAACTTTTGAAATAATAATAATTTGGTTTATTAATAACAGAAGAGATGTTTACAAATGTAGTAGAATACAAACATTGCCAATACCGCACTAAGACTTAATATAAGTATTTGGACTCTTAACAGTTTTATTTAATTTACATTAATACACTTAATAACAGACAAAGGTTATTCAATGTTACTTTCTTTTAATAATTAGATTTTTCTCAAAAAAAAAAAAAAAACTTTAAACTTTAATTATCATATGTACTTAATAAGCACATTACTATTCTTCTTTATTAGACTTATTTATAACATTATGGTGTCATCTAATAATCAGAATAACACACAAAACTAGGTTTATATTGAAAACCCTAAGCTTAATTTTATACTCCTAAACTTAACAAACGCTAAGTTGGAATAAGCATATTCAGCAATACTTTTGAAAAATATCATCACTAGTTTCACGGATATAACTAATATCATAGCTAGATATATGTTTAAATCAGATTAAGCTAATATTAAAATTAAACTAAATTAAGTGTATGGGACAGTCATTCATCAGAGATCAGTTATACTTTTTTTTTAAATAAATTTAGTCCACATAAAATTATTCCCTCAATGTTTTAAAGATAATGATGTAACAGACTTACAAATCCAGCGGCGAAATTCTGGATGAAAATATTAAATTAGTATGTGTGAATTGCCACTTATACCATATGCATATTTAACATACTTTAAAATAAATATAACTTATTGTTGGTTAGCTTGTGCATGATAAAACTATCATAGCAACACAATTCAAACATTGATATACCTATGAGCCTTAAATTAGCTACAACTACCTGAAGAAATACATTTCCTCAAACAAGCATATCTTGTCATCACAAATCTAAAACAAATGCAACATCACCTACTGTGGTGGAATTAGCATTAAGTCATCATGAATGATAGGCAAAAAATATAAAGATACTAGGCTCCTCAGAGCTGGAAAAGAATGTGGTGTCTTTCAAAAATACCTAACTTTGAGGCAGAAACGAAGATACCTGGAACTTATCTACAGTGTATCTGGGAACAGGAAAGATGCACCAGGAAAGCACAATCCTCTCTCATGGGATTTCCAATGCTTATAAATGTGATCATCATCACTGAAAAATACAATACAATAACCCTCTTTTGGGAATAAGCACTATCAAATCATGGAAATACAATACAATAAGGATGGAGGATTTTATCTACTCCATAAGCATATTCAAAAATTATTAACTAAGCCTAACTCTATGAGGCTACCAAATATTAACTAATAGCAAGATATATACTTCACTTAAACTAACTAAGTTATTTCTAAGAAATTCATAAAAATAAAAATAAAATGTATACCCAATGTTCGAACCAACAAAGGAAACTATGTGTCAACTGACTACTGTAGAAAATACTTTAAACTTAAATGCATATAAAATTTTAGGCAAGGCACAATGCACACATAACAAAATATTAAATGCTAAAATATAGTGACTAGTGGACTTTTAAAATTGTAAATTAAATGCAAGAATATTTACTTCTCAATGAATATAAAATATTTGTAGTTATTATTAATATAACATTCATAAAACAAATGAATGGATACTCTCTGATAAACTTCTTTGGTAAATTTAAAAATGAAGCTGGGTAAAACATCCCATTTATATAAAAATAAAACTGTGATATTTAAATGTCTATAACTGAAATTATTAAATAGAAACTAGCTGTTATAATGCTTAATAAATAAACTAAATCTACTTAAGAATGGCAAAAAAACATTTGCTCATTCTAATAAACCTATTTCGTTTTAAAATTATAACCCTAGTTTACCTGTATATTTATGCAAAAAGTGTTACAAAAAAAAATAATAGCATAAATATTTTTATGGTTTCATTCTTTTTTTTAAACCAATAAAACAGACCATAAAAAAATAATACATTAACTCAAGTTCATATTTCAGCTCCGTAATGGTTTTTCCATTTAATAATGTGTAGACAATTTATCCAGGTTAAGATATCTATCCGAATTCGAAGCTTCAATTAATACATTTATAAACATGGCAATGATTTTCAAACGAAAATGTTCAATAGTTCCTTAATGATACTTTTTTTTTTAAAACAATTTTTTTAAAAAAAATATTTAAATAATAAGATTAAGCCAGCATAAAACAAAATAAATTCTTCAGCTGAACACACTTTAATTATTTATAGGATCCCGAGTTCAAAAATGTATATCATAATAATAATATATATCTCTTTATCTGAATTTCTTTATCCTCTTTTAGGAAAACGCTTCTTTTAAAATATAGTTTTTTTTTTAAATAGTTTCCTAATAATATTCCAAGACATGTTTTATTTTTAAAACCAATTTCCTTTGATTACTTTTAAATATGAGAGTAGAATTTTTTTATCATTCAAGACGTTTCTCAGTTTATAAGCTATAATTAATGCCATAAAGTTATTTATAAATACTGGCAAGTATGACCATTTATAATGTACTCAATAACTATAAATTCATTATTAGTCATTACAGATTGCTTTAAAGTTTTATTTCCGAATACTTGTCCTTTCTTACTGTGTAAATAAGAGTTATCCTTTAAAATATATATACTTTATTTGTTTGCATTTAGCTAAACAAATCATTTTCACTTATATCAAGATATAAGTAATAACTTTTTTTTTTTAAAAAAATCATTCTTTATAGTTTCACTGTAATCGAACGTAGTAGCTTCCTTATAATGTTCTTTTTTTTAAACTTAAAAATTTTTCTCTTTTTTTTACATATACTTTTAATCTAACAGGAAAACAATTAGTATTTTAGTTTTAAAATAGTTTAATGCAACCAAATGCTTATCTATGGAAATGGTTAATAATTTGTCCCTTAACCTTACTTCCAAGCAAAGAAAAATAAACAAATTAAAGTCATATAATATGTGAGATGCTTCATTTATTCTAGACATTTTTTTACTATAATTTCTATGCCTCGACTGAAATTCAAATTGTCAGAAAAATGGATTACCTTTCCTTTAGCCCTCCATCATTACAAGACGATTTTAAATATTTTAAACATACTTGTATTTTTTTTAGAAAATATCAAGCTTTTTTAAAAAAAAATTACTTTTATTAACAAAATTTTAAGATCCAGCACCAGTTGAATCAAAACAAGATCAGCCCCTGAATGACCCCTCGATCTCCGTTTTATCTCACAATTTTTCATCCACCTACAATTCATTTAAAAACCAATAAAAACTATTTTTATTAAATTTTAATATTCTGACAAACCAGCTGTGGAATCAATCTACTGATGTAATCAATATAATTTTCCCATACCATGTGACCTTCAGCTGCAAAGTCAAAATTTTATTATTAACAAATATTATGCAACATTTTTTTTAATGATATTTTATACAACACAATAGTAATAAATATAAAATTTAAAGTTATACCTTTTATTAAACCCTTAAATATTTCATTGAAATAATTTTATCCACACATTTGTTTTATTTACTTATTTTAAACAATATTGGAATTAAATTATTTTTTTATTCTTATGTTTCCATGTCTATGCATGCACATATTCTCACATACGTCTGGCCTTACATTAATTGTTTAAAATTATTTTTAAAATTACAACAATAGAATGTTAATGAATATTTAATCTAAATAATTTTTATAACTGGAATGTTAAACTACAAAACTAATAACAAATATTCTTATTTTTTTAATAAAAACTTACATATCATTTTTTTTAAAAATTTATTACTTAATTATTCCAACTTATTTATAATATCTAATTATTATTCTTTAGACATTAAAATGGATTATACAGTAGTTATTTTAGAATACATTTAATACTATTTATCAATTCACAATTATTTTTTTAACATTTGCTTATGTTAAATTATTACCTAACATCCCTTATCAAACCAACTGACACTATTAAAATATTTAGATTATCCTATTTTAATAATTAACTAAGTTAATTTCCATTTTTATCATCATTATTTTTTTTAAATCCAAAATTTTAAACAAAAGGTTAAGCTAAGATAACCTTGATTACCTCTTGGAACTAAGTGACACTTCAGTTAGGTACAATATATATATATATATATATATATATATATATATATAATTAAAATATGAGATATATTGGCTAGAAAGCTTAATTGTCATTGGGTAAAACATTTTCTTTATCCACTATGGACATATGAGTATAAATAGTTAACTGTCAGCAATTTAAGTGCCTGAGAAGTTGCATCAACACAAGATGAAATCCTACATGAGGAGTAACACAAAACTAACTACTGCCAACTTAAATAAATTCAGGATAAGCTATACAAAATTAATCAGTAGTTCTTCAACAGCTATGATAAAAATACATAAACTGTAAGAACTTTGTGTAATGAGGACTCTGAAAAATAATTATACTTTAACATATCATTGTATAAAAGTTTGTAAAATTATGTTTTATTTTTTATTGTAGAATTCTGTATTTTTGTTTTTATTTATCATCTTATGTTATATTTGGAAAATGCTATTTCTAATTCAACAAGGAACCATCCAATATATGAAAATATCAAGAGAGTAGGGGAGGGAGAAAGTTCTAAATTCTATTTTTTTTTGTTTTTAGTAAAATCTAGGTGATTTATTTTTTTACCAACAGACATAGTTATCAAGTATGCACGTAAAATTAAATGCTTCACTAGAATATTTAACATTAAGAGTTTGTTTTAAAGCCACTGAAATAAATAATGCTACAAGACATAATGATTTATTATATATGTGTTACTAATTGTATTCTTAAGGTATAATGAGAAAATGATTACCACTTTTAAAATAGTATTCTTTATCATTTTCTATCATATTCTGTGTTGTTTTATTCTTATACTTGTCAACAATTAAAATTGCATACTATATCTGAGATTGCATTTAAATTTACATGGAGTTAGCAGTCTCATTTTTACTTAATATTATTTATTATCTTGGATATATAGAGATGTCTATATTATGGGTGTCCAATCGTGTGAAGTAAGGGTGAATAGTTTTAATTTATTTAAGTAAAGAAATTGTAGATACTCATCATAGACATAAAAAATGTAAGTACTTGTAGGTAGATATCCAAGTAATGTATGGGCATTTGTAAATATTTTTCTTTATTCAAATTTTTATATTTTAAATTAATTGGAATTTTATTATATGTTTGAAAATATCTATTTTATTTTTTGTTGAAGTTTTGTTAATTAACAAGATCTCTGTAATTTTGTTGATCCTGCATTTACATTTAATGCAACATTTACTTTCAATCCAGAATTTACATCTAGTTCAGCATTTACATTCAATCCAGCATTTACATTTAGTCCAGCATTTACCTTTGGTCCAGCATTTACATTCCATCTAACAGCCAATATTTAATATATGCACACATCTACATTATTGTTTAATAAGCATGTGAGAGAATATTAAATAAATGTTATTTCTTTCTAATAGATAAGAGATATTATTTTACTTGTTGATTAACAGTTTGCATAGATACATACCTGTTAAGAGAGTCGAATGTGATTTCTTCCTGAGTTGGAATATCTGAGGCAATGGTTTTGGAAAAGGGTGGTGATATGTGAGATAAACGGATTTGAATTACATGTGGCTTTGATGGATAATGCTTAGGCTAATCTACTAAAGATAGATGTAATCATGAATCAGGTGTTTCATGTTATCTCTAGCATCCTACATGAAGACCCTATGTCTAACAGTAGTCAGAAGCAAACTTGCTCTGTTTCTCATGTATACATGGATGGACTGGACTGTTGCATTTGTCACTATCAACTTTAGTATATGGAAGATAGTAGTACCAGCACTTTTAGATTGAACGTAAGTTGATTATATGTTGTGGAAGAACCAGCTGATTGATGAAGTTGATTTATGTGTTCAAATGTATTTGCGGATCGGCACATCCAGGTATATGCGACCATAATGTTACAATATATATATATATATATATATATATATATATTGTACCGGTCGAAAACCACCACCCCCAATGTCAAATCGGATTCAAACTCAGCTTAACCAAAACCGAATTCAAACCCAACCCAACAGCTCAGATAGTAGTCATCGACGGCACAGTGCTATGCGCCAAGAACTAGCTCAACGGTTGGTGAGGACTAGAGACCCTTTTACTGACACGAATATCAAATAATTAATTACTTTGAATACTTTTTAAATCTAATCATATGTATGTTCGGGTTGCCAACACAGACAGCGAGTATTAACATTTAAATAATTATCAAAAGAATGATGAACTAAGAAACCAAGTATGTTAGAAAATATTTAATACTAATAATAATTTGTTTTGTTCAATAAAATATAAATAGCATTAGTTACCTCTAGTCTTTAAAAGCATTTATAAATATAATCAGAGTAGCGGTCCTTATCATATGCCAATGGAAATTACGCAATATTGGAATTCTATGTCTATGCCCCCAACAAGAAAATATAAAGGTGGATAAAGGTATTTATTTAGAACGGAAATGATTGTTCTAATTTTATTACGGTGGAATATGAGATTTATCTTCACATTCGGAAATCTATTCCTGAAGAGCAAAACGTATTTCAAGGCATAACTTTAATCTTGATTTGAGAACTGATTTAAACGAAATATACTTGAGGATTGGTTCGACTTTAATTTAAATCACTCCATCACGAATTACGAGCACGGAGCGGGTTTTACTGAAACAAGGACGCAATGGTACTGACGAATTACAAGGCAGTGAGTAAAATTGAAAGATGATTGCTAGTCGATGGTCGAAGTCCTATGGCGGCTTGCATTTGGCAAGTCTTACGCCCTTTGACTAATGGAACGGAAAGGAAGTATTTTCTTCCTCGAGAAATTTAAATGCGAAAATATGATCACCGACCAGCCTAACGGAGCGGAAGATGGCCCTACGTCAGCAACATTTGATGATGATGACTTGATAGTCATCGTTGAAAAATAAAACCCATGTAGAATGCTCTACGTGATGACTTGACCAATTAATTAAAGTCAAACGAGCTTTATCGAACTATTTTGAAAACATTTATAAACTATCTTAATTATGCCTTAATATTCGTGCCCTTCCTGAATATCAATTTAAAATAACAAAAATGGAATTAAAATACATTTAACCCTTTATCGACCCTTTTTGGCAATAAAAACATTTAAGGTTATATTCGAATAAATATATATTAGTAGAACAAGAAATCAATATTATAACATTTTGTGAGTATATAAACAATTGTAACTTAGTAGCTGGGGACATAGGTGAAAAATGAAGCTAATAGTTTATTATTTGCCAATTATCAAATAATAAACATGTAATATTTTCTTTCGACTCGATGATTAATAGAACTTTCAAATTTAGTTCTAATGGGCGAGAATTACTATTGGAAATTAATGTTATATTATTTGCGTGAGGCAAATGGAATCAAAGGGCTCATCGAGTCGAAAGATTATTGGCATATAATTTTTAAATACGACATTAATAAAGCACACCAACATATATATATTAAACGAACCGCCAGGTAAGAAAAGAAAAAGTTTAAAGACTAGAGATTGAAAGAATTACAATATAAATTTATATTAGCATTTTATAAAGATTTTTACATTCAATCATAAAGAGCTCTTAAATAGGAGGAGTATAAAATAAAGTTCGAACTGGCCAGAAAGTTTAACGTTCATATTACCCCTTCCGCTGGTCCTTAAGTTACACCTCCAAGTTGTTGAAAACGTAGGCATCATTGGTTAACTACTGGAGTAGTATTTTAGTAGCTTTCATTATTTTAGCAGAATTATCGATCCGGAAAACGGTTCAGCAGCTCCACGACGCTCTTCCGATCTTTAGGAACCGCAGCCAGATCCCTGATTTTCTAGCCCTCTATCATGATGAAAAACAAATTAATATGCACAGAGTTCACTGCACTACTCTACAATCAAAAACTCACTAGCCCCTTCTTTACTTTTCAGGGCTATATATCTACTGTTTCCTGATGCCTCCGGCTAGCGCTCATTTTGTTATCAATCTGGTTTTTTCTTATAATTAGTTGTTTTCCAAAACATTCCTTCGATAAGCTTTCAAACTAATTTGTGAATTCCTTTCCTAATTAGAAAATGAATTCTTAAAGTCTGAAATGATTTTAATTAAAAATTGAATTCTTATCTTTTTTTAATTAATAAAACTTTACTGTTGTTTTTGAGAATTTGAAAGCCCATGGAAGGAATGTAGCTTTTAATCGCAAACTTTAACAAATTATTTAAAAGTACAAAAAAAAAACAAGTATTCCCGACGCAATGAAACTTTCGAAAATTATATATATTTAAATATTTACAAATATATACGCACAATCCACGCAATTGTAATATATATAAATTCATGAATATTTTATCATGAATTTATTAAGAGAATTGCTCAATTTTAAACTGAAACTAATTGATTTTAATACACATTTGAAATAAATTATTCATTATGGAAATTAGCGTGGATTGAACGTATAAAGCCCCATTGCATCGGAAATTTAAGGTTAGTATTAGGGTAACTAACATGAAGCTAGGATCGAACTCAGATCCGACTGCTTCAATATATATATATGCATCACGCAAATAACAGTTTACTGTACTAAATATTTTTAATTTTATTACATTTTTGGATCATTATGCATACAGTGTGTGGGTGAATGGCATATATCTAGGGTGAGGTTTGAATTTCAAGACCCACAGGAGGTTAGTATACATGATGTAGCATGAAGGTCAATGATGATTAGAAATTGACTGCTTGAATTTATAAATATATTGAGTGGCCCACCTTCTTTAACTTAAAAACTAATGACAAATAAAAATCTAAAAATAATATTTCTGCCTTTCTAAACTGTCCAATGTTTAAAGGTGCTTGGTGCTCATGTGGAGTGCAGAATATCATTGGAAGCAAGCTACCAATAATATAAACACTTGGCTACTAGTTGAATACTGACCAAACAAACTCTTTATTTATTTTAAGGTAAATATTTAGGCACCAGTTAGTTACACAGTAATTAACAAGTTTATCCAATCAGTAAAGAATCCAGCACCTGAATCTCCAGCTAGCTCATTGGATTGTAACTACCTTTTAAGAAAATAAATATCTGCCCAATTAAATCATTCTATTTCAATAATAATGACAATTCACTGAACGAGAAAACATTGACAACTTTAAACAACAAATTCACACTTTTCAAGATATAGTTTCCCTATTCTTTTAATTTTAATTTAATTATTTTTTATTAATAATAAACTCTCTCCATTCCCATCCTATTAAAATATTGTTCAGCATAAATATGTGTATTCAAATATAAACAAATATTTAAACGACAGTTTAATTATTTCTTTTTTAAAAAAATAACAATCATTTTGCTTTATAAGTTAAACATGCATATTGTTTTCATTTTAAATAAATGTTTTAATACATTATATTAAATAAATAAACATGACATATTAAATTAAAATTCACACATATGTATAAACAATGTCTTTAAATATAATTAAATACAGATCCGATATTGTTTGTATTTTCGGAATATTATTTTGTAAAGTTTAAAGTTTCATTTATCACAGTTTATTTTTTATCTTAAAAAAATCAAAAATGAAAGAATACTAAAATCAAAAGTTACCTAGAATTTGGAAATTCCAAATGATGTACACAGCACAATGTAGAATCTCTAAAAGTTATTTATAACCAGTTAGCACTAACTTTCAGCAAATCTTCCTTGACTCCATGATATTATATAACCTTCATGGATTTTATGCAGCATCAACACTCCGATACTTTATTGCTTTACCTGACCATGATTTACCCTACAAACTATATGCCAATGTGATTCACAGTGAGGCTCCAGCTGATGGTACAATACGGTAAATTTAACAATGCATCATTTTGGTAGACTTAACAATTTATATAATTGTTATATCTCTAACTTCAATAAATATTTTTAAATGTTTCTAAGATATCAGAAATAAATGAAATGTTGAAAATTTTAAAAATTTTAACAATGGAAAATTTTGTAATTTCCAGCGTTTATTGTCTTGTGAAATTACTGTCCTTGACTTTGCTCTGATTGGTCTTCTATTTTTTCTTCAAAACTATTACACACAAACATTTAATTGTTTTATTATAAAACAAAACAAATTTTATTTATTATTTTTTATTACAAACTAATCAAAATAATATTTAATCAATTTATTTTATTTTCATTTTTTTTAAATAAAAAAAAATCTTACCCTCTCTAAAAGTGTTTATTATTTATTTTTCTTTAACAATAACCCCCCATACTCTACTCTTTAGTTTTAAATTTTCATTTCCTTCAACTTTTATTTTCCCACTTTATTTTTAAAAAAATGAAATTCATAAAATATTACTACACTTAAATAATACTACAATTCAATAAAAATGTACCTCGGTACATTACCTTCATCTCTTTCCTGAAACCTAAATATCATTCTGAGCATTTTAGTTTCAAATTCTAAATTTATAAATATTATATTAAGTCCCTTTGCTCTATTTAGTTAAAGTTTGTTTTCCTATACCAATGTAATCATATTTATTTACTATAATTTCCATCACATTATATTTTTATTTTAAGATCGATCAGGAGGCTCTTTCTTCCATTTTGTCATTTATCTATCCAGCTTTATTTAAATAAAATTTTTTTATTTCAAAACATATGCACAACAAACCTTAACCCTCTTCGTTCTACTTTCTTGCTTCCTGTTTATCTATCCTAATTCATCCAGAGTGTCCCATTATTATTATTTTTTCTTTCTTAAAGATTATACTTCTATGTTATATAATGTCATATAAACATCACATTTACTAGTTATGCTAATCTGTCTGGATCTCAAAAAAACAATACTACCATGTTTTTAACCTGTCTCTCACTAACTATCACCTATGTTATTAATAGCCAACTTTGACCACATCATCTAAAAACCATATAACTACAGCTTATGTTGTTCCTACCATTTGAAACAACCAGTTGCAGGCTGCGTTGATGCACCAAATGAACATCCAACTACAGCTTATATTGTTCCTACCATTTAAAATAAGATTCAGGCCACATTGATGTGCCAAATGAATGTCCAACTACAGCTTATGTTCGTCCTACCATTTGCAACAACTAGTTTCAGGCCCCTTTAATCCACCAAATAAACATCCATCTACAACTTACATTGGTCCTACATCAATGTGCCAAATGACCATCCAATTACAACTTATGTTGGTCCTACCACTTGAAACAACTATGTGGCAAATAAACGTCCATCTAAAACTTACGTTGGTCCTATGTCAATGTGCAAAATGACCATCCAACTACAACTTATGTCGGTTCTACCACTTGAAACATCTAGTTTCAGGCCATGTTAGTGCACCTAAATGAAGTGCCCACCTTCTTTAACTTAAATACTAATGACAAATAGAAATCTAAAAACACTCTTCTGCCCTTGCTAAACTACCCAATCTTTGAAGATGCTTGGTCCTCAGGTGGTGTGCAAAATATCAATAACAGCAAACTACCAATAATATAAACACTTGGCTACTAGACAAATACTCATCAAACAAACACTTTATTTATTTTCAGGTAAACCTTTAGGCACCAGTTAACTACATAGTAATTAACATGTTTATCTTATCAGTAAAGAATCCAGTACCTTAGAACCCAGCTAACTCATTGAATTACAGCTGCTTTTAAAGAAAAAAAATTGCCCAATCTAAACATTCTATTTCAATAATAATGACAATTCACTGAACGAAAAAACTTTGACGTCTTTAAACAACAAATCTTTACTCTTAAAAATATAGTTTCCCTATTCTTTTAATTTTAACTTAATTATTTCTTATTAACAATTAAATCTCCCCATTCCCATCTTATTAAAATATTGTTCAGCATAAATGTGTGTATTCAAATATAAACATAAATATTTAAATGACAGTTTAAGTATTTCTTTTTTTTTTTAAAAAATCAATCGTTTTGGTTTTTACGTTAAACACACATATTCTTTTCATTTTAAATAAATGTTTTAATACATTATATTAAATAAATATACATGACATATTAAATTAAAATTCACACATATGTAGACACAATGTCTTTAAATATAATTAAATACAGAAGCTGATATCATTTGTATTTGATATGCTGATGTTATTCACAGTGAGACTCCAGCTGATTGTACAAAACAGTAAATTTAACAATGCATCGTTTTTGTAGACATAACAATTGATATAATTGTTATATCTAAACTTCAAGAACTATTTTTAAATGTTTTTAAGATATCAGAAATAAATGGAATGTTGAAAAACTTTAAAACGTCTTAACAATGGAAAATTTTGTAATTTCCAGCTTTTATTTTCTCGTGAAATTACTGTCCTTGACTTTGCTCTGATTGGTCTCCTATTCTTTCCTTCAAAATGTTTACACACACATGCACACATTTCATTGTTTTATTATAAAACAAAACAATTATTATTTATTATTTTTTTATTACAAACTAATCAAAATAATATTTAATCATTTTGTTTCATTTTCATTTTTTTTAAATAAAAAAAAATCTTACCATATCTAAAGGTGTGTATTATTTATTTTTCTTTAACAACAAACCCCCCTATCCTACTCCTTAGTTTTAAATTTTATTTTCCTACAACTTTTATTTTCCCACTTTATTTTTTTTTAAAAAAAGAGCCTCATTAAATATTACTACACTTAAATAATATTACAATTCAATAACAATGTACCTCGGTACATTATCTCCGTCCCTTCCCTGAAATTAAATTATCATTCTCAGCATTTTACCTTCAAATTCTAAATTTATACATATTATATAATTCCTCTTTTACTATTTAATTAAAGTTCATTTTCCTATACCAGAGTAATCATATTTATTTACTATAATTTCCATCCCATTATATTTTTATTTTACGATCGATCAGGAGGCTCTTTCTTCCATTTTTGTCACTGATCTATCTAGCTTTATTTAAATAAAAAAAATTATATTTCAAAACATATGTACAACCAATCTTAAACCTCTTAGTTCTACTTTTTCGCTTCCTGTTTGTCTATAATCATTCATCTGGAGTGTCCCCATATTATTTTTTTTCTTTCTTAAGGAATATGCTTCCACATTATATAATGTCATACAAAAATCACTTTTACTAGTTATGCTAATCTGACTGGTTCTAAAAAAAAAAACAAATACACTACTCTCACGTTTTCTAACCTCTCTCTTACTAACTGTCACCTATGTTATTAATGGCCAACTTTGACCACACCATCTAAAAAACATCTAACAACAGCTTATGTTGTTCCTATCATTTGAAACAACCAGTTTCAGACCACATCGATGTGCCAAATGAACTTCTAATTACAGCCTATGTTGGTCCTACCATTTGCATCAACTAGTTTCAGGCCCCGTTAATGTGCCAAATAAATGTCCAACTACAACATATGTTGAACATATGTTAATGTGCCAAATTACCATCCAACTACAACTTACATTGGTTCTACCACTTGAAACATCTAGTTTCGGGCCATGTTGGTGCACCAGAATGAACCACATTCCTTCTTTAACTCAAATACTAATGACAAATAAAAATCTAAAAATACTTTTCCACCCTTGCTAAACTACTCAATCTTTGAAGGTGCTTGGTCCTCAGGTGGAGTGCAAAATGTCATTGGCAGCAAGCTACCAATAATATAAACACTTGGCTACTAGACAAATACTCACCAAACAAACACTTTATTTATTTTACGGTAACCGTTAGGTGCCAGTTAATTACATAGTAATTAACATGTTTATCTGGTTATTAAAGAATCCAGTACCTGAGACCCCAGCTAGCTTATTGAATTACAGCTGCTTTTAAAGCAATGAAATCTCCGCCCGATCTAAACATTCTATTTCAATAATAATGACAATTCACTGAACGATAAAACTTTGACACCTGTAAACAACAAATCTTTACTTTTAAAAATATAGTTGCCTTATTCTTTTAATTTTAACTTAATTATTTCTTATTAATAGTTAAATCTCTCCATTCCCATCATATTAAAATATTGTTCAGCATAAATGTGTATATTTCCAAATGTAAACATAAATATTTAAATAACAGTAGTAGAATTAGTAGTAGTAGTAGTAGTAGTAGTAGTAGTAGTAGTAGTAGTAGTAGTAATAGTAGTAGTAGTAGTAGTAGTAGTAGTAGTAGTAGTAGTAGTAGTAGTGGTGGTGGTGCTAGTAACAGTAGTAGTACTACTAGTAGTAAACAATTTACTTCTCATTTAAAATTAGGGCATAAATATATGTTAAATTTTATAAATAAAAAATAGAGAAGGATAACTTATTCTTACCTTTTGTTGTGGAAGTGGCTGGGGTTGTTGTTTCTATGTGTATAGGCAATTTATAATAGCAGTATTAATGACATAATTCAATTTGACAGTTTGCAATTTAAAAACTAAATATTATAACTGAAGAATTAAAACTATTGGAAAATAAATTTTTAATCAAGTTATATTATTTATATATACATATAAATTACAACCATAAAAATTTAAATATTAAGTTGAAAAAGGTTTTTCATTAATACCTATAAATTTCAAATACTGAGTATGTAAACTAAGTATTTTTAACGTTAAACAATAATATCTACAAGTTTCAATTAAAAATGAGTTATTTCCAAGACATTCATATTGACAAAACTCAAATGATATTTTGCAATCATATAATAGTAAATCTAAAATGCTCATTATTTTCCACTGAATTTACTTATCTACAGTTTTTTTTTCAATCTGAAAGATATAAATTTCAACAATTTGTAACTTGAAAATATTTGAACACTAATACATTTTTTCTTAGGTTTATTTTGGAAATTGAATTCCATAATATTGATACAAACTTTAAAATATAAAGAATAAAGGACTGAAAATTTATATTTCTTGTATCGTTCAAAAGTGCTAACATGCCTGTAAATAGTTGACAGTATTTTGAGGCTTAATTTATTATTGAAACTATGTGATGTTCAAAAATCCCATTACTGAAAAATAATATTTACTAAGGATTTAACCTCAATAATATGCGTAAGCTTTTGTTTAAGATCTGTAGATATCCCTAATATCGCATTTTTACACGCATATTTTTGAGGTTAAAGCCTTAGTAAATATTACTTAGTAATTAATGTGCGTTTAAATAAATTTATATTTACTGAAAAATATAAAATATGTATTTACTTTATGATTAGTAATATGATGATTAACTTTTAGTATTCAAGATTTATTTAAGTAAACTATAGAATACCTTTCCTATACATTCACTATCATTATGTTTAAACTATTTTAAAAAAAAACTATTAATACCATTTTGGTAAATCATGTTAATTGATTTATTTGTAAGTAACAGTTTCGTAGTTACGATTATGTATAGTAGTAACAATAGTACATATGAGTTTTGTAAGTGTGGTCACTAAATAAAATGTTTCTAATTTTTTTTTTATTTAAATCGGAAATACCCACTTGCTTCAATCTGTTACTGTATTCCATTTGTAATGAATAAATCGTTTAATAAATCATTGTTTTAAAGGACATAATTAAAACATATTTTGATTCCTAAATTTAAGAGTGTGAATGTTGAGGACAATCTTATCTGTCAAGTATTCTTATGATATTTTGATGTGTCAACTTGAATAATACTTCATATCAGACATTAATTTTTTATTGTACATATTATTACTTTTATTCTTACATGTATATTTATGAGTGTATCTATAAAATTAAAGTTTCATTATTTGATAGTTCTTTATTGTTGAAGAAATAAATTTATTTTATATTACAGATTGGTAGTAAAAGACTGGTATTCTTTTCATATTGAAGAATTACTTCCATGTTTTTATTCTCACTTTAGTATGCAATTTTTATATTAGACCCACACATT
Organism: Epiperipatus broadwayi; assembly: GCA_028023455.1. Taxonomy (NCBI): domain Eukaryota; kingdom Metazoa; phylum Onychophora; class Udeonychophora; order Euonychophora; family Peripatidae; genus Epiperipatus; species Epiperipatus broadwayi. Next base: position 137,803 of record JAQFVV010000133.1, on the reverse strand, counting down.
TTTATCATTTATAAATTGCGATTAGAATGGGATTACTAAAGAAGAAATATTAATATGGATGATACAAAATTGTTTCTGATGATTATTACCTGGTCTTTTATTACCTGGTCTTTCATTATCATTAATATAATAATACAAATTATTAATCATGATTTTTGTGGAACAACGTATCGTATAACTTTGATTAAATTAAATTTTTATGTTGTTAGTAACACAATATATAACAAGCTTATTAGGGAAATTTTCAATATTTTAAGATTCAATGCATTTCTGATATCAATAAATATTTTGATATCGCAAGCATAACATATAATGTTTTTTTTTTTTTCTCTTTTGTCAGAGTTTTAAATCAGATGTATACTAGTTCAAAATTCATTAAGAATATTTACTTGTGGACTTTTATATAAATAAGATGATATAAGATGAAAATTTTTTATTAATATATTTTCAATTTTTCTATTTGCAAGAAATGAATTTTATAATTTTAGGATCTTAATGCATAGTTCCATTGTGATTGATTTCACTAAAAGCCTTATATGTTTTCCTTTAGCAAAATCAGAAGAAACATCAAAATAAAAAACACCACATTGATATTACAGATATACTACTGTGTATATAGCATCTAAAATTTCTAATTTATGTTATACTAAGGAGTCTCGTGATATATCTATCAATACATAATGGAAAATCAGTTGTCAAGTTGTGTAGGATTTGATAATATATTGTTTTGGCAAATTGTTTTACATAGATTGATAAATAAACAATATGTCTGAAATTTAAACAAACTCATCTATTTATTTATTAATAAATGGAAAACATTTTGATTTTTTTTCAAATGTCAGTGGTTTCTGTACAACGTATGGAGATTAACATAGAGATAATTATTATGATTAATACCATTTTTATTTTCAAATACGTAATTGTATTTATTATTTTGTTATCGTTTAGTTTATTTAACATTTATTATATTATATTTTTTGAAAAGATTAACGACAAAAATTGTAATCTATATTTGCATTAGAGTTGTTATTTTGAGAAGAGTAATATTATATTCTCAATGTGGTTTAAGATACACGGTTATAGTTTTCTTTTCACATCCTAAAACGTATTTTGTGCATTGCAAATGTTATATGAACACCATCGTCTATACTTTCACAAGCTACTGATGGAGAGTTTTGCTTGAATATATAGTTTTGCATATTTTACATATATAATATATAGTTTGTTTTCTTTTTTTTTTTAATTAATAAAATATATATTTTTTAATTATTTAGATACATTATGTAATTGATAAATTTCTTAAAATTTTTAGAAATTTTCTACAATTTTATCTGCACCATTGCAATTATTTATATACCCCCAATTGGTATTTTTATGGTTATATAAATACCATTATATATAATTTTTATCGTAGAAAAAAATAAATAAAATAAATACCAATATAATCACTTTTAGTATTTTTTAAGTCGTATTATCTACATTTACTAAGTGAATAATTTTGAGGTAATTTTCTTTCAATTGCAGTAGGATCACCATCTATATTTATGAAAGGATAGTCACATGATGGGTTATCATAGAGTGACATTTAGTAATTATTGGGTCTAATGTGTAGCCATTATTATTCATTAAATCAGTCTTTATCTTCACGCCGCCGATACTATAAATAATTTTGATAATTGGCTATATTTAAGGTTCTCATATTGTATGATATTGTTTTCCAATAATTAATAACTGAATCTTTCCACACGATAAAACCTTGCCTATATATAATAAGGAAGTATTCATTTGTATGACGGTTTACTTTCAAAATTTTACATGATACATTAGGTAGAATATAAATGAAACCAACTAATAATGTAGAATTATATTGTTTATTTTCTGAGCATACGACATTAAGAGAGATGTCAGAAATATATTTGTTTACAATTGGAATTTTAATTGTGATTACTGTAACCAGTCTTCAAAAAAAAACTCTATTGGCGACTAACTTATGCTCATTTTTTTACCAGACATTTATTATTTTTTTATCATATATACATTTGTTTAGGCAAGATTCATCTAAACAAATAGCAACATAATTATCTATCAAATGTCAATGTTTAATTATAGAACGAGCAGTAAAAATATATTCATATTTTAATAATATATTTATTTTAGTTTACATTGCAAATAACAAATTAATAGTTTATCATATGATTAAAGTTAAGTGAATTCCCCCCCCCCCAAAAAAAAAAAATACTATTTAAAATTCATAAAAATAATCTCAAGCGAAAACGTAAAACGAGCACCTCCTAACACTATTACAAAATGCAGCGTACATCACTGATTTCTTTTTTCAATTTGCATTCATCTGAGTAAATATTTATTTCTAAATTCTAAACTATTCTTCTAAAATAATTATATTTTCACACATATTTTATCAAAACCATAACAAACATATAAAAAAATACTGCAAAACATACATTTTAGTTTTGAACATCAAAAGAACAAACTAAGAATTGTCAAAACTGTTGACAAATGCTACCTTTTGTTGAAAATGAAAAACACTTGATCAGCACATTAGAAAGCTCAGTGTCTCCCATTGTTATAGCTCCTACTGTAAATACTATTGTTTTTATTAGTAGAATAATGTTAGAGATGGCACAATCATACAGTATGTTTTCTTATTAAAATGATTGAAAATTTGTCACCCTCACATAAAAATTAGCCATTTTATAGCGAAGGCTTTTAACATTTTATAAATAAATATTTAAAGAATAGTTAATATTCATCATCATCATCACCCTCATCATTAGTACTACTACTACTACTACTACTAGTAGTAGTAGTAGTACCAGCAGCAGCAGTAGCAGTAGCAGTAGCAGTAGTAGTAGTAGTTGTTGTAGTAATAGTAAACTATTTACTTAAAATTTAAAATTTGTGCATAAATATATGAAGTTAAGTTTTACAAATAAAAATATAGAAACGGTTAATTCATTCTTACCTTTTGTTGTGGATGTTGCTGGGATTGTTGTTTCTATGTGTATAGGAAATTCATAATAATATTATAAATGACAAAATTAAATTCTTTATAATTTAATTATTTAATTAAATTATATATCTACATTCAAACAAAAATACAATTTGCAATTTAAAACTAAATATTATTACTCAATAATTAATATTATCTGAAAACAAATTTCTAATCTGATGTTGTTTATATATATATATATATATATATATACAACATCATATGGAAAATCAGTATATATATATATTACATATATATATATATATATATATAGTGACCTTCCAGGTTGGCACCAGGAAGAAATGTGGGAAGTTCACATTTGTGTTAACAATGGTTAAAGATAGTTATCTGAGAAAAATGAATTGTGATGTAATTTGCTAGTTAAAATTAGGATTTAAAAAATTAAAACTTTAATTGGATGTACTGATTGGTAGAGTTTTGGATTATATATGTTTGGTAGTAAAAGAGGAGGATGAACAACATCAGGGATGTTTGTATGTAGTAGAAAAATTTACATCATAATAAGCAGATACATAGATATATTATTAATTAGAATTTTCTTTTCTATATTTTATTTATTATTTACTGATTATGTATTGTTCATAATCTTATATTTAAAAATGACAAAGATTATTTGTATATTAGTGAATAACATTTATAAATTAATATTTGATATTTAGTTTTTTTTTTTAATTATTATGTTTATTCCATTCAAACATTGTATTGTTAAAATTTTATAAGTAAAATTTTGGCACATTTCTAAAGTTGATTGTAATAAAAAAAAGACAGAGGGCGTGAGTGGGGAGAGACAGAGAGTTTAAAACTTGAAGGAAAAGTAAAAAAAAATTCCTAGGAAGAAGATGTAAAAAAAAACTTAAAAGAATCAATAACTCTCTAAGAGTATTAGAATATATATATATATAAAACATTGCAAGGATTCTAATAATATACCTGTGAAGAATTTTCTATTGTATTACTGGAATAATATAAAAATGAGGAGATAAACACCCTCCCCCCATAGGGAAACCAGCTCCAAATTTCTGTCAAGCGATGATCCATTTTCACTACCTTTAAAATGTCTGGATGATTTGTAAGCTAAGTAATTATGATTTGTTTAAAAGTATTACCAAAAATAAATATCAGAATGATAAAATTGTATAAAATAAAGCTAGCTAAAATTTTCTTATTAAACGCTATAATTAAACACTTGATTTTCAATTTTAATAAATTTCTATCAATATTCTGCAAAATAAAATTTAAAATGAAAGTGTTTATCTATTTAATCTTATATCAAGAAGATAATTTTATACTGCATAACTTTGCTATTTGCGCATATATAATAAAATAAATCCAATGCATACAAATGTTATTATAATGCCTATCACAGAATTCTAGGATAAAAAAAAGACTATTGTCATTCTTAACAAATTATGCTCTAAAAATCGGATAGACATTTTTTTATGTTATAATTTACTGTTGTCTTTGAAATTGACATGCATGTTTCTTTCAACTTTCAAATTTTTTTTTAAAAAACTTAACATGTAATGATGGGATATTGATAAGTATTTTCATTATTGATTACTACAGATGTACAACCAATTTTTTTTTGTTTTCTTTTAAAAAATCAAAACAATGTAACTTCATATCATTATAATATGATAATCTATTATTTTGTATGATTTAGAAATTATATTATAGGTGATTATAGGTATTCCAATATGTGTGTGATGCAATAAATTATTATTTTAAAAAAAAATGTATTTAATATGCTTTGATTTTGTTAATGAAGTTTATTTAAAAAAATAAAGAATTAAAACCTTGTCTGTTATAAGTTTGTTTATGTAGAAAGTATATTGAATGTAAGTTGGCGGTAGAAATGGTCAAGGGACAATTAGATTATTTAGATTGGGTTTGGAGATATTATTTAATCCTAATGTATATAAGTATAAGTATAAGTGTTTGGTTATTGTTTTCCCTTGCCTTTCTTTATTTTTGTATAGTTAATGTTAGATCATATACACTGATTATAACAGATAAGTGTTGTATAATTTTTTATAATATGTATAAAAGATGATTGATTTATGGCATCATCCAAGTTTTATAAATAAGCTAATAAAAGTATGTTTTAGAAATACATTATATCTACAATGTTATAAAAACACACATATTCGAAAATATATGATTCATATATTACATATTAGACTATTTTGGTTTTACTGTAGAAGAAATGTAATTGGTTAGAAAGGTGCATAAAATAATATTATTTTTTGTTTATTTATTTTTTTTGTCATTTATTTCTAATAAATGTTTTATTGAATTAATAGCCCATATGAATTGCTTGATTATATACGTTTGATTCTCCATTTCCACACACACCCATATGGTAAATATAACATAGCCCTAAAATATCTAAATTTGCCAGTATAAGTCAAGTTTTATTTAATCTGTCTGGAAGTGATAAATCACCATATTACAGTGCTAATAATATATTTTACTTTGCTTAGAATAGATGGTGATGTGGATATAAAAGGTACCTGACCTTCATCATTATCTATCCTATATTAAATATGATAATTGATAATTTTGCAATAGTTTTATAATTAAATAAATGTGTGGCATATGATCAAATTAGTGTTATAGAATTGTTATCCATAAATGTTTTATTACTCTTATTTGCATCCTATATGAAGACCATATCCTATAACCTCAACTGAGCTAAGCCATAGAGTAATTACAATATAATAATCTTTTAAATAAATTTAAAAGCAATTTACAATTATAAATTTTATTTTATCTTGTATAGAATTGGTGCCTGGGCATTTATAGATCTAATAAAGTGATCAAGTGAAGAAGGCAGATGTTACAATATATATATATATATATATATATATATATATTGTAACATATTTAAACATTTTAAGGTTGTATATATATATATATATATATATATATATATATACAACCTTAAAATGTTTAAATATGAGAGTCCCATTTGGTTTAACACATGGTCGCATGTATGCTAAATGTTTCCTGCTATTTTTAATACTTTTATTTGCAACTCCATCAGAAAATGTTATTTTTTCTTAAAAAAGTACAAAATTTATTTATATTATAAAAGTTTGCAAATATTCACTTGTGCATCTGTGAAAAAAACACCTACTTCACTGTCTGTTAAAGATAATGTAAATGTCTGCCATGCCTTTAATATTAATTAACGTGAGTGAAAAATCAAACCTAAAAAATAATGTTACTTTAATAAGTAAAAAAAACATTTGCTGATATTGCAAAAAAAAAAAAAATTCAGCAATAATTACAAGCATAAATCTCAATCCTTCTTCCCAATGATTCAGAAAATCTACCACCAGCAATATTGAAAATTTACATTTACAAAATCAAAATGGTGAAGAATCACAATTACCCCTTTTTGTAATATGGAATGCTAAAATGCTAGATAAAATTTCTGAGAAATTTCACAACACTATTCCTAATGGTCTTTTTAACAAATTCCATTGTTTTTTCACAGATTGTTCAATAGTTATATCAGCCACAGCTACTAATTGTTCTTTGTGTAGATTACCAAGAGTATTACCATATGAAACACTCTGCACAAACTATAGAACAGTGTTCTAAGCTTAGCTGATGATTCCCATCAATGATACTTGATCATAGAATTCCATGATCAAAACCAAAAAATAGATTTAAAATGAAGATCCAAACACTGTGTCAATTTGCTCTAATTGCTGAAAGTGAAAAGAAACAGAGATACATATCTGATATATTTAAAAATACATACCTAGGGAATTCCATGCAGGATTTTAAACATTAATGGAGTCATATGGGAAGGTTGTCTCATTGAAATCAGTTTATCTAAAGGACACTCTAGTTCCAATACACAGCAATAGCTATGAGTTTATAGTCAAGCTAAACAAAAACATTGACCCAACCACTATACCTACTCAAATTATAGAGCAAGAGGCAACTCTTTACTTATACATAAGAACGTTAAAGTCACAATGTTTCTCTTGCCATCAACATGGTGATCTAGCAATCAACTGCACAATCACTCAATGCTTACAATGTAATCAGGTGAGTAACCATATACCTAAATGCATTTACAGTACAAACCAAGATAATAGTGACAAAATATCTAATCCACACATAATCTCCCCCACAAAGAAAATGCTTCACCAATTGAACTCTCCATCGAGCAGAAAAATCAAACTTTCAGCACACGCATTAACATCAGCAGCAAAACTTCTCAGGCTAGTAATAATGAAACTGACACCTCATCGACCAAATTATATAAACAGTTAGATCCTACTCATATAGTTAAGGTACCACACTCAAATATTCACAATGATAATATTGGTCAATTTTCACCTATAATAAACAAGACTAGCAAAGATGTCATGAATTCACAGACACCACTTTTACTAATAAATGAAAGCTGTGATACTGACTACACTTCCAAAATAAAACCTGGGCAACCTTGAAATGATCATAGACTCCAAAAGAAAGCCTGTGCAACCTTGAAATGATCAAGGTAATAAAAAACACTTGATACCAAAATTTGAAATGATCAAGGTAATAAAAAACACTTGATACAAAAATTAACCTAACATGCACCACTAATAACATCATTCATAGCCCAGAATTCTGTAGCACCCACTTAACAGATGCTCAACAATCCAGTAAGCTCTCACTAAGCCCCAAAATCTTCATCTTTTACTTACCAAAGTCTTAAAGTTCAGCAATAAATCAAAATTAAATCCTGAAGTTAAACATATATCCAATAGTATACCAACATATATCAAATTTTCTCTGCTTATAAAAAATAATGCAAACAAACCATATCTTAAATATTTTGATGCCCTAGATGCCAGCCCTGAAAATTTTAATTTTGAGGTGTAGCTGGCTATTTGCCTTTATACAATATTTTTTTTCTAAATCTTATAACAAGGCAATAAATAAAATCTTAATCCAGACAATTTAAACATATTTTTTAACTTTTTGTTCCAATTATTTACTTTCAACATGAAAATAATGATAGGAGCTTTCAATGTTTGAGATCTAAACTCATTTCAAAAAACTTCCAGCTAAGTAAATAGATTCAATTTACACAGCCACACATCCTGGGTCTGCTGGAAATAAAACATATAATTTTCACAATAACCCCACAACCTATATAAGAAACCCAGGCTTTTCCAAGTGTTCATGAGATTCATCATAACCTTCAGGAGACACTGGCCTGGTCATCACAAAAAGCTGCCCATTTACATTCTTTAAAATTGTATATATCGACTCAAACCTACTTATAGTTACTTTTCACCACCATACTGTTGCCCTCAACATAATTTTTGTTTACATACTGCCTGGACCAGCTATCCTCTCATTATTACTGCTTATCATCAACTCACTACTATCACAAACCTTTTATCCAGTTGTTTTAATGGATGATTTTAACATAAGTTATCACTCTTTTGTTTCAAAGTGTCTACATCAACTTGCCATACAACTAATGAGTGCCATAGTTTTTTTCCCATCCAGCTCCATCTCCTTCTACAACAACCATTACACCTTAATTATTTGTCTGTGCTTTCATTCACCTATGCATCATCACTTAATTAAGTTTAACACTTAATATCTCACCCATCTATGATCCCTCTAATCACATGCTTGCAACCATCAACAATTCAAGTTCATAAATCAATAGCAATAATTCTTCCTGCACATACTTTTGATTTATTGTATGCTGAAACATATATTATGTTATTTAAACTCAGAACTATGCAACTTGATCCTATTCAATGGTACATTTTTTGGATCAACATTCTGTCATTTAAAATAAGTCATACTATCCAAACGACACCATCACCCTCAATACTCCTAACTTTGACCGATGTGCTACATAAAAAAAATCACCATTGTAAATCCACTTGATTCCTACACATATATAAAAAGACACATAAATATATGACACTTGCAATGCTTTAAAAGAGTATACCTTGCCACAAAAAATGTGTCTAACAAAATAACACAGCTGGACATGAGGAAACAGTATATGGGTTATGGGGTATCCTTCCATTGTCAGAGTTTCACAAGCACTTGGAACCAATGATCTTACAAAGGTGGACAAAAATGATAGAGCCAATACACAAATATTTCAAACAAAAGCCTCAGTCACATTGTTTCTTCACACCACCCGAAGATCTATTTTGCTAACCAGAGTTAGATAAACCTTTCCATGCTATTTTTTCTGAAGCTAACCACAATTCCAAACTCTTGTCATCCAGGACCTTTCACATCTGTCAGTTTACTGCTACTTATCTATGTGATTTAGAAAATTATCGATCACAAAGGCTGTTTAACATAAAAGATCTATATACAATCTCCTTAGTTCCATTCAACAAAAAGCAAGTTTCAATATTCAATCTATCTAATTTACAATCAATCTCCATGAACACCCTTGATATTAAAATCCTGAAAAAAGTTCTACAAGTTAAAATCGAACCATATCTTCTCCCTCTATTACCAAATGCAAAATGCAAAAAAAAAGGCTTTTCAATGGGCCAAGCTGCCCTCATTTTCAAAACCATTGTAAATTCAGTTAGAGAGCAGAAAAATATGCTCCAATGGCTGTTCAAATTGACTCACTCCCTACTGAAATTTTAATTCAGATACTTTCAGACATCAAAATACCCTACTTGCTCTTATACTTACTAACCAATCTAATCCTTCATCATGAAATCCATAATACAATGAATGGTAGAACATCACATTCCTTTTCTCCCCACCAATCAATACCTCAGTTTGTTGTTATTTATGTTCCACATTAACTTTCTCATAAACAAAATACAACAAAAATTACAAGAAATCCAAATTCCACACACTGGACTCTATATAGTGTGTATTGCATATGAATGATCATACTATTTTTCTTATATCCAAAAACAACTACCTACACTGTAAAAATACTTAATGAATACACTCTCAATATAAACTCAAAATCAATACTAACAAAACATCAGCTTGTTTTTTTTTTTACACTGGCAAGATAGATGCACAAGTTTATCATGGTAAACCCACTAATTTGCTTTGGTTTGCTTTCTATTGATGGCCATGCTGAACACACAATTACTTCTCTCCCCAAAACCTACATTTTATTATATGCAAAAGTATGCCTTTTTCAATAAGCTTGTAACTACAAATATAACCTATTATTCACCAATCATAAATTTCACTATTTTTTTTTACTTTGTCCATTTACTCACTTTGTAGCAAGCTATTCTGTCACAGAAGTTACCATTTCTGTAAAATGACTTAGTTTTTCCTAACCAGAAAATATTTAGGTATTCACTCCATTCAAAATTTTCACAAAGTATTAATCTTCTGGCTACTCTGATAACAAGTTTTCAGCTCTCGAATGCATCCTTCAAATAACATGCACAGACCAACCACCACATTCACATGGATATTAGTCTTTGCTCATAAACCATCTTCAAAGCATTTATGACCAGGTGTTTTGGGTATTGAAAGATACAGCTATAGGGCTATTTATAATACGCTGTACCCAGACATAACTACTGATCTTTATTCACCAATGCTAAATATGAACAACAGTCATTTAATGCAGCAATTCAAAATGTCATCATTGGAACCCAATATTTTTTTTACTTTCTTTTAAATCTAAATCTTCAAGCTTTGCCTACCTCCTACTTTCTTAAATACATTAGGTTTTAAAACAAAAATCGATGCTTTTTGTTCCTTGTACCACTGGGAAGAAGAAACACACCAACACCTATTTCACTCCTACACAGCTGTGTTAAATACCTGAGAAATTATGATTAACACATATAGACAAAATAACATCATACTTTATAACCTAATCGAGACACTCAGTAAAGGCTCAATACCAGCAGCTTGTGCAGTAACTTTTTTGTCTCTAAACTTTCTGGTGCACCAGATGTACTTTCTGCCTTGGAAACAATACCAGAAGGCACCTAGACACATTCTTTAATATGCTCAAACAACTGAAGGCCAGAGATATAAAATTGCAAACCTAGATATATTTGCTGCTACCTGATCATTATTAAAAACCTGAAACAGACAATAACGTCAAAACAAAAAAAAACAACAAATAATAACTTTTGCTGCAACAAGAACAATTATTATAATTTTTTGTTTACATATCCCTTTTTCAAAAATTTTTTATAACCCCACATCTGTGTATTGAATATTCCAAAGGATATAGTTTAATCCAATAAAAAAGTATTTAAGATGAAGAAAAAATTTCCAGAAAATTAAAATATAACATAAGAAAATACATAGTTTACAAGTTTGCATTCACCAGGTACCTGCCTAACAATTGGTTTTTATTGTAACAATAATATCTATCTGTTTGTTCCAAAGCTATGTAGTTTTAAACCATGTATGTTCAACAATGTCATTTCTGATAAACAATAAAGTTTTGACTTGGAAGACATGGATAAATAAAAAGAAAAAAAATTCATTGCAAATAATAATTAACGTGTAATTTCTAATGTAAATATTTCTACACTGTAAATTTTTTTCTTTAATCTTATCTCCTTTAATTGTACTGTAATAATCTATGTTAAAATGTACCCATTAACTAATAATTTGTAATCTTATTTGAACAATGCTGTTTTTTTTTACAATTGGTAACACATTTATAAGACCAGTCATGCCATTGTAACACTGGCAAAATCTATTTTTTGTAGAATAAATTATATTACTGAACACAAAAATGTTTAAATATTACGTTGAAAAAGATTTTTGCTAACTATCTATAAATTTTAAATACTGAGTAGTAAACAAAGTGTTTTTAACTTTAAACTACAATATCTACAATTTTAATTAAAAATTATTTATTACCAAGACGTTCAGTCTGCCAAAATCTCAATTGGTGTTTTGAAATGATATAATAAGAAATATAAACTTTGGTCTTTATTTTTACATATAAATTCCATAACATCATCTTTATTCTAAACTCATTGACATAAATTTCAACAATTTATAAGTGGAAAATATTTGAAAAGTAATGTAGTTTACTTGTTTATTTTTAAAAGTGAATTCCATAAAAATGATAAACTAAAATAGAAAGGACTATTGACAGAAATACTTTTTTTTTTCATGTACAGTTCAAAAGTGCTATCATGCCTGTAAATAGTTTAGAGCATGTTGAAATTATATGGTGATTAAAAATCATTTTACTGGTAAATATAGTTCAAAGGGTCCAGAGAAAACAAATATTTACTTTATTATTAGTAATATGATGATTAACTTTTAGTATTTCAGATTTATTTGAGTAAACTAGATAAACACCTTCCTTTACATCCACTATCATTTTGTTTAACAGATTTGACAAAAACTGTTATCATTTTGGATAAATCAAGTCAATTCATTCATTTGTAAGTAGCAACTTTGTAGTTACGGTTATTTATAGTTGTAACAGTGTTACACGTGTCTTCATAATTGTGTTCTTTAAATAAATAAATTTCTAGGTTTATTTTGTTTTGTTTTTTCATTTAAATCAAAAATAACCACTTGCTTAAATGCATTATTATATTCCATTTGTAACCGATAAATCGTTAAATAAATCATTGTTGTTAAAGGTTATAATGAAAATATATCTTGATTCCCAACATTGAGAGTGGCAATGTTGAGACTAATCTTAATGATCAAACATTATTATGATATTTTGATGTGTCAACTAGAAAAATAATATTTTATATCAGACATTAATTTTCTATTGTACATAATATTATTTTTATTCTTAAATGTACATTTATGAGTGTATCTATAATAGTAAAGTTACATTATTTGTAAATTGTTTATTGTTGAATAATTATAATTATTATAAATTACAGATTGATAGTGAAAACCTGTTATTCTTAGCATATTTAATCTGATTTTAATATTTAATTTTTACATTAGACACACACATTTTTATCACTAATAAACTGTTATTATGATGCGTTTACTAAATGAATAATAATTGATATGGATGATACGCAATTGTTTCTGCTAATTATTACCCGGTCATTCACTATCATTAATACAATAAAAAAAAATATTAATCATGGTTTTTGTAGAAAAAGATACCGTATAACATTTATTTAGTTTAATTTTCCTGTTGTTAGCAACACTATAGCTTCTCTTTTAAGCGCTTCACACGCTTTTAATTTTATCTATTACAACATTAAGAGAGAATTTAAAATTCTTAATAATTTACAAACTTATTAACAGAACTTTTCAATATTGTAATATCTGTTGTATTTCTGATATCTATAAATACTTTGATATCACAAGCATAACATATATTTTTTTCTCAGTTATCATAGTACTTAAATCAGATTTATAATAGCTCAAAAGAAAATGATTAAGAATAATTCCTTGTGGATTTTCATATCGATAAGATCGTATAAAATGAATATTCTTTATTAATATATTTTCACTTTTTTCTATTTGTAAGAAATGAATTTAATAAGTTTAGAATCTTGGTGAATAACATTGCGATTAATTTCAATAAATGTATCATATGTTTTTTTGTTTTTTTTTTATTATCAAAATCACAAGAAATATCAAAATAAAAAACACAACAGTGATATCACAGATCTACTACTGGGTATATAGGATCTGAAATTTCTAACCTGTTTTACTATTGTGTCTCGTGTGATATACCTAACAATAGATATTGAAAAATTAATTAACAGTTTGCCTATAATTTGATAAATATTGTTTTGTCAATTAGGATTACAAAGATTGGTAATAGAATAATATGTCTCAAATTAAAAAAAAAAAAAACATCATCTATTTAATGATTAATAAATGGGTAACATTTTGATGTATTTATTCTTATTCCGAATATATGTATATCAAATATGGTGTTAATATTTCTATATAAGGTAAGCATATTAACATTGGGATAATTATTGTGATTAATGCCTCTTTTATTTTCAATTACGTAATAGTATTTATTTATTTTGTTATCGCTTATTATATTTATATTTATTATATTATCTATTTTGAAAATATTAACTACAAAAAATTGATATGTATATTTACATTAGAGTTGTTATTTTGAGAAAAGTAATATTACATTTTTAATCAGGTTTAGTATCTACAGTTGCTGTGTCCTTTTCACATCTTAAAACTGATATCGTGCATTGCAAATATTACAGGATCATCACTCTCTATGTTTTCGCAAGCTACTGTATGGAGAGTTTTCTGTGAATATATAGTTTATCATATTTTCCATATATGAAATATATTATGTTTTTTCTAATTTTTAAGTTAATGTTTACTAAGGCTGTAAACCTCAAGAATATGCGCATGAAAATGCGAAGGTAGGGACCTCTACAGATCTTAACCACAAGCTTACACTTTGGAAAAAAGGGAACCCATAGGGCAACCCTTCTTTACTTCAATCTACTTTCTATATGAATAGGTGAAGCTGAAACTGTTAGATTTAAAAGCATGAAACTATTCAATCCTTGACTGATTAAGTCAACAATTCCTATTACGCATTAGTACTTTAGAAATCTTTCGATTTGCAACAAGTCAATGGAAAGATCTTACAGTTAGGAATCTATTACGATAATTTAATGTTATAATTATAAATTTATTTAAACTCACATTGATTGCACATTGATTACATAAGTAATATTTACTAAGGAAGTAAACCTCAAGAGTATGCGCAAGAAAATACGAAGGTAGGGCTCTACAGGTCTTAACCACAAGCTTACGCTTTGGAGGAAAAGAGGGCAACCCATCTTTACTTCAACCTACTTTCTATATGAATAGGTAAAGCTGAAGAAGTTAGATCTAAAAGCTGAAACTATTCAATACTTCACTGATTATGTCCACAATTCCTATTACACATTAGTACTCTCTAAATCTGTCTTTCAAAGCTTAAGCTTGTGGTTAAGACCTGTAGAGGTCCCTATCTTTGCATTTTCAAGCGCATATACTTAAGGAATCAATGTGCGTTTAAATAAATTTAAAATTACAACTTTAAATTATCGTAATAGATTTTTAATTATAAGATTTTTCCCTTGACTCATTGTAAATTGAAAGATTTTGCCAGTACTAATGTGCAATAGGAATTGTGGACTTAATCAGTAAAGTATTAAATAGTTTCATACTCTTAGATCTAACCACTTCATCTTCACCTATTCATATAGAAAGTAGGATGAAGTAAAGAAGGATTCCACCCTAGGTTCCCTTCTTTTCTTCCAAAGCATAAGCTTGTGGTTAAGACCTGTAGATCTCTCTACCTTCACATTTTTACATGCATATTCTTGAGGTTTTCAGCCTTGGTAATCATTAGTTATGTGTAATCAATGTGCTTTAAAAAACTTGCACTTTTTTAATTAATAAACGATAATTTGCAAATTATTTAGATATATTATATAATTGATACATTTCTTAAAATTTGTATAAATTTTCTACAATTTTCCATCTACTATTGCAATTATTTATATACTCCCAATTGGTATTTTTATGGCTGTACAAGTGCCAATATAATCACTTTTAGTAAGTGTTCTTAATGTCTTATTATATATTTAGTAATTAATTGTTTTGAGGTAATTTCTTTTCAATTGTAGAATGATGACCACCTATATTCATGAAAGGATAGTCACACTTTGATTTTTTTGTAAACTGGCTTTTATTAATTACTAGCTCTAATGTGTAGATATTATCATTAAGTAAATCATTTTTCATATTCACGCTGATATGATAATTAATTATATTTACAATTCTCATTTTGACTAATATTTTTTACTTTTAAATAGTTAATATTACAATTTTTCCAAATGATAAAATAATGTCTATATTGTACCGAAGTACATTGTTATTGAATGATAGTGTTATTTTAAAGTATTAATATCTCATAAACGTTGAAAGAAAAATTAAAAAAACTAAAGAGTAGGGTGGAAGTGGTTATTAAAGAAAATAAATAATAAACGCTTTAAAAGAGGGTGGGGTTTTTTATTTTAAAGAAGAAAAAAAATCGATTTTATAAATAAAATGATTTAATATTATTTTGATTAGTTTGTAATAAAAGAAAAAAATATTGATAAAGAGAATTTCGTTATGTTTTATAATAAAACAATTAAATGTGTGTATGTGTAAAAGTGTTGAAAAAACAATAGAAGCCCAATCAGAGTGAAGTAAAGGACAGTAATTTCACGAGACAAATAGACGCTGGAGATAACAAAAAATTTCCATTGTTAAGACGTATTAAAAACTTTCAACTTTCCATTAATTTTGAATATCTTAAAAACATTTTAAAAAAAATTATTGAAGTTACAGATATAACAATTATATAAATTGTGATGTCTACTGAAATGATGCAGTATTAAATTACCATATTGTACAATCGGCTGAAACCTCATTGCGGATATCATCAGCAGGTAGTTCATGGGTAAATCATGGTCAAGTAAAGCAAGAAAATACCGAAAGTTGTACAATATCATAGAGTCAAGGAAGGTTTGATTGAAGTTAGCGCCAACCAGTAATAAATTACTTTTAGAGAAACTACATTGTGCTGTGTATGTCATTTTGAATTTCCCAAATCCTAGGTAACTTTTGATTTTAGTATTCTCTCATTCTTGATTTCCTTTCAAAATAAAAAAAATTAACTATGATAAATACAACTTTAAACTTTACAAAATAATATTTAGGATGTATAAACGATATCTGCTTCTGTATTTAATTATATTTAAAGACATTGTGTGTATGTATGGGTGTATCTTAATGTAATATGTCAAGTATAATTTATTTAATATAATTTATTAAATATTTGTTTAAAAATGAAAAGAGTAATATAATATATTTAATTATTTATTTAAAATGAAAAGAGTAATATAATATATTAAAATATTGATTTAAAATGAAAAGATTAATATAATATATTAAAATATTGATTTAAAATGAAAAGAGTATATGTGTTTAACTTATAAAGCAAAACAAGTGTTGTTGTTTTTTTTTTATTAAGAAAAGGAAATACTTAAAATGTCGTTTAAATATTTATGTTTATATTTTGAATATACACATTTATGTTGAACAATATTTTAAATAAGATGGAAATGGAGAGATTTAATTATTAACAAGAAATAACTAAGTTAAAATTAAAAGCATAGAAAAACTATATTTTTTAAAAGTAAGGATTTGTTGTTAAATACGTTAATGTTTTCTCGTTCAGTAAATTATCATTATTATTGAGAAAGGATTATAAAAGAGGACATAGTTTTATTTTTCTTAAAAGGTAGTCACAATCCACTGAGCTAGTTGGAGGCTTCAGGTACTGAATTTAGTGCTAATTAGATAAACATGTTGATTACGAATGTAATTAGCTGGTGCTTAAATGATTTACCTTAAAAATAAATAAAGTGTTTATTTGGTTGGTATTTGTCCAGTATCTGTATTTTTTTTTTGTTTTTTTTACAAGTGTAACTAGTAAAAGTGATTTTTATATGACATTATATAATGGGAAGCATAATCCTTAAGAAAAAAAAGTAATAAGGGGACACTCTGGATGAATGAGGATAGACGAATAGGAAGCGAGGAAGTAGAACTAAGAGGGTTAAAGTTGATTGTACATACATATTGAAATAGAAACATTTTTACATTTAAATAAACTTAGATAGGTCAGTAATAAAATGGAAGAAAGCGGAAGTGACGGAGGGGCAACGTTAGAAGTAAGCCTGATATTCTTCAAAAATCCACATATAGTAGAGGAAAGTGCATTTCAAGTGTTAATAAATATGATGAAAGTAATATGCAAAGATATTAATCGAAATCATCAAATAATGAAGCAGGAAGTTAGTGAGCTTAGGACAGAGAAGAAAGAAATGAGACAGGTATTAATGGGAAAAATGGATGCAAGCCAGGAAGCGGTAGAAGTAATGAGGAAAGATGTAGATGAAGAAAAGTATGAGATTTTAGAATTAAAAGGAGACCTGGACGAAGTGTGGGAGGAGTTAAACAGTGAGGAAGTGAATCAGAAATGAGAGTAGTGCAAGTAGAAGGGATATGTCAGGAATTAGTAAATAGCCAGAGAATTGTGCAACAGGAAATAGTGAAACTAAAAATAGAGAGCACAAAAGACTGTAATGGCAAGGAACTAGGAAATTCTGAGAAAATAATAGAGAGCAAGGAGGATATAAAAGCTGAATTGAAAGACATATATAATAGTGTAATGGAAGAGATAGGGCAGAAAGTAAAACAGATAGAAAAGAAACGTGAGAATTTCAGTTTTAATGATAAGCAAGATGTATGGATGGATAAATTTATGGAAAAACAATTTAATGTTACAGTATTTAAAGCAGGGGTATGAGAAAACCTGTTGAAACATTTAGAGAGCTTACGTAATCTATTTCATTTTTAAAAATTGCCAGAGGAGGATATTGTTGCAGTGGTGAGTAGTTACCTCCAAGAGACAGCAGGTGATTGGTGGCATACCTTAGGCGATAAACTGGACTTTTGCAGAATATAGTTGTTCGATGCTAAGACCATTTTGGAACAAAGCCAGGCAACATGGGATCATGTACAAAATATCACAGGAAAGATATTTGAATGCTCGCAGAGAAACCAATGTGCAGTTCTTTTACTGGAAAATATCAAAGCTCAAAGTATTAAGGGCATTTTCTATGTCGGATGGTCAGATGATTAGAGTATTATGAAATAACATGCTGCCAAATATACAACATTTAATGTTGAGCAAAGATGGATGATCAGTAGAAGAAATGGCAGAATTTTTAACGCAGGTGGATTACAGTAACTTACCTCAGGAGCCTGCAGATCGATACAGAAGAGGAGATGGGCAGAAAGAAAAAGCCACCTGATCGATGTAAAATAAAAATATAATGGGATGGAAAGTATAGTAAATAAATATGATGTAATGGTTATAGGAAGACAAATTGTAATTAAATAAAATAGTGGGAAGCCATATAATATTTATAAATTTAAATTTTGAAACTAAAATGCTCAGAATAATATTTTATTTTAGGGGAGGGACATAGATTATGTACCGAAGGACATTGCTATTGAATGGTGATGTTATTTTAAAGTAATAATATCTCATAAATTTCGTCTTTTTAAAAAATTAAGTGGGAATAAAAGTTACAAGTTGAAAGAAAAATTTTAAAAAAACTAAAGAGTAGGGTTGGGGGGGGGGAGGGGGCTAGTTATCAAAGAAAATAAATAATAAACGCTTTAAAAGAGGGTAAGATTGTTTTTATTTTAAAGAAGAAAGAAATCGATTTTATAAATAAAAGGATTTAATAATGTTTTGATAAGTTTGTAATAAAAGAAAAAATAATAATAAAGAGAATTTCGTTTTGTTTTACAATAAAACAATTAAATGTGTGTGTGCATGTGTAAAAGTTTTGAAGAAAAAATAGAAGCCCAATCATAGTGAAGTAAAGGACAGTAATTTCACGAGACAAATAGACGCTGGAGATAACAAAAAAATTTCTATTATTAAGATGTTTTAAAAACTTTCAACTTTCCATTTATTTCGAATATCTTAAAAACATTTAAAAAATATTTCTTGAAGTTACAGATATAACAATTATATAAATTGTTATGCCTACCGAAATGATGCATTGTTAAATTATCGTATTGTACAATCGGCTGAAACCTCACTGCGGATATCATCAGCAGGTAGTTCAGTGGGTAAATCATGGTCAAGTAAAGCAATAAAATACCGGAGTGTCGATGCTGAAAAATCCAGAAAATTGTACAATATCACGGAGTCAAGGAAGGTTTGCTTGAAGTTAGCGCTAAGCGGTAATAAATCACTTTTAGAGAAACAACATTGTGCTGTGTATGTCATTTCGAATTTCCCAAATCCTAGGTAACTTTTGATTTTAGTATTCTCTCATTCTTGATTTTCTTTCAAAATAAAAAAATAAACTGTGATAAATAAAACTTTAAACTTTACAAAATAATATTTAGGAAGTATAAACGATATTGGCTTCCACATTTAATTATATTTAAAGACATTGTGTGTATGTATGTGTGTATCTTAATCTAATATGTCAAGTATACTTTATTTAATATAATTTATTAAAATATTTGTTTAAAAATGAAAAGAGTAATATAATGTATTTATTTTTTTTTATTTAAAATGAAAATAGTAATATAATATATTAAAATGTTGATTTAAAATGAAAAGAGTATGTGGGTTTAACTTATAAAGCAAAATAATTGTTTTTTTATTAAGAAAAGGAAATACTTAAAATGTCGTTTAAAATATTTACGTTTATATTTTGAATACACACATTTATGTTGAACTATATTTTAAATATTATAAGAATGGAGAGATTTAATTATTAACAAGAAATAACTAAGTTAAAATTAAAAGCATAGAGAAACTATATTTCTTAAAAGTAAGAATTATTTGTTAAAGACGTTAGTGTTTTCTCGTTGAGTAAATTAT
The DNA here is from genome assembly GCA_028023455.1 of Epiperipatus broadwayi. NCBI lineage: Eukaryota > Metazoa > Onychophora > Udeonychophora > Euonychophora > Peripatidae > Epiperipatus > Epiperipatus broadwayi. The sequence continues at coordinate 117,326 of JAQFVV010000133.1, read as the reverse complement.
CATTATCATTGAGATAAGATTATGGAGTTTTATTTTTCTTAAAAGGTAGTTACAATCCGCTGAGCTAGTTGGAGGCTTCAGGTAGTGGATTTAGTGCTAATTAAATAAACATGTTGATTACGAATGTAATTAACTGGTGCTTAAAGGGTTTACCTTAAAAGTATATAAAGTGGTTATTTGGTTGGTATTTGTCCAATGGCCGAGTGTTTATGTTATTGGTAGTTTGCTGCCAATAATATTTTGCACTTTACCTGAGGACCAATCACCTTTAAAGATTGGATAGTAAGGAAGGTAGAGTATTAGTTTTTTTTTTTTTTTTCTATTCGTCGTTTTTAGTTATTATAGATAAAGAAGGTGGGCGGTTCAATATATAATATGGAAATATTCTTTGGTATGAAGGTTTACATTCAAAATTTTATGTGATACATTAGACAGAATATAAATTAAACCCACCAATAATGTAGAATTATATTGTTCATTTTCAAATCATATGGCATTGAAAGATATATCAGAAATATAAGTGTTTACCATAAAGTTGTTTGATTCTGATTACTCTAACCCATTTTCAAAAAAAAAATTCTATTGGCAACTAACATATGCACAATTCTATCATTCATCTATTATTTATTTATTTTGTATACATTTGTGTGAATGAGATTTTTTCTAAATAAATAGTATCATAATTATTAGTCAAATCTCAATGTTTAATTACAGAATCAGCAATAAAAATATATTTTTGTCTTTTAATATTATACTCGTTTTAATTTACTTTGCAAATAGCAAATTAATAATTTCTCAGATGATTAAAGCAAACAAATGCTTTTTTTCAAATAGAAATTCCTTTTTATATTTGATGAAAATAATCTCAAGGGAAAACATAAAACAAACACTTCTTAACAGTAATACAAAATACAATCTACATTGTTGTTGTTTTTTTCACATTACTTTCATCTAGAAATATATAATTTTTATTAAATTCTAAACTATTCTTATAAAATAATTATATTTTCACACATATTTTAAGAAAATCATAATAAACATGTAAAGAAAAGAATGTAACATATACATGTGGCTTTTGAACACGAAAACAAAGAACAAAGAACTGTCAAAATTATTGACAAGCGCCCCCTTTTGTTGAAAATGAGAAACAACCAAAGGACACCTTTGTAAGACAATTTTCTCTCATTGCTATAGCTCAAACTTTAAATAATATTCGTTCCTTTGCTTTAAAATAATTCTAGTACTGCCAGAATAATAAGATACATTTTTGTCTATAAAATGTTTGTTTATTCAGTACGACAATATAAATATTAGTGGTTTTAGAGCATAGACTTCTAACATTTTGTAAATAAATATTTAAATAATTGTTATTATTCATTACATTAATAATAATAATAATAATAATAATAATAATAATAATAATAATAATAATAATAATAATAATAATAATAATAATAATAATAATAATAATAATAATTGTTGTATTAATAGTAATAGAAGTAGTAATAGTTGTAGTAATCTATTTAATTAACATTTAAAATTTGTGCATAAATACATCCAGTTATGTTTTACAAATAAAAAATTGAAAAAGATTAATCATTCTTACCTTTTGTTGAGATAGTTGCTGGGATTGTAGTTTCTATGTATATAGACAATTTATAATAACAGTATAAATGACATAATTCATTTCGCTTTTAATTTCATTATTTATTTAATTTACATATCTACATCCAAAGCAAAAACACAGATTGCATAAAAAAAATAAAATATTAAAACGGAAGTATATATACATATATGTTACAACTTTAAAATGTTTAAATATTAAGGTGAAAAGGTTTTCTGCTAGTTATCTGTACATGTTAAATATTGAGTAAATCTTTAAACAATAATATCAAAGAGTTTCAATTAAAAATTAGTTACTTCCAAGACGCTCATATTGATAAAAAACTATTCTGACGTTTTAACTAACACCATACGAAATACAAAATGGACATTATTTTTCCAGGAAATTCCTTATCTTCAGCTTTATTCCAAGCTCAAAGACATGAATTTCAACCATTTGTAACTTTAAAAAATTTGAAAATTAATGCATTTTACTTATGTTTATTTTTGGAATTCCATATAATTGATACAAACTTTAAAATAGAAAGAAGAAATGACCACATATGTATATTTCATGGACATTTCATAAGTGTTAACATGCTTGTAAATAGTTTACAGTATTTTGAGACTTTATTTACTATTGATTATATGTTGTGATGAAAATGCCCATTACTGAAAAATATAACTCAAGGATCTCAGAGAGGATATGATTTTATTTTATGATTAGTAATATGATGATTAAATTTTTGTATTTCAGATTTGTGTAAAGGATAGAAGAAACGTTCTATACATTCACTATAATTTCTTTAAACTATTTGAAAAAAAACTATTAATATTATTTTGAATAAATCACTTCAATTCATTTTTTTGTAAATAGTAGTTTCGTGACTAGAATTATTTATAGTAATAACAATAGTATATGTGACTTTTTTTTTAATAGCGTTTGTCAAATATTATGTTCCTCAGTTCATGTGATTCTTCAAATCGGAAATAAACACTTCCTTGAATCTATTTTTATATTTTATTTGTGAATCGTTAAATAAATCATTGTTGTTAAAGAATGTAAATAAAATATATTTTAATACCTAAAGTGGACAATAAAAATAATGAGGCCAACCTTTGTTGTCAAGCATTCTTATTATATTTAAATGTGACAACTTAAATAATGTGGGATATATGATATTAATTTTCTATTGTACATAGTATTATTTTTATTCTCAAATGTATATTTATGAGTCTAACTATAATACACAAGTTGCATTATACGAAAGTTGTTTATTGTTGAATAATTAGAATTATTATATATTATATATTCACAGCCTATTGAAAAAAACTCCCACGTTTTTAATTTCATTTTAATATATTAGTTTTTATAATAGATCCACACATTCAGGCAGTTATAAATCGCTATTAGAATGTTATTACTAAATGGATAAATACTCATATACGTATTATTCATATGTTTCTGTTAATTATTACCAGGTAATACATTATCATTAATTCAATAATTAGAAATATTAATCATGTTTTTTGTGGAAAAAGATACCATATAACATTTTTTTAATCTAATTTTTATGTTGTAAGCAACACAATATTTTACAAGCTTTTTAGAATAACTTTTCATTATTTTAAAATTTATTACGTTTCTCATATCGATAAATATTTTCATATAACAAGCATAACATGTAATATTTTTATCATATGTTTTAAATCAGACATGTAATACTTCAAAAAATAGGATTAAAATACTTATTTGTAGATTTTCATATCTATAGGAATGTAAAATGTGAAGATAATTTATTAATATATTGTAGCTTTTTTTCTGTTTCTAAGAAAAAAGTTTAATAATTTTAGGATCATGTTGCATCTTCTTATTGTGAACGATTCCAAGAAAAGTGTGATATTTGTTATTATATCAAAATCACGAGAAACATCAAAATAAAAGACAACACGTTGTTATTACAGATAGACTGCTTGTTATGTAGCATGTAAAATTTGTAACATATTTGTTACTATTGAGTCATCAGTAATAAATTTCTCCATAGGGCTGGGAAGTTATTTGTCTGTTTGTGTATGATTTGATAATATATTGTTTTGTCAAATAGTTTTACTAAGATTTGTCTAAAATTTAAAGAATCTCATCTATTTATTGATTAATAAATGGGAAATAGTTTCTTTTTTTTTTCAAATTTTGTTGATGATCTATGTTTTTTATTCGTAGTTCAAAAATACATATGTGAAATTTTTCTTAATATTGTTATACAACGTTTCAGATGAACATTGGGATAATTATTATTGTTATTACCTTTTTTATTTTCAAATACTTAATAGTATTTATTATGTTTTTATGTTTCATTTTATTTATATTTATTATATTATATTTTTGGAAAGATTAATCTCAAAAAAATTGTTATGTATATTTATATCAGCGTTGTTATTTTGACAAAATAAATATTGCATTTTTGCATCATGTTTAATATCGAATATAGACATTTAAGTATTCTTTTCCATCATAAAATTGATTTGGTTCATTACAATAATTACATGCTCTCTAATCATTATGATTTCACAAGCTACTGTAAGGAGAGTTTTTCATGAATATATACGTTTGCAAGTTTTCCATATATCAAATATAATCTGTTTTTTTCTAATTTTTAAATTAATAAAAGGTAATTTTCAGATTATTTAGATAAATTATGTAACTGAAAACGTTCGTAAATTTTTGGAAAAATTATATACAGTTTTTCATGCTCCAAGCTATTATTTATATATCCCCAATTAGTATTTTTTATGGCTATATAAAAACCAATATAATTACTTTGAATATGTGTTCTTTTAAATCGTATTCTACATTTAGTAAGGTAATTGTTTTGAGGCAATATCATTTCAATTGAAATATGATCACCATCTATATTCATGAAAGGATTGTCACATTTGGGATTTTTGTAGACGGACAATTAGTAATTATTAGGTGTAATGTGTAGCCAATATTATTCACGTATATCATTTTTCTTATTCCCATGATACTGTAAACAATTACGATATTAATTCTTTATCATATATATATATATATATATATATATATATAATTACGATATTAATTCCTTATCATATATATATATATATATATATATATATGTGTGTGTGTAAATAAATGTGTGTTTGGGTAAGATTTTTCTAAACAAACAGTATCATAATTATCTGTCAAATTTCAATGTTTCATTAAAGATTCTGCAGTAAAAACGTACTTGTCTTTTAATATTATACTGATTTTAGTTTACATTGTAAATAGCAAATTAATAATTACTCATATAATTAAACAACTGTTTTTTTAAATAATTTACTATTTACAATTGATACAAATATGGCAAGAGAAAACGTAAAACAAACACTACTCCTACATCACTGATTTTTTTACATTATGTTCATCTAGAAGTAAATAATTTTAAGACCATTCTAAAATATTCTTATGAAATAATTACGTTCTCACACATATTTTATGAAAATCATAAAAAAAAGTAAAAAGCTGTAGTAAAATATGCATGTTCGTTTTGAACAAAAAGACAAAGAACAAAGAACTGTCAAAATTTTTGACAAACGTTCCCTTTTATTGAAAATGAAAAACAACCAATCAGCTCTTTCGAAAGCCTGCCTTCTCTCAGTATTATAGCTCCATCTTTTAATACTATTGATTTTTTACTATTATCATATGATCAAACGTTATGTAATGAGTATATTTATGTGATTAATATAACAGTAAATTTGTTACAATAACAGAAAAATTAGCGGTTTTAGAACGTAGCCTTCTAACATTTTGTAAAAAAGTAATCGAAGCATTGTTGTTATTAAACATAATATTAATAGTAATAATAATAACTACAATAAAATAATAATAATAATAATAATAATAACAATATTTGTACTACTACTAGTACTAGTAGTAGTAATAGTAGTAGTAGCAGTAGTAGTAGTAGTAGTAGTAGTAGAGAGTAGTAAGAGAGAGAGTAGGAGTGAGAGTAGAGTAGAGTAGAAGTAGTAGCGTAGTACTAGTAGTACTAGTAGACTATTTAATTAAAATTTTAAATTTGTGCATAAATGCATGCAGTTAACTTTTACAAATAAAAAAAAATAAAATAAAATTTTCACTCTTACCTTTTGTTGTGGTCGTTGTTGTGGTTGTTGTTTCTATGTCTATAGGCAATTTATAATATCAGTACAAAGGATACATATTCTATTCATTTATAATTTAATTATTGATTTAATTTACATATCTATATCCAAAGCAAAAATACAGATTGCAAATAGAAAAGTAAATACTAAAACTGAAGAATTAAAATGATAGAAGAAGAATTTCTAATCAGATATTATATCCATATATTACAAACTTAAAAATGTTTAAATATAATTTAAATAAAATTTAGAATTTGCAAAAAAAAAAAAAAAATTAAAGTTTTTTTTTTTTTTTTTTTTTTTTGCAAATTCTGTCTAAATTTTAAATATTGATGAGTTAAACTAAGTATTTTTGACGCAAAACTATAGTATTTACAAGTTTCAATTAAAAAATAGTTATTTCCAATACGTTCATATTGACAAAAACTCAAATAATGTGTTTAAAGCATAAAATACAAAACATAAACTTTTGTTTCTTATTTTCCATGATTATTCCATCTCATCTTTTTTTTCAAACTCAAAGACCCAAATTAAAACCATTTATAAGATTAAGAATCTGAAAAGTAATGCATTTTACTTATGTTTATTTTTGAAAGTGAATTCCATAAAATTGATACAAACTTTAAAATAAATATTAAAAAAAACAAAAAAATGGAAAATGTATATACTGTGGATTGATCAAAATTGCAACCATGCGGGTAAATAGTTCATATTATGTTGACGATTTACTTATTATTTACTATACGTAGTGATGGAATAGCTCATTACTGGAAATTATGATTCAAAGACTCCAAAGAAGCTACGATTTTACTTCATAATTTATAAAATGATGATTGACTTTTAGTCTTTTTTTGTTTTTATATGTATTTTCTTTGGTTATATATATATATATATATATAATCGTTGTTGTAAAAAGGATGATATTAAAATATATCGTGATTCCTATATTTAACAATGGAATGTTGAGGCTAATCTTAGATGTCAAGCATTTTATATTTTGATGTGCGAACTTGAATAATATAACATATCAGAGATTAATTTTCTTCTGTATATGGTATCATTTTTACTTTTAAATATATATTTATGGATGTATCTATACTAGAAAAATTGCATTTGTAATTATTATATATTACAGATACGTAGTAAAAGACTGATATTCTCATCGTACTAAAAAATAACTTCCAGTTTTTTAATTAGACTTTGATATTGAATTTCTATAATAGACCCACACATTTTTTCCACTTATAAATTGTATTAGAATGCAATTATTAAGTGAATAAATGTCGATAAGGATGATACCGAATTGTTTCTAATAATTATTACCAGGTATTCCATTATCGTTATTCAATAGTAATAAATATTTTATGTACATCGAGATACTGTATCACATCACTTTAATTTCATTTTCTTGTTGTATGCAACACGATAGCTTCTCTTTCAAGCGATTCAAATGCTTTTAATTTTATGTATCATAATATTAAAAGAGAAGTATAAAATTCTTAATAATTTACAAAGGTATTAACATAACATTTCTATATTTTAAGATCTATTGTATTTATGTTATCTTTAAATACGTTGATATCACAAGCATAACATAATTTTTTTTCTCTGTTATCATAGTTCTTAAATCCGATTTATAATAGTTCAAAAAAAGATTAAGAGTACTTCCTTGAGCAATTTCATATCGATAAGATCGTATAAGATGAAGATTCTTTATGAATATATTTTCACTTTTTGCTATTTGTAAAAAATGAATTTAATAACTTTATGATCTTGGTGCATACTCCCGTTGTGACTGATTTTAATATATGTTCTCCTTTGTCAAAACCACGAGAAATATCAAAATAAAAGACACCACGTTGATTACTTAGATTTACTACTGGGTACATAGGATCTGAATTTTCTAACCTATGTTTTACTATTGTGTCTTGTGTGATATATAAAACAATAAATATTGGAAAATTAACTATCAGGTTGTGTATCATTTGATAAAATAGAGTTTTGTCAATTAGGTTTACACAGATGGGTAATAGAACAATACGTCTGAAAATTTAAAAAAAAAACTTCATCTATTTATTGATTAATAAATGAAAAACATTTTAATTTTTTTCAAATGTCAGCGGTCACCTATGTATTTATTCTCTGTCCGAATATAAGTATATCCAATATGTTGTAAATATTTCGATATAAGTTAAGCAGATTAACATTCGGATAATTATTATGATTAATGCCTCCTTTATTTTCAATTACGTAATAGTATTTACTATTCTGTTGTCGTTTATTTTATTTATATTTATTATATTATTTTATTTGAAAAGATTAACTACACAGAATTCTTTTGTATATTTACATTAGAGTTATAATTTTGAGAAAAGGAACATTACATTTTTAATCAGGTTTAGTATCTACAATTGCCGAGTCCTTTTCACATCTTAAAATTGATTTCGTAAATTGCAAATATTACAGGATTACCATTCTAGAGGTTTTCACAAGCTACCGTATGGAGAGTTTCCCTTGAATATATTTTTAATATTTTCCATATATAAAATATAGTCTTTTTTTTTAATTTTTTAAATTAATAAACGATAATTTTTTAATTATTTAAATACATTATGTAATTGATAAATTACACAAAATTTGTATGAACTTTCTACAAATTTCCCTATACTATTGCAATTATTTATATACTCACAGTTGGTATGTTTCTGGCTATACAAGTGCCAATATAATCACTTCTAGTAAGTGTTCTTTTAAGTCGTATTATAGATTTAGAAATTAATTGTTTTCAGGTTATTTCCTTTCAATTGTAGTATGATAACCACCTATATTCATGAAAGAATTCACATTTTGGACTATTGTAGACTGAAATTTACAATTTATTAGGTCTAATGTGTAGATATTATTATTCAGTTAATCATTCTTCATATTTATTCATATACTATGAACAATTAGGGTAATTAATTATATTTACAGTTCTCATTTTGACTGTCATCATTTTTGAAATAGTTAATATTACAATCTTTCCAAATGATAAAATCATGTCTACATGTAATAAAGAAGTTTTTTTTTTGTATGAAGGTTTACACTCAAAATTTTAAGTGATACCTTAGGTAGAACATAAAAGAAAACGACCAATAATGAAGAATTATATAGTTCATTTACTAATCGCAAAGCATTTAAAGAGATATCAGAAATATAAGTGTTTACCATAATGATTTTTGATTGTGATTAACTTAAACGATTTACAGAAAAAAGACACATTTTTATTGTGAGTAACATATGGACACTTTTATCATTCATCTATTATTTTATTTATCTTATATAGATTTGTTTTGGGTGAGATTCTTTTAAAGAAATAGTATCATAATTATCTATCAAATTTTATTTTTTAATTACACAATCAGCAATAAAAATATATTTCTTTGTCTTTTAATTTTATACTCTACATTGGCAATTGCAAATTAGTAATGTATCAGATGATAAAATCAAACAAAAGCTTTTTCAAAAATAAATTACTATTTACATTTGATAAAAAGAATCTCAAGCGAAAACCTAAAACAACCACTTCTTAACACTATTACAAAATACAACCTACATTGTTGATTTATTTTTCACTTTAATTTTATCTAGAAGTACATAATTTTTGTCAAATTCAAAACTATTCTTCTAAAATAATTATATTTTTCCACATATTTTATTAAAATCAGAATACACTTTAAAAAAAAAAAGACTGTAAGATATACATGTTGCTTTTGAACATAAAACACAGAACAAAGAACTGTCAAAATTATTTGCAAGCTCTCCATTTTGTTGAAAACGAGATACAACAAATGAGGGCCTTTGTAAGACAGCCTTCTCTCATTTTAATAGTTGAAACTTTAAATAATATTGGTTTCTTTACTTTTAAAATAATTTTAGTGCTGCCAAATGATAAAATACATCTTTCTCATTAAATGACTTGCTGTTCGGTAGCATAATATAAATATTAGTGGTGTTAGAGTGTAAATTTCTAACATTTTGTAAATAAATATTTAAATAGTTGTTATTATTGATTACATTAATAATAATAATAATAATAATAATAATAATAATAATAATAATAATAATAATAATAATAATAATAATAATAATAATAATAATAATAATAATAATAATAGCTTTAATAATAATTTTAATTATAATATTCAAATAATTGTAGTGTTAGTAGTAATAGAAGTATTAGTAGTAGTAGTAATATTCTATTTATTTAACCTTTAAAATCTGTGCATAAATATTTCCAGTTATGTTTTACAAATAAAGAATTGAAAAAAGATTAATTCATTCTTACCTTTTTTTGTGGTAGTTGCTGGCATTGTTGTTTCTATGCCTAAATGCAATTTATAATAACAGTATACATGACAAAATTTAAATCAATTTTAATTTCATTATTTATTTTACATATCTACATCGAAAGCAAAAAACGCAGATTGCAATTTAAAAACTAAATGTTATAACTAATGTATATATACTTATATGCGTAATAGTATGGAAACTGAACCCTATCATCTGATGACCCTGTTTTTCACAAAACACACATCAAAATACCGTATAGGCGCCTTAACTTACAGCTGACAGTACAAGAGGTGTTTTTTGAGCCATAACAGACCACCTGAGTGAGGGTGATGCATTCTACAATTACATAATGAAAGGCCACACCCATTGCATTGTGATGGCATACATCAAAGGATTGCTCTTGAACTTTCACTAATGTCTTATTTGATGGTAGCAGTGTTCGAATAATACGAAACTCTGCAAAATTCATTGTCAGAAATTTTTTAGAAAATGTAGTGGAATTAGTATTCCATATTAAGAATTGTCATGTTATCTCACACACTTCCCTATGCTTTTGAACTGCACACAATGTGAAAAGGTTCTTTTGAACAGTGTTTTTTTTTTCGAACTCATGTGAAAATGTCCATTTATGCACGAATCCTTGCGATAACTGTCAAATGACGTCTGCATGTTATCTGAATTGGTCAAACCCGAGTAAATTGCCAGACAGACACACAAGTGGATGCACAATATTGTTTTTCCCCAGAAAGAGAAACTCCTACAAGGGTACATAAGTAGACCAGCGTAAGGGAAGTTGTTGGTTTGAAGGCTCCAAAATCATGTTATGGAAATATTTGAGGCTTCCCTGTTATTTTATTTGCGTGTTACATTTGGCTGCTGTTTTTTATGCTCCATAAATAGTGGTGTTTTGTTGTTTTTGGTTACTTGTTTTGCTTCACAACTTGTCCAAAGTTTCATTTCTTTTTCATTCAAAAATTATTTTGTGGGGACACTTGTTGTTTTTGTTGTTCACATGACTAGAAAGTAGGTAGGTGATATTTGATAAGTTTCAATAACATTTAAAGTAGGTAATATTTGATTATACCAAAAAAAAGTGTTTAAGAGTTTATTCAAAACGCCCCAATAAAAAAAATAAAATGAAAATAAATAACTGTGTAGCAACATAATAAAATGTTCAAAAAAAAATCCAAAAATAAGTCAATAATTAAAAATCAAAACAAATCTTCCCCACCATCCCACATCCCCCAGCTTTAAAAAAGGGTGTTTTTTTTTTTTAACGGACTGCTTATACTTTTTTTTTTCAAAATTAAAGTCCCAAAAATTAAGAAAGAAATTTTCGCTATCATATAAAGCTTTCTGTAACATAAAGATTTGAAACAAAAAAAGCCTGTAATAAATTAACCAAAAAAAGATGACAATTCAGAATCAAAACAAGCCCTCCCCTTTTCACCCTCTAAAAAACCAAGTGTTGTTTTATTCAAAAGTACTGAATTGTTGAAGTCTTTCAGCAAATCAAAACATCACTCAAAAAAAGAAAATAAGTTAAACACAACCCTCCCTCCACCATCCAAAAACAATAAAGTGCTTGTTACCATATTTTTGTGTAAAGAAACTGAAGTAGCATTAATTGATAATTTAAAAGCAATCCAACACCCCTACACCATCTAAAAGCAAAGTGTTTGTTTCTTTAAAAAAAAACGAACCCCCTCCCCCCAAAAAAAAATATATGTGAAACAAAATTGGGTTATCGTAAGTAATATTATGTAAAGAAATCTAGGGACCGTTAGTTATTAATTTACAAACAAACCAACACCCCATAGACCAAGTAAAAATAAAGTATTTTTTTATTTAAAAATAAAGTATTTTTTTATTTAAAAAAAACATGATGGGAGATAAAAAGAACTTTGGTGGTTTGCCATTGCTGACAGACAAAAATTAAAAACCGATTGAAAAAAAATATTTTAAACTAATATTATGTAATAAAAAAACCATTGGTGGTTTACCATCGCCTACGAAAAAAAGAATAAAAACTGGTTGAAAAAAAAAAAAAAAAACTTTACCGTAATATTATGTGAACAAACAGACGGCCGTGAAAGGTATATTGATGTGAATTGGGCAAAAAAGAGCAATATTAAATGATAGGTTTCAGTATTCATACTATTCCCATATATGTTACAAACTTTAAAATGTTTAAATATTAAGTAGTAGTAGGAGTAGTTGTGTAGACTATTTACTTAAAATTTTAAATTTGTGCATAAATGCAAGCAGTTAAGTTTTACCAATAAAAAAAGTGGAGAATATTTTTTTCATTCTTACCTTTTGTTGTGGTAGTTGTTCTTGTTGTTGTTTCTATATGTATAGGCAATTTATAATATCAGTATAAAAATATACATTCTATTCATTTTTTAATATAATTATTTAGTTAATTTAGTATCTATATCCAAAGCAAAAACACAAATTGCAAATTAAAAACTAAATACTAAAACTGAATAATTAAAACTATAGAAGAAATTTTCATTCAGATATTATATCCATATATTACAAAGTTTAAAATGTTTAAATATAACATTGAAAAAGATTTTTGCTAACAATCTCTAAATTATAAATATTGAATAGTTAAACTAAGTATTTTTATCTTTGAACTATAATATTTACAAGTTTCAATTAAAAATTAGTTATTTCTAATACGTTCATATTGAGAAAAACTCAGATGATGTGATTAAAGCATATATTATGAAATATAAACTTCTGTTCATTATTTTCCATGGAAATTTCATATCATCATCTGTTTTTTTTTCTGACCACAAATATCCAAATTAACACCTTTGTAAGTTTAAAAATCTGAAAAGTAATGCATTTTACTTATGTTTATTTTTGAAAGTGAATTCCATAAAATTGATACAAACATAAAAAAATAGAAAATGTATATACCGGTGAATGTTCAACAGTGCTACCACGCCAGTAAGTAGTTTACATTATGTTGAGTCTTTATTAATTATAGATAATGAGTGATTATTGTAACGGTCAGAGTCATGTGATTCGTTAACATAATGCAGAATTAAACCTCCACACAGAAGTGCAGCTCCATATAGATAGCAAAGCCACCTGTAGTACTGAGTTCGAACATAGTTTATCGGTTCCACAATACAATCTACAAAACAACACATCTGATGCTACATTGGTAAGTATTTCTTTAGGCACGGTGGTCAGGGAGATGCAAGGGATTCAAGAATTTATTTATTCAAGAATTTATTTATTTATTTATTTATTTATTTTTATTTATTTTATAGAATCGAGGAAATATTATTATTGAATGGGTATCGAATAAATAAAGACGTAACGGCAGACAGACGTATAGTTTGAAATTATTTATTTAAAATATTTTATACTAAAACATCTAATTAATATTTTATTATATTTAAAATCTCAGTAGCAGTATTTCCGATACTGTTATACTTTACAAAGATATACATTTATTTATTTAAAATATTTTATACAAAATCATTTAACCAATAATATTTTGTTATATTTAAAACCTCAGTAGCAGTATTTCCGATATCTGTTATATTTTACAAAGAGATACGTTGATTTGGCTGATGTAATCTGCTATCTAAATTCTCGAGCAAGTATTTCAAGAGCATGCCTTCGGGATTTATATCTTTGCAATGCAAGAGTCTAAATTAGAATTTATAATAGTAGCGGCAGACATATTTATTTAATTAAAGAAGATATTTATAAATTACTATGGATAGATATTTATTTGAGAGTGAATTATGTCATTAATGCAGATATGGAGTTATATATTGAATAATAGAATTAATAAGAAGAAACACGTGGTACATCTATAAATGCAAAATGAAGGTGGCAATATGTTAAAACTGCGAAGCCGTGGATGAGTTTAGACCAATGGGCTGGTGTTTGCTGTAGGTCCAAATAGGTGAGGTGTCACATAAGCATAATTAGGGGCAAGTGGTTTGTGCCACGATTACTTCCTAACTGAATGATAGTCGTCAAGCCCTATGAGAACATTTATTTGTCTGCTTGTGTAGGACGACTGGGATTAATTTAAATCCTAAAGAATCCAGAGTATCCAAGGCTTATAATAGGTCATCGTGCTCCGTAACACATGTATAATTTACAGACTATTCTGTTAAGATTTAATATATTTTATAACTCAGCCCTACATCATCAACATTTAATAAAGAATGTTTTTGACTCTCAAAGAAATGCGATTTATGGAATTATTACTTAAAAACTTAATAAAATATAAAACAATAGGTAAGCTGGGTGAGTATTAATAACTAATATGTCAGCCATTTGCTAAGTAGTAGACCCCTGTATTACAATAAATGAAGCATTGAATGCGTATTGATTTATATGAAAATATTAAGTAATTTATAGAAGCAAATATTAATGAGGATTTTCAGGACATGCATCCACTGTTTCAAGCAATGATGGATTTGCATTTAGAAAATTATGGAGATATCAGAGCTGAAAAGCCAACGGAAGTATATAACCAAATATATTAATAGGTTGCTAGACAAAATGGCACCCGTCTTGATTAAATCTATATTTCAATTTGGAGAGGCCCATCGGAAATCTTATGAGCATGATATAATTAGATAATAAAAAAATGTAAAGTTTGAAATACGTACCCAAGAAAAGATAGAATTAGGCAAGCTAGATTATTAAATAAATTTATATAATAAATTAATAATTAAATTCATAGTTTTACAAATTAGATTTTTACAAATTATTTAGAGAGTAAACTATAGCATGATTATTATTTAGAGTACTCTAGGGCATGGGTACAAGTACCTTTTTTGTATGAAGTTTTCATATTCAGTACCAAATTGTTCATGATTTCAGAAGTAGCAGTTCTTTCCAGCATTTAGATTATTCATTTATTTTAACAACAGTAGCAGCTTTCTAATTATTTGGGCAGCAGATCTTCTTGTTTGATTTTATGGAGGGCATATGCAAAGGTTTGGCATATGATCAACCCTGGGGGAGAATAGTCTGAGTGTCTCTACTCAAACATACTGTGGTAGGTAAATTAATTTAAGATTTTGGAGACTCTCAACTGATCGAGAGCAGAGGTAAAGTCTTACTACAAGTTCCGAGAAAATTCAAAATGCCCTCCTTTTTTCGATCTAACCTTTTCACTTTTGTTCGATTTTATTTTTGGATCCATTCATTTGCCCTGTGGAGAATCAATACATTCTTGTAAGTTTAATTTATACAGAAAGCTGCATTTATATTGTTCAAGTTTATTTTTACCTTTACATTTTGTAATTAAAGATTTTAGGGAATTTTTCTTTTTAATTAATCTATTATCTCTCACCGACCATTACTTTTAAAATCTCAAATACAAAAGGGAATATACAATTATTTTACTTTTGCTTAAATTATAATCAATTTCCAAAATTATTATTAAATATGAAATTTAAACACAGCAATAAATAACGAACTTTATAATTTAAAATAAATGGTTAAAATTATATAACTAAAAGAGAAATACAAACTATATCATTTATTTTTATTTATAGCTTTAAATTTTGTTATCGAAACGTGTGTGGGTGGTAAATTATACATATATTTATACATTTTTAATATTGCTACACACAATTTGACACCAAAAAAGTTTAAATTTGGGTAGGAAAGGGTGGTGGGTAAGAGACGATAGAAAAGGTGAAACTTAAGATTCGAATGCGAATCTTACTGTTTCATTATGACATAGGTCATTACTGGAAATTATAATTCAAAGACTCCAAACAAGCTATGATTTTACTTTATGATTACTAAAATGATGATTTACTTTCAGTAATCTAGATTTATTTGAGTAATGTATAAAAAAACATCCCTGTAAACTCATCATCATGTTGTTTAAACCACTTGAAAAAATACCTATTAATATGATTATTATATTCCATTTGTAACCGATAAACCTTTAAATAAACCCTTGTAGTTAAAGGAAGTTATTAAAATATATATTGATTCCTAAATGAGGCCAATCTTAGATGTCGCTTATTTAATGATATTTGATTTGCCAACTTGAATAATATCTTATATCAGATTTTAAATTTCCTCTGTACATGTTATTATTTTTATTCTTAAATGTATATTTATGGATGTATCTATACTAGTAAAATAGCATTATTTCTAACTAGTCTATTGTTGAATCGTTGTAATTATTATATATTACAGATATGTAGAAAAAGACTGGTATTCTCATTGTACTAAAAAAAAATTACTTCCAAGTTTTAATTTGAGTTTAATATTGAATTTCTATACTAGACCCACAAATTTTAGCACTTATAAATTGGTAATCGAATGGCTTTACTAAGTAAATAAATGTTAAGGCTGATACCAAATTGTTTCTAATAAGTATTACCAGATATTCCACTATCATTCTATCAATAGTAATAAATATTATTTTTTTTTGCACAACAAGATACTGTATAACATTAAGTTAATTTAATTTTCATGTTGTATGCAACACAATAGCTTCTCTTTCAAGCGCTTCACAAGATCTTAATTTTATGTATCATAATATTAAGAGAGAAGTTTAAAATTCCTAATAATTTACAAACTTATTAACATAACTTTGCTTTATTTGAAGATCTGTTGTATTTCTGATATCTATAAAAACGTTGATATGACAACCATAACATATAATCTTTTTCTCTTTTGTCATAGTTCTTAAAATAGATTTATAATAGTTCAAAAAATTATTAAGAATACTTCTTTGTGGAATTTCATATCTAT
The DNA here is from genome assembly GCA_028023455.1 of Epiperipatus broadwayi. Taxonomy (NCBI): domain Eukaryota; kingdom Metazoa; phylum Onychophora; class Udeonychophora; order Euonychophora; family Peripatidae; genus Epiperipatus; species Epiperipatus broadwayi. The sequence continues at coordinate 100,454 of JAQFVV010000133.1, read as the reverse complement.
AAGATCGTATAAAATGAAGATTCTTTAGTAATATATTTTCACTTTTTTTCTATTTGTAAGAAATGAATTTAATACCTTTCGTATCTTGGTGCATACACCCATTGCTATTGATTTAAATAAAGCCGTTATATGTTCTCTTTTATCAAAATCAGAATAATTATATAAAAATAAAAGACACCATGTTGATATCATAGATCTACTACTGGGTATACAGAATCTGAAATTTCAAACTTATGCTTTACTATGTTTTTTGTGGATATATCCAACAATAGATATTGGAAAATTAATTACTCGGTTGCTTATCATTTGATAAAATATTGTATTGTCAATTAGGTTTACACTGATTGGTAATAGAACAATATATCTGAAATTGAAAGAATCGCATATGTCTATTCATTAATAAATTGGACACATTTTGATTTTTGTCAAATGCCAGCGGTCATCTATGTCTTTATTCTTAGTCCCAATATATGTTTACCCAATCTGGTGTTAATATATTTATATAAGATAAGCAGATTAACATTGGGATAATTATTATAATTAATGCCTCTTTTATTTTCAATTACGTAATAGTATTTATTTATTTTTTGTTATCGTCTATATTACTTATATTTATTCTATTACCTTTTTTTTTTCAAAAGCTTAACCACAAAAAGTTATTTATAGAAAAGTAATATTACATTTAAATCAGGTTTAGTATTAAAAGTTGTGTCCTTTTCACAACTTTTAACTGATTTTGAGCATTGCAAATATTACAGGATCACCATTCTCGATGTTTTCACAAGCTACCGTATAAAGAGTTAATCTTGAATAATTTTTTTCATATTTTCCATATAGAAAGAATAGTATTTTTTAAATTTTTTTTCATTAATTAACGATAATTTTCTAATTATTTAGATACATTATGTAATTGATAAATTTCTTAAAATTTCTATAAATTTTCTACAATTTTCCATATACTATTGCAGATTATTTATATACTCTCAGTTGGTATGTTTCTGGCTATACAAGGGCCAATATAATAATTTCTAGTAAATGTTCTTTTAAGTCGTATTATAGATTTAGTAATTAATTGTTTTCAGGTAATTTCTTTTTAATTGTAGTATGATGACCACCTATCTTCATGAAAGTAGTCACATTTTGGAATATTGAAGTCTGTCATTTATAATTTATTAGGGCTAATGTGTAAACATTATTATTCAGTAAATCATTTTTCTTTTTCATTTTGATACTATTAACAATTACGATAATTAATTATATATACACTTCTCTTTTGAATGATATACTTTTTGAAATAGTTAATATTACAATCCTTTCAAAAGATAAAATCTTTCCTATATGTAATAAGGAAGTTTTTTTTTTTTTGAAGGTTTACATTCAAAATTTAACATGATACATTAGGTAGGATATAAAAAAACTACCAATAATAAAGAATTATATAGTTCATTTTCTAATAATACCGCATTAAAAGAGATATCAGAAACATAAGTGTTTACCATAATGATATTTGATTGTGATTACTCTAAACCATTTTCAAAAAAAAAAAAAAAAACAATTTCTATTGGAGACGGACAATTTGTTCATTCATCTATTATTTATTTATCTTATATACATTTGTTTTGGTTGAGATTCTTTTAAAGAAATAGTATCATAATTATCTGTCAAATTTCATTGTTTAATTACACAATCATCAATAAAAATATATTTCTTTGTCTTTTAATTTTATACTCGTATTAGTTTACATTGTAACTAGCAAATTAGTAATTTATCAGATGATTAAATCAAACAAAAGCTTTTTCAAAAATAAATTACTATTTACATTTGATAAAAAGAATCTCAATCGAAAACCTAAAACAACCACTTCTTAATACTATTACAAAATACAACCTACATTGTTGATTTATTTTTCATTTTACTTTCATCTAGAAGTACATAATTTTTGTCAAATTCCAAACTATGCTTCTAAAATAAGTATATTTTCACACATATTTTACTAAAATCATAATAAACTTTAAAAAAAAAAAGACTGTAAAATATCCATGTTGCTTTTGATCACAAAAACACAGAACAAGGAACTGTCTACATTTTTTTTTTGCACTCTCCCTTTTGTTGAAAATGAGAAACAACAAATGAGGGCCTTTGTAAGACAGCGTTCTTTCATTTTTATAGCTCAAACTTTAAATAATATGGGTTTCTTTACTTTTAAAATAATTCTAGTGCTGCCAAATGATAAAATACATATTTCTCAATAAATGATTGGCTGTTCGGTACCATAATATAAATATTAGTGGTCTTAGAGTATAAATTTGTAACATTTTGTAAATAAATATTTAAATAATTGTTATTATTGATTACATTAATTCAATTCAATTCAATTCATTTATTTAAGTGCTAAACAACAGCATAAAGCCAATTACAGTTTGCACATACAATAAAAGTGAAAACATGTAGCATAAAATGAAAATATAAATGTATACATAATAAAGTAAAATTTAAAAGACAAAATCAAACATAACATTTCAGTTTAATAAGATTACAAAATTTCTTATAATCAATAATAATAATAATAATAATAATAATAATAATAATAATAATAATAATAATAATAATAATTGTAGTGTTACTAGTAATAAAAGTATTAATAGTAGTAGTAATAGTAGTAGTAGTAGTAGTAGTAGTAGTAGTAGTAGTAGTAGTAGTAGTAGTAGTAGTAGTAGTAGTAGTAGTAGTAGTAATCTAATTACTTAACATTTAAAATTTGTTTATAAACACATCCAGTTATGTTTTACAAATAAAAAATGAAAAAAAGTTTAATTCATTCTTACCTTTTTTTTTGGTAGTTGCTAGTGTTGTTGTTTCTATGCATAAAAGCAATTATTAATAACAGTATACATGACAAAATTCAAATCAATTTTAATTTCATTATTTATTTTACATATCTACAACCAAAACAAAAACACATTGCAATTTAGAACTAAATATTATAACTGAGATATATATATGGGCAATAGTATGAAAACTGAAATATTTAATTATCCAGTTTCTCACAAAACACACACCAATTTACCATTTTAGCCCTTTAACTTACAGCTGACAGTACAAGAGGTGTTTTTGAGGTACAACAGGCCGCCTGAGGGTGATGCATTCTACAATTACATATCGAAATGCTACACCCATTGCATTGTAACAGCATTCATCAAATGATTGCTTTTGAACTCTCACTAATGTCTGATTTGATGGTGGCCATATTTGAAAAATATGAAATTCTGCAAAAATTCATTCTCGTTGTTAGTAAGCGTAGTGGAATTAGTATTCCATATTAAGAATTGTCATGTCATTTCACATGCTACCTTTTGCTTTTGAGTTGTACACAACGTGAAAAATTTCTTTTGAGCAGTGTTTTTTTTTCTGATTTCACGCACAAATGCCTATTAACGCACGAATCCTTGTGAAAACTGTCAAATGATGTCTGCACGTTGTCTGAATTGGTCAAAACTGAGTGAATTCTCAGCCAGCCACACAAGTGGATGCGCAATATTGTGTTTCCCCAGAAAAACTGCAAGTGTACATATGTAGGCCTGTGTAAGAGAAGTTGTTCATTCGAAGGCTCCAAAATCCTGTTACGCACAGTTTTGAGGCTTGCCTGTTATTTTATTTGCGTGTTACATTTGGCTGCTTTTTTATGCTCCAAAAATGGTGGTGTTTTGTTGGTTTTTGTTACTTGTTTTGCTTCACAACTTGTCCAAAGTTTCATTTCTTTTTCATTCAAAAATTATTTTATGGGGAAACTTGTTGGTTTTTTTGCTGTTCACGTGATTATAAAGTAGGTAGGTAATATTTGATAAGTTTCAATAACAGTTAAAGTAGATAATAATTTATTATACCAAAAAAGTGTTTAAGAGTTTATTCAAAATGCCCCACTAAAAAAATAAAATAAATAACTGTGTAATAACATAATAAAATGTTCAAAAAAAAAAAATCCAAAGAAAAGTCAATACTTAAAAATCAAAACATATCTTTCCCGCCATCCCACATCCCCCAGCTTAAAAAAAGTATTATTTTAAAACGGCTTGTTTTTGTCTTTTTTCAAAATTAAAGACCCAAAAGTTAAGAAAGAACTTTTCACTGTTATATAAAGCTTTTTGTAGCATAAACATTTGAAAGAAAAAAAAGCTTCATAATAAATTAACCAAAAAAAAAAAAAAAATGACAATTCAGAATCAAAACAAGCCCTCTCCCCTTCACCCTGTAAAAAATCAAGTATTTTTTTTATTCAAAAGTACTGAATTGTTGAAATCAAAACATCAATCAAAAAAAGAAGATAAGTTAAACACAAAAAAATACCAACCCTCCCCTCCACCATAAAAAAACAACAAAATGCTTGCTACCATATTTTTATAAAGAAACTGAAGTACCATTAATTGATAATTTTAAAAAAAAAATATTTTACAGTAATATTATGTAATAAAAAAAAAACATTGGTGGTTTACCATCACCTACTAAAAAATAATAAAAAATGATTCAAAAAAATATTTTACCGTAATATTATGTAAACAAACAGACACCCTTGAACAGTATATTAATGTGCATTGGGCAAAAAAGAGCGTCATTAGATGATAGGGTTCAATATTCATAATATTACCCATATATGTTATAAACATTAAAATGTTTACATATTAAGTAGTAGGAGGAATAGTTGTGTAGACTATTTACTTAAAATTTTAAATTTGTGCATAAATGCATGCAGTTAACTTTTACCAATAAAAAAGTGGAGAGTTTTTCATTCTTACCTTTTGTTGTGATAGTTGTTCTGGTTGTTGTTTCTAGATGTATAGGCAATATATAATATCAGTACGAAAGATATATATTCTATTCATTTTTAATTTAATTATTTATTGAATTTACATATATATATATCCCAAGTAAAAATACAAATTGCAAATTAAAAATTAACTACTAAAACTGAAGAATTAAAACTATAAAAAAAATTTCTAATCAGATATTATGTCCATAAATTACAAACTTAAAAATGTTTAATTATAACGTTGAAAAAGGTGTTTGCTAACTCTCTCTAAATTATAAATATTGAATAGTTAAACTAAGTATTTTTAACTTTGAACTATAATATCTACAATTTTCAATTAAAAATTAGTTATTTATAATACTTTCATATTGAGAAAGACTTAAATGAAGTGATTAAAGCATATAATACGAAATAAAACTTCTGTTTCTTACTTTCCATGGAAATTTTATATCCTCAACTTTTTTTCTGAGATCAAATATCCAAATTGAAACCATTTATAAGATTAAAAATCTGAAAAGCAATGCATTTTACTTATGTTTATTTTTGAAAGTGAATTCCATAAAATTGATACAAACTTTTAAAAAAGGGGAAATGTATATATTGGTGACTGTTCAACAGTGCTACCATGCCAGTAAGTATTTTACATTCTGTTGAGGTTTTACAAATTATAGATAATGAGTGATTATGACATAGCTCATTACTGGAAATTATAATTCAAAGACTCCAAACAAGAATATGATTTTACTTTATCAGTAGTAAAATGATTTACTCTCAGTATTTTAGATTTATTTGAGTAATGTATAAAAAACATTCCTATAAACTCATTATCATGATCTTTAAACCTTTTGAAAAAATACCTATTAATATAATTGTGGATAAATCGTTTCAATTCAATTATTTGTAAATAGCAACGATTATTTGTGATAGTAACTATTGAAACAGTAAGATCTGCCTTGCAGATCTTCGTTTCACCTTTTCTCACCTATTTCCAACCCTCATACTTTAGTTTGACCCCAAATGTATCGTAGTGTGTCTGCAATGCACTTATATGCTAAAAATCCTGCCAAATTTTAAACCATGAGTACAACGCTCATGTTATATATAAGTATAACTCATTCCCAAATCAATAAAAATGTTATCGATTATGTGTATGTTCACATAATTTAGATTTATTTAAAAAGTAGGTTATATAAGTCGTAATTGTGCATACACTATGATATGCATTTTAAACCTTATGTCAAAATTATAAATTGATAGTTAAAATTAATTTGTTTGAATGTATTTACAAAAATATATTACAGTCGTAATATATTTTTGATTTATAATAAAATTCATAATCGTTTAGTAGATAGATTCAAATATTGAAATTTAAAAAGTAAAATAATTTTCTTTTGAATTTAAAATCACGCCATATATTTTCTGTTAAAATAAATGAGGGCTGGTAGGAACAATAGTTTAATTATTTGATGTTATATAAGCTTATCTAAAAAATACAGCAGATGTTCACTTAAGGTTTTCTTTCAATTAATAAAAGTTATTTTAATTAAATCAAGTTTGTAATTCAAATGTCGACAAGGAAATTAACAATAGAAATTAATTAAAATTTTGTTGAATTCCTTTAGACATTTGGATAGGATTAATTACAGCTGATAAGTAAGCAAAGTCCGAAATATTTTTGTAATGATCCAGGGCAGTTGTATTGTTAAATTCCACTTTAAAAAGGAGGGCTTTCTTTTGTTCTTGATTCTAGTACTTTTCTAGTGAAATGATTCTAGTGAAATTATTCTAGTGAAAATATTCTAGAGAAATTATTCTAGTGAAAATATTCTAGTAAAAATATTCTTCGATCAAGATTTCAAAATATTTTCTTGAGATTTTTAGCTACGTGCCTGTGAACTTAAATTTGAAGCTGAATTTTCATCTCCAAATTAATGGACCAGGTTTACAGTTTCACCTATGAATCACCCAACCTTCAAAATTGCTAACCTTGAAATGACGAGTATAGTTGGCAAGTAGGCTATTTTACTCTCGGGAATGGTTGGCCACTGCTCTATACCATCGAAAGCGATCACCTAAGGAGCCCCAAAACTGCTGCTGCCAAAAATATGAACAATTCCAGATTTTGCTGCTGAATTGTATAAAACCTGCCAACCATCAATCTACCTGCAAATCCTTCTCCAGAGGTAACCCCAAATTAACCCAAGAGCTGTTGTGATTCCTAACTAACATGCTATAGTTAATTAAATTGTTTTTTTTTTTATTTCACTTGACTTTATTATGTATTCCTTTAACACGTTCTAATATAATCAACAGTTTTGCTCTTTATCCTTGGGTTAATGTTTTCTATTAATTAATCCTTTATTTTATTAGGATAATGTGTCAGAATAGACTTTGACCGAGTGAATTATTCCCTTTGTTGAAAGTAAGACGCAGATATTAAGGCATATTTTAAATTTATAAATAATTCCCAATTTTATTATCTTGCAAATCACTCGTTCAAAATCTGTTCTAATCTTTGTTAATATGTATAACAATTAAATAGTTTAAAATCTACATTTTATCGATTTTAACCTAATATGAGAGTATGTGCGAGATTAATGATTATTAAATGTGTCCCAAATGCATGATTGCATAAATAAACCTCTGCTTTCTTTTCAAACCCGCAAGCATGGATTTTCCTATTTTTAATATTTTCTACTTTCATTTCAAAGTTCATCATTGACGTCGAGAATGTGCAGATCCTTTTAAATGAATTTCTGGGATTTGATTGGGCATTTTCCCAATCTAAGTGAATCTATCTTGTATGTTTTATATACATTAGTCTAGTATTGCTGGTAAATGAATTGGTTGTTGAGACCGCTTTGTTTTTCTTTCCAAGGATTTTAAATGGCCAAGTCCATTCCCTTTTCATTTTCTGCAGTTCCCAGGCAGAGTGTGTACTCAAATGTCACACTTGGGAATTAGACACAGCCATCACCCAGCCGCTAAGTTGTGGATGAGTCCAAGCTTCAGCTGTCTGTGACAACACATTCCTATGGGTCAGCGCCGAGATGCCCTCCGTAGGCATTCCAAATATTTCCCATTATTTTATATATAATTTTACTAAGCATCCTTGACTTAAATGTGTCACAACCTCCATCCTTTAATAAATTCATTATTAGCAATACCGACCTCCCTTCTGCTTTAATTATTATTATAAAATAAATGCCTTGATCACATCCCCACTTTATCGCTTAGTAAGCTTTTGTCCATGCTATTCTCCAAAACCAATAAATATTCTATAACCCTTATTTTTCAAATGTTTTATTAAACTTTTATAATTACTCAAAGAACCTTGCACATGTTCCGAACTCTTTTAAGCACATTATCGTAATACTATTAGCCCAAGGGATAGAATATATTTTCTTTAAAACCTTTTTTGTAATTTAATGGAATGTAATGCCAACAATTATTTAGTAAGCATCCCTGTCTCATATAAGCAGACAGTGGCGTTATATATATATATATATATATATATATATATATATATATATATATATATATATATTTGAATTCATTTAAAACTAATTTTGATCGTTTATTTGATTGATTGTATCACTGTCTCAGTCTATATATCTATTTTCTACATTTCTTTTGTACATCCATAGACGTTAATTAGCAACCCAAACTTATCTTAGTATAGAGTCTCTTTGTTTCTCTCTGACCACCAGGTACCAGCAAAGGTTATACTAGTAGTAGCATCAGATGCGTTGTCATGTAGGTGGCGCTATGAAATTTAGACTTTAGATTCGATCTTGGTATATCTAGAAGGCAACCCCTGCTAGAAAATGTTCAGTTTCGTGTTTGGGGTTTGAATTCTGCAGTGTGTTAGCGAGATATACGATTCTGACCATTACAATATATATATATATATGAGTTTTTTTAATTGTCTTTATTAAATAATGTTTCTAAGTTTATTTTATTATTTTATTTTTTTCATTTAAATCGGAAAAAAATGACTTACTTGAATCTATTATTATATTCCATTTGTAAGCGACAAACCTTTAAATAAATCCTTGTTGTTAAAGAATGTTATTAAAATATATCTTGATTCCTAAATTTAACAGTGGGAATGTTGAGGCCAATCTTAGATGCCAATTATTTAATGATATTTTGTTTTGCCAACTTGAATAATATATCATATCAGATTTTAGTTTTCCTCTGTACATGGTATTATTTTTAGTCTTAAATGTATATTTATGGATGTGTCTATACTAGTAAAATTGCATTATTTGAAACTTGTCTATTGTTGAATCGTTGTAATTATTATATATTACAGATACGTAGTAAAAGACTGGTATTCTCATTGTACTAAAAATAACTTCCAAGTTTCTAATTTGAGTTTAATATTAAATTTCTATACCAGGCCCACAAATTATTAACACCTATAAATTGGTAATGGAATGGCAGTACTAAGTGAATAAATATTAAGTATGATACCGAATTGTTTCTAATAATTATTACCAGGTATTCTACTATCATTATTTCAATAGTAATAGATATTATTTTTTTGTACAACAAGGTGCTGTTTCACAATAGCTTCTCTTTCAAGTGCTTCACACGCTTTCAATTTTATGTATCATAATATTAAGAGAGAAGTTTAAAATTCCTAATAATTTACAAACTTTTTTAATATAACTTTTCTATATTTGAAGATCTATTGTATTTCTGATATCTATAAATACATTGATATGACAAGCATAACATATAATCTTTTTCTCTTTTGTCATAATTCTTAAAATAAATTTATAATAGTTCAAAGAATGATTAAGAATACTTCCTTGTGGAATTTCATATCGATAAGATCGTATACAATGAAAATTATTTATAGTATATTTTCCCTTTTTTCTATTTGTAAGACATGAATTTAATGACTTTACTATCTTGGTGCATATTCCCATTGCGAATTGATTTCAATAAAGCCGTCATGTGTTATCCTTTATCAAAATCAGAAGAAATATCAAAATAAAAGATATCATGTGGATATCATAGATCTACTTACTGGGTATACAGAATCTAAAATTTCTAACCTATGCTTTACTATGGTTTTTTTGTGGATATATCTAACAATAGATATTGGAAAATTAAGTACTCAGTTGCTTATCATTTGATAAAATATTGTTTTGTCAACTAGGTTTACACAGATTGGTAATAGAACAATGCATCTGAAATTGAAAGAATCTCATATGTCTATTGATTAATAAAATGGGATACATTTTGATTTTTATCAAATTCAAGCGGTCATCTATGTCTTTATTGTTAATCGGAATATATGTTTACCCAATCTGGTGTCAATATTTTTATATAAAATTAGCAGATTAACATTAGGATAATTATTATGATTAATGCCTCTTATTTTCAATTACGTTATAGTATTTATTTTTTGTTATCGCTTATATTATTTATATTTATTCTATTACCTTTTTTTGCAAAAGCTTAACTACAAAACGTTGTTATTTTAACCAAAAGTAATATTACCTTCAAATCAGGTTTACTATTTACAGTTGTCGAGTCCTTTTCACAACTTTTAACTGATTTCGTGCATTGCAAATATTACAGGATCACCATTCTCGATGTATTCATGAGCTACCATATGGAGAGTGTACCTTCAATATATTTTTTTCATATTTTCCATATATAAAATATAGTAATTTTTTTTTTTTTTTTTAATTATTTAATGATAATTTTCTAATTATTTAGATACATTATGTAATTGATAAATTTCTTAAAATTTGTATAAATATTCTACAATTTTCCATATACTATTGCAAATTATTTATATACTCCTAGTAGGGATGTTTCCAGTTATGCAAGTACCAATACAAACATTTCTAGAAAATGTTCTTTTAAGTCGTATTATAGATTTAGGAATTAATTGTTTTCAGGTAATTTTTTTTTTAATTGTAGTATGATGACTACCTATATTCATGACAGGAGTCACATGTTGGAATATTGAAGACTGTCATTTTTAATATATTAGGGCTAATGAGTAGACATTATTATTCTATAAATCACTTTTCATCTTCATTCTGATACTATTAACAATTATGATAATTAATTATATTTACACTTCTCATTTCCAATGATATATTTTTTGAAATAGTTAATATTACAATCCTTTCAAAAGATAAAATCATGCCTACATGTAATAAGGAAGTATTTTTTATATGAAAGTTTACATTCAAAATTTTATGTGTTACATTAGGTAGAATATATAAAAAAACCCACCAATAATAAAGAATTATATAGTTCATTTTCTAATCATACAGCATTAAAAGAGCTATCAGAAATATAAGTGTTTACCATAATGATATTTGATTGTAATTACTCTAAACCATTTTCCAAAAAAAAAAAAAAAAAAAAACAATTTCTATTGGCGACTAACATATGTACACTTTGACCATTCATCTATTATTTATTTATCTTATATACATTTGTTTTGGGTGAGATTCTTTCAAAGAAATAGTATCATAATTATCTGTTAAATCTCAGTGTTTAATTACACAATCAGCAATAAAAATAAATTTCTTTGTCTTTTAATTTTATACTTGTATTAGTTTACATATAACTCGCAATTTACTAATTTCTCAGATGATTAAATCAAACAAATGCTTGTTCAAAATTAATTTATTATTTACATTTGATAAAAAGAATCTCAAGCGAAAACTTAAAACAACCACTTCTTAACACTATTACAAAACACAACCTACATTGTTGATTTATTTTTCACTTTATTTTCATCTAGAAATACATAAATTTTGTCAAATTCAAAACTATCCTTCTAAAATAATTATATTTTTACACATATTTTATTAAAATCATAATAAACTTTTAAAAAAAGCCTGGAAAATATACATCCTGCTTTTGAACATGAAAACAGAGAACTTTAAATAATATTGGTTTCTTTACTTTTAAAATAATTTTAGTGCTGTCAGAATGATAAGGTACATCTTTCTGAATAACTGCCTCTCTATTCTGTATCATACAATAATATAAATATTAGTGGTTGTAGAGCGTAGACTTCTAACATTTTGTAAATAAATATTTAAAGAATTGTTATTATTCATTACATTAACAACAACAACAACAACAACAACAACAATAATAATAATAATAATAATAATAATAATAATAATAATAATAATAATAATTGTAGCATTAGTAGTAATAGAAGTTGAAGTAGTAGTACTAAGAGTATTATTATTAGTAGTAGTTATCTATTTACTTAACATTTAAAATTTGTGCATAAATACATAGAGTTATGTTTCATAAATAAAAAATTGGAAAATATTAATTTGTTCTTACTTTTTGTTGTGGTTGTTGCTGGGATTGTTGTTTCTATGCATAAAGGAAATGTATAATAATAGTATAAATGACATAATTCAGTTCACTTTTAATTTAATTATTTATTTAATTTACATATCTACATCCAAAGCAAACAAACAGATTACATTTTGAAAACTAAATCTTATAACTGAAGTATTAAAACTATAAAAAAAAAAAAAAAAAATAATAAGATATATATATATATAGATGTGTGTGTGTTGATTCAAAAAAAAGTTTTATGGGTTTTGCAGGTTCATTTGTGTTAAAAAATGTAAATATTGATATACCGACTTTTCAACTTAATCACACAAGTTGACACATCGGTCTATTGAAACAGACTCTGTTTTTTGTATGTATTTTAAGATTTATTTTCCCCTTCCACCAATTTTTCTATTATCTTTTTTTTTTTTAAAAAAAAGTAAAATGTTTAAATTTAAAAGAAAATCATTATTTTCTATAATTGACAAAAAAAAAAAGAATAAATATTCATTATTTATTTTTATAATTTTAAAATCAATACTTCTTTAAGTATTTAAAGCTTGTATTTATTAAAATATTATATTTTTAATTTTTGAAATGATGTTGTTGTACAAAATATAATATTGACAAATTCTAATAAGATATTATCTATATATATATATTGAGCCGATAATTTCAATTGGCTCATGTTATACTCTCTGTGTGTATGTAAATACACGTTTATACACATATATAATACAGGTATAAAATAAGAAATAAATGTTGTGTGTATAGGAAATTTTTTGGGTATTATTTATTAGTTTTTTATAGTAAGATATTTTTGGTATTATTTAAGTTTTTTTATTGTGATTTTAAAAACAACAACAAAAAAGCAAAATGGAAGATTAGTTATTTTTTAATTGGATTGAGAGATTACATCAAAAGTGATATTAAAAAAAATGTAAGTTTTTGGAAACAATTTTGTAATTAATTATTTTAATTTTCTAATCTGAAGAAAGGGAAGAGAGAAAAAGAATTGCAATTAATTATATTGTCATGACCTTTAGTTAGCTAGGTGTTAAAAACAAAAAAAAAAAAAAAGGAATGCAATCACTGACTGGGAACGTGATCAAAAATAAAGACAACGAAAAAATATTTTAAATAGAGAGGGAAACCTATTGTGTGTTTAATTATTAGTTTTCTTTTAATAAAAAAATGAAATTTTATATAAGAAAATGCAAATAAAAATGATTGAAGGCTAAAAAAAAATAGAATCCATCCCCAGCTGAGCATTGACCTATTCCTAGATCTTCATCAAACTGTGAAATCACCTCAAAGAACATCAAACCAGTTAGGAGTAATCAGAGTAAGCCATAGAACGAAACTAGTTGCTGAGAATCATCTGCCAAGAGATACGAAGAAATGCTTATACACATATACTGATTGATCAGGGTAATGGAAACTTTGTTTATTGATTGAACTATAGACATTGGTGAACTTTAAACATATCTTTTTAGGATTATATTTAATCATTAATGAACTATAAGTTACAACAATATAATGGGATTTATTATTGTATATATTAATAATGTTTATATCTACATTAATTAATTTGTTTATTTAAAATACATAAATTATTTATGTTGTAATTTTTCTTTATGAATGGTAACTAAATTTTGGATGTAATTTTCAGGACTATTGAGCAAGGTTAAAAATAATAATCATCCTATAAATGAATCCAAGAGAATGTTATCAAAATAGAATTTAAAATGATTTAGAAAAAAAAATTAAAAGTATTAAGGTTGAGAAAATATTGAAATGGAAGGTAGGGGTTTTGTGTTATAAATTACTCCTAACAGTAAGTCACTTAGTCCCAAAATCGGTCAAGATTTGCATTGGGTTGGACACTTATTTCAGTAAAAGCACATGTTTTTTTCAAGAACAAAATATATATTGCTCTTTGCCTTGGTTTGTTTTTTTATAAAAAAAAAGAGAATGATTACATTAGTTATATCAAGAGTAGAGAAAAGAGGAAAGTAGAGGAGGGGTCATTAGTGATTTGATTAGTTAATGGTCTTGAATAAAAGAAAAATAAACAATAATAAAACATATTGTTAATTAAAGGTTATGAAAGTGCATTTTTTTTGCATTTGTATACAATAATAAAACCTATTATTGTATTGAATACATCCATATTAAAATGGTATTGTAAAGAAAAGTTTAGCTGGATTTGCCATACATCTACATATTATCAACCATGAATATAAGATTTTTCTATTTCATGGTTCTAGGTTTTTTTCCTAGTGGTGCCCTCATATGATATTGATTCCAGATTTAATTAAAATTTTAATTCTCAGTGTATGTTCATTCATATATAAAAAGTAGTGGCACTGAGGGGCACATAAAGTATAAAGATAGAAAATGGTATACCCAACATGTTGGGGCTTATAAGAAAATAAATTGCCAGAGATAAAAGTTTAGAGATAGGTGATGTGGGTTTTAGATGAGATCAGAGTTGCTGTTTTGGTTGGGGGATGATTTAGAATTAAGAGTATAATAAAAAGAAGACAAAATAAAAATGGGCTAGTTTGGTGGTGACATTCATGAATTCAGAGTGATGTCATTTGGAAGAGATACTGGGAGCTATCAATGACCTAAAATAATAGTTTTGGAAGACTGAAAAGAAATAAAAGAGATTAAAGGTGTGATAGAAGAAGACCGAAAAGAAATAAAAGAGATAAAAAATGATCAAAGACATGAGAAAAGAGATAAATGATTTAAAAGAGAATAAAAAAACACATCACATATAGAAGATGATTTAAGTAAAACAGACATTGAAGCCAATAAGAATAGTGAAAAAAAGGAAGGTGAAGGACAACTAGAACAAATAAAAGTAAACACATGAAAGAAGTGGACAATGATAGATACAGAGGAAAGTAAAATGGAAACAAACTGAATGAGCCCAAGAAAAATAGCCTCAATAAAATGGCATTAGCCAAGTTTATTCATTTAAAGAGGTTTAAAGGACACAGGGAAGAAAGCCCATTTGATTATTTGAATAGTTTTCAAGATTTTTTTTCACTTTAATAAGTCAGAGGAAGCAGAAAAGATTATCATAGCCATAAGCAATTTAAGTGGTCCCACATGGCAATGATGGAAAGCTGTAAATTACAGACCCAAAACTTTCTTGCAATATCGAGACATGATTTTGCAGTGGTTCTGGGATGTGGAAAAACAAGAGGTGATACCCATAAAATATTACAAGAGAAATATAAACCTGATAAAGACAGAATGTACAGTCAGTTCTTCCAGCATCAAGCTACAAAATTAAGAGCATTGGGAAACTATCCAATGAATGAATTTCAAATAATAAAAACTATAAGATACAACCTCCCTTCAGGAGTATAGTGGAAACTGGCAGAAAATCATCATCTATTGATGGAGGAAGCCATAGAAATGTTAGTTGATATGGAGTGTAATGATACATAAGAAAGGGAAGAATCTAAGCTTAGGTGGAAAAATAATAATGAATATATGGGGAAAAGTAACTGTAAAGGAGAATTTACAGGCAAGCCTTCATGGAGTAATTGAAGTTTTTTTTATATTTTTTTTTTAATCAGGAAGGGATACAATGAGCCCATAATTTTGATTGGCTCATATATATTCTCTGTGTATATGTAAATAAATGTATATACACATATATATTAGGGGTATAAAATAAGAAATAAATGCTTTGTGTATAGGAAGTTTTTTTTTGTGATATTATTTATTAGTTTTTTATAGAAAGTTATTTTGGTATTATTTATTAGTCCTTTTATTGGGATTTTAAAAACAAAAAAAAAAGCAAAATGGTAGATTAATTATTTTTTAATTGGATTGAGAGATTACATTGAAAGTGATATTAAAAAAATTTAAGTTTTTGAAACAATTTCATCATTAATTATTTTAATTTCCTAATCAGAAGATAGGGAAAAGAAAAAAGAATTGTAATTAATTCTATTGTCGTGACTTCTAATTAGAGAGGTGTTAAAAACAAAAAAAAAAAACTAAAGGAATGCAATCACTTCCCGGGACCATGATCAAGAAATAAAGACAATGAAAAAAGTATTTTAAATAGAGAGGAAAACCTACTGTGTGTTGAATTATTAGTTTTCTTTTAATTAAAAAAAAGAACTATTATACAAGAAAATGGAAATAAAAATGATTCAAGGCTAAATGAAATAGAATATGTTCCCATCCAGGCAATGATCTATTCCTAGATCTTCATCAAACCATGAAACCACCTCAAGGAATATCAAACCACATAGGAGAAAGTGGAGCTAGCCATGAAACCAAACTAGTTGCTGAGAATAAACTCGCAAGAGATATGAAAAATGCTTATGGATGTACACTGATCGATCAGGGTAACAGAAACTTTGTTTATTGATTAAATTATAGATATTGGTGAACTTTAAATATATCCTTTTAGGACTATATTTAATCATTAATGAACTATAAGTTATGACAATAGAAAGAAATTTATTTTTTTATATATTAATAATATTTATATCTACATTAATTCATTTCTTTATTTAAAATACATAAATTATTTATGTTTTAATTTTTCTTTATGAATGGTAACTAAATTTTGGATGAAATTTTCAGGACTATTGGGTAAGGTTAAAAAAATTAATAATAATCCCATGAATGAATCCAAGAATCCAAGAGAATGTTATCAGAATAAAATTTAAAATGATTTAGAAAGCAAATGAAAAGTATTAAGGGTTGATAAAATATTGACAGAGAAGGTAGAGGTTTTGTGTTATAACTTACTCCTAATAATAAGTCACTTTGTCCCAATACTGGTCAAGATTTGGATCAGATTGAATACTTATTTAAGTAAAAGTGCATGTTCCTTCGAGAACCAAATATAAATTGCTCTTCGCCTGTGTCTGTTTTTTTTATATAAAAAAAGAGAACGATTGTGTTAGTTATAACAAGAGTAGAGAAAAAAGGAAAGTAGATGGGGTATAAGTGATTTGTTTAGTTAATGGTCTTGAATAAAAGAAAAATAAACTATAATGTTTAGTTAATGGTCTTGAATAAAAGAAAAATAAACTATAATGAAGCATATTATTAATTAAAGGTTATGAAAGTGTATTTGTTTTTTTGCATTTGTATATAATAATAAAACCTATTATTGTATTGAATCCATCCATATTAAAATGGGATTGTAAAGGGGTTTAGTTCGATCTGTCATACATATACTAATTATCAACCATGAATATAAGATTTTTCTAATTCCGTGGTTCTAGGTTCTTTTCCTAGTGGTACCCTCATATGATATTGATTACAGATTTAATTAAAGTTGTTAATTCTTAGTGTAAGATCATTTAAATATAAAAAGTAGTGGCACAATATATATGAGTGTGTTGATATATATATATATGTGTGTGTGTGTGTGGGTGTGTGTGTTGATACAAGGATTTTCACTGGTTTTGCAGGTTCATCTGTGTTAAAAAATGTAAATATTGATATACCAACATTTTGACTTTGATTACATAAGTTGAAACATTGATACATCAATATTTAATTTTTTTAACACGGGTGAACTCGCAAGAAGTTTATTATATATATATATAAATTGAAACAGACTTTTTTTCTCATATGTATTTTAAGATTTATTTTCCCCTTCCACGTAAAATGATTAATTGAAGGCAGATGTGTATAATAGAAATCAACTTTTCTATTATCTTATGTGTTTAAAAAAAGAAAAAAATGTTTAAATTTCAAAGAAAATCATTATTTTCTATATTTGCGAAAAAAAAGAATAAATCTTCATTATTGATTTTTATAATTTTAAAATAAATAGTTCTCTAAGTATTTAAAGCTGGCATTTATTAAAATGTTATATTTTTAATTTTTGAAAAGATGTAGAAAATATATTTGCTTGAGGCAAGCTTATCAAATTGGAAAACATGGCTTCATATACATAATTCCTTATCTATCCCGCTAAAATTAATGATTCAATCATCAAGAAGAAAAAAGTACTTGTGCTTAAATGAAAGCTATGTGGCAAAACAGATACAGTGGATTCATGATGATTTAAATCCAGAGAATACATCAGGGTATAAATAGTGGAATTTGAAGATTACAAATGAGTTAAAAAATTAAAAAAAGGTAAAAAGTTAAAAAGTTCTAGAGTTTTATCTAAGTGTTGCTTAGTTGTTTAGTTGCCAACTAATTTTCATGCAGAATTAATGTTTATGATAGTTGCAAATGTTCTATAATGTTATATTTAATTAATTACAAATACACACCCAAACAGAGCATGATATGCATATGTTCTTATTTAAATTTTAATGTCATCCTTATTTAATTATAAATTGTATTTTAGCTAACACAGTAAATTCATTTTTCATTTAATTTTACTTGGTTACAAATGATGAACCACTGGAGCATATCAAATATCCTGTTTAGTGTTTAGTTATTGAATTATAGCAACTATCATTTTATCACTCATCTATATATTTATAATCGGTTACAAAAAAGCAGCCTTTTTCATCATTACATTATTTTGTATGCTGTTACAAATTTTTCTTACTGTTACAAATGGCACAGATTATAAACGTATTCCAATTAATATTTTTTTCTGTTACTATATATATATAGTACCAACCTTGAATTTTCACATACTAATTCTGTTTAAAAAAATTATTAAAACAAAAATTATTTGTTAAAAGAAAATGTATTTAAAAGTTTAAGAGTTTTATTACAGTTTGTTTTTGAAAAACATAAAAGTTAAAGAGTTTTGAAAAAAAAGTTAAAAAAAATTAATTAAAAGTGGGAAGGGTGTTCGCTTTAGAAAATTCAAATTAAAAGAAGTTGGTTTTCAAATAAGCAAAGAATTATTATATTATTGTTGTTAGTTTAAAAAAAATATTGTTCATGAAAGTTATAAGTGACTGATTAGAAAAAGTAAATAAATTAAAAGTTGATTTTCAAAGTTTAAAAATATAAATCTCTTTTCATTTGAATTTATTAGAATAAATTATACATGTGCATAAATGTAAGCATGTTAATAAAATATATAATAAATGTGTGTATATGTGCATGTTAAAATTATATTGAAAATTAAATAAATGTTTAAAAATATATTTAAAAACAGTGATGGCTACTAATTAAAAATATAAAACAACACATTTGCATGGCTACTAAACAACATGAGATTATCAAAGGAATTTCAACAATGATATTGCCGGAGGATATCAAAATGAAAACAGCATCATATATGAATAGACAAATTTTTACCAGACATTCAGTTGAGGTAATTGTTTCAGTTCAGATAACAGTTCCATTTATTATGTATCAGTCAGAAATGCAGTGTTAAAACCCTCGGAAACATATGGCCATCTCTATCCTGGAGTCCAGTAGAACAGCAAGATCTGCCCGTGAAAATAATGTCTGTGTAACAGCTTGAAGAACCTCCATCAATATCTGTCTCCAAGAATAATACCAGCGAATAAGAATTAAACCTAGCAGAAAACAACAAGCAGTATACCCATTTCAAAAATCCTAGGTAAACATTTTTCTTATATTCATTCTAAAGTAGCCATTGCATTTGTAAAATTTATAAAGCCTCCAAGAGCCAAATTATATGAACTCTATAGCACATAAAAATGAACTATTTATTTGTGTATTCTGAATAAATGTGTTTATATTATATAATGCTTTATTATATAAGTCAGTGTGTGAATTAATATGTGCAAGATCATTATATTTAAAAAAATACCAATATTATGTTAGTTAAAAAAATTTATGAAAGTATTTATATTTAGTATAATTAATGTTAATAAATTGCCTATAAACTTAAGCCTTATTTTGTCGGTCAATTCTTTTTGCCAATTCTTTTACCAATCTTTTATCAATTCTTTCACCACTAATTAAATAATATTTTTTATTGAATTAAAAATAGACTGAGCTAGTTTAGGGATTGTTTCAAGCACTGGATTATAAGCCTACTGTCTGAATATGTTAGTCTTAGACTAGCTGGCATCCGGGGTTTACTCCAAAACAAAAAAAAGTGTTTGGATAGTAGGAGTTTGAATCTAGAAGCTGAGGTGGGCCACAATCCGATTGTGGATATTGTTGATAGTTAGAGCTATCAATAATATTTTCCACTTTGCTCAAACGTGTGGGTTCGTTCACATAATATTTATAATTAAATAAGATTATAACTGTATTATAACGAAGTTTGTAAACCAGCCAAAACATTTGCAGTGTAAATAAGATCTTCTGTGGATCGAAGCCGGCACAATATATATATATATATATATATATATATATATATATATATATATATATATATATATATATATATATATATATATATATATATATATATATATATATATATATTTCCAGGTTTAGTATCCACAGTTGCCATATTTTTTTCACATCTTAAAACTGATTTTGTTCATTGCAAATATTATAGGATCACCATTCTCTATGTTTTCAAAAGTTACTGTATGGATTGTTTATTCTTGAACATATAGATTTTCATGCTTTCCACATATGAAATATAGATTAGTTTTTCTAATTTTTTTAATTAATAAACGATAATTTTCAAATTATTTAGATACATTGTGTAATTGATAAATTTCTTATAATTTATATAAATATTCTACAATTTTTCATGCACTATAGCAATTATTTATATACTCCCAGTTTGTATTTTTACAGCTGAACAAGTGTCATTATAATCATTTTTAGTAAGTGTTCTTTGAAGTATTTAGTAATTAATTGTTTTGAGGTAATTTTTTTTCAATTGTAGTACTATATTCATGAAAAAAATAGTCACATTTTGGATTTTTGTAGACTGGCATTTACTAATTATTAGCTCTAATGTATAGATATTATTATTCAGTAAATCAGTTTTCATCTTCATTCTGATATTAGTAACAATTATGATAACTAATAAAATATTCACAGTTCTCATTTTGAATAATATATATTTTTAAATAGTTAATATTACCATACTTCCAAATGATAAAATCATTACTATTTGGAATAATGAAGTATTCTTTTTTATGAAGGTTTACATTCAAAATTTTACGTGATACATTAGGTAGAATATAAATAAAACCCACTAATAATATAAAATTATATAATTCATTTTCTAATCAAACGGCATTAAAAAAGATATCAGAAGTATAAGTGTTTACAATAAAGATTTTTTTTTATTTTGATTACTGGAATCCATTTTTTTTTTAAAAAAAAACACATTATCTATTGGCGACTAACATATGTACAATTTTATCATGTATCTATCAGTTATTTATCTTATATACATTTGTTTTGGATGAGATTCTTCTAAAAAAATCGTATCATAATTATCTGTCAAATCTCTTTGTATAATTACAGAATCAGCAATAAGAATATATTTGTCTTTTAATATTATACTATTTTTATTTTACTTTGTGAATAGCAAATTAATAATTTCTCAATTGATTAAAGCAAACAAATGCTTTTTTAAAAATAAATTACTATTTACATTGATAAAAATAATCTCAAGCGAAAACATTAAACAACCATTTCTTAACACTATTACAAAGTAGAACCTACATTGTTAATTTTTTTTTCCATTCTACTTTCATCTGCAAGTACATAATTTTTATTAAATTCTAAACCATTTGTCTAAAATATTTATATTTTCACACCTATTTTATAAAAATCATAATAAACATGTAAAAAAGAGACTATAAAATATACATCTTGCTTTTACCATGAAAACAAAGAACCAAGATCTGTCAAAATTATTGACAAGCGCTCTTTGTTGTTTAAAATGAGAAACAACCAATGAGCGCTTCTTAAGACAGCCACCTCTATTTTTTATAGATCGAACTTTTAATAATATGTTGTTGTTTTTTTTACTTTTAAAATAATTCCAGTGCTTCCAGAATCATAAGGTAAATTGTTGTCAATAAAATGATTGTCTATTTTGTACCATAATATAAATATTAGTGGTTGTAGAGCGTAGTCTTCTAACATTTTGTAAATAAATATTTAAAGAATAGTTATTATCCATTACATTAATAATAATAATAATAATAATAATAATAATAATAATAATAATAATAATAATAATAATAATAGTAGTAGTAGTAGTAGTAGTAGTAATAGTAATCTATTTACTTAACATTTAAAATATGTGCATAAATACATCCAGTTATCTTTTACAAATAAAAAAATTCATTCTTACCTTTTGTTGTGGTAGTTGCTGGGGTTTTTGTTCCTATGTATATAGGCAATTTATAATAACAGTATAAATGACTTAATTCAATACACTTTTAATTTAATTATTTATTTAATTTACATATCTACATCCAAAGCAAAACACAGATTGCCTTGTAAAGACTAAATATTATAACTGAAATATTAAAACTATAGAAACACAAAATTTTAACTATATATATATATATATATATATATATATATATATATAAATATATATATATATATATATAACCTTTAAAATGTTTAAATATTAAGTTGAAAATGATTTCTGCTAAGTAACTGTAATATAAACAAAGTATTTTTAACTTTAAACTATAATATCAACAAGTTTCAATTGAAAATTAGTTATTTCCAAGACGCTCGTATTGACAAAAACTCAAATGATGTTTTAAATCATACAATACTAAATATAAAATGGACATTACCTTTCCAGGAATTTCCATATCTTCAGCTTTATTCCAAGTTCAAAGACATAAATTTCAACTATTTGTAAGTTTAAAAAATTTGAAAATTAATTAATTTTATTTGTATATTTTTGGAAGTGAATATTATAAAATAGATACAAACGTTAAAATAGAATGAAGAAATGACCAAAAATGTATATTTCGTGGACTTTTCAAAAATGCTAACATGCCTGTAAATAGTTTACAGTATTTTCAGGTTTTATTTACTATTTATTATATGTGGTGATGAAAAAGTTTATCACTGGAAAATATAACTCAAGGATCCCACACAGAAGATTATTTTACTTTATAATTAGTAATATGATGATTAAAGTTCTGTATTTTAGATTTATTTGAGTAAAGTATAGAAGAAACTTTCTATACATTCACTAACATTGTTTAAACTATTTGCTAAAAAAAACTATTAATATCATTCTGAATAAATCATTGAAATTCATTTGTTTGTAAATAATAGTTTCATAACTACGAGTATTTATAGTAGTAATATATATATATATATATATATATATATATATATATATATATATATTGTAACATTTATTTATATATGTTACAAATATATTGGCATTTGGTAAAAGCTAAAAAAGTAAATTTCGATTTTTTTTTGATTAGTATAATTTTTGTTAAGAGCGTACAATGAAAGTTAAATTATTCTTCGATATTTTTTTAATTAGTAATAACGTAATTGGAGAGAACAAAAAAGAATTCCAAAAGCAAGTAAAAAGATAAGCTAAAAGAAAAATATTTCTAGCTAATTAAACATGGCCGAAAACTTGATAAGAAAATAGAGACTTTAGTACATAAAATTTTAAAAAACTGTATAAGATTAGAAAGGCATGGTACACATGCAAGCCCTAAAACTGGATAAAAAGGAGGGACCGGTTGAAGGGGGTCTGTTCGTTTATTTCGCTAGTTGGTCTTGGATAACATTTAATATGTCCAAGATCACCGCACCGAAGGAATTCGGCAATGTCGCAGTGAACCGAGCTCCTGAAAACATCAGACCTAATGATGTACCCCAGGAAAAGCCTTCGTGACCAACTGGGAAATGGACCACAAGAACAAGCAAGAACCGAACGGCCGAGCTCATTATTACAGAAAACTATGCATAGTTCGCTACAACATTCGTGAATTCACAAAGCTTACCGGAAGTTAAGAATAATAACCCTGATTGTGACCAAGTTAAATAGTAAAAAAAAACTACTCGTGAAAATAAGCTATAAAAGGAACCGATAGTGACTTTATATTCTATAGAGAGACCTAATTAACCAAGAACTTTTTGCTTATTTTAAATGATATTGATATTTTCTATATATTTCCACCTAAATTAAAGTGTTCTCTCCAAAGTATGAAACAAATTTAACCTAGAAATGTTTTATTTTGTTAGAATAAAAGAGATTATCCTTTATCAACTTTTTTTATTGTGCGTTATTAATAGAAGTATTATTTTTATTAGTGTTATTTTAGTGAAATAGGATTTAAGTGTAAGTTACCTTTGCCATATTCCAAACGCCAGGGCTAACAATCGAAAAAAATATAATTCTCATTACGGTAGAAACCGACAAAATAAAAATATTATAAAAGGACTTTTATTTTTCTTTGTTTTACAATTGCGAGGGGCGCAATTTCAGCGATTCTAGGAATCCTGGCGCCCATAGGAAAAAAATTAAAAGTTGATTTAGTCTATGGACAAATTCGTAACAAAAGGCCGGCGACAGGAAAATGCTGTGTTAAGAAAGAAAACAACTTTCTTTTCGAACGTTGATCAACTCACGCCAAATATATTTGGGGCGATAGTGGCTAGAACGAAAGCAAAAAATATATATATATATATATATATTGGGTTCATCAAATATTATGTACATCAGTTCATTTTATTCTTTTAATTTAAATTGGAAATAAACTCTTGCATGAATCTATTTTTATATTTTATTTGATAATCGTTAAATAAATCATTGTAGTTAAAGGATGTAAGCAAAATATATCTTAATTCCTAACGTGGACAGTGAAAATAATAAGGATATCTCTTGTTGTCAAGCATTCTTATGATATTTTGATGTGTCAACTTGAATAATACAGGACATATGATATTAATTTTCTATTATACATAGAACTATTTTTAATCTTAAATGTATATTTATGAGTCGATCAATAATATACAAGTTGCATTATATGAAAGTTGTTTATTATTGAATAATTAGATTTATTATACATTTCATGTTCCTAGTGAAAGAATGGTATTCTCAGCGTATTGCAAAATAACTTCCATGTTTTTTAATTTCATTTTAATATTATTATTTATAATAGATCCACACATCCAGGCACTTATAAGTCGCTATTAGAAAGTTATTGCTAAATGGATAAATACTGATATGGATAATATACATATGTTTCTGATAATTGTTTCCAAAGATTGCACTATCATTATTACAATAATTAGAAATATTAATCATGTCTTTGTGGAAAAAATGACCACATAACATTTATTTTATTTAATTTTCATGTTGTTTGCAACACATCGTGTAACAAAACTTTTTAAAATAACTTTTTTTTATTTTAACAACCTATTACATTTTTGATATCTATAAATATTTTCATATAACAAGCATAACATATAATATTTTTTTTATATTTTATCATAGATCTTAATCCAGAAGTATAATAGATCGAAAATTAAAAATAATTACTTGTAGATTTTCATATATATATATATATATGAAAATCTACAAGTAATTATTTTTATATATATATATAAACCTTAGTATCTATATATATATATATATATATATAAGGTGAAGATACTTTTTTTAATATATTGTCACTTTTTTCTTTTTCTAAGAAATGAATTTAATAATTTTAGAATTGTGAAATATTCCAACAAAAGTGTCACATTTGTTATTGTATTAAAATCACTAGAAACATCAACAAAAAAGGCACCACGCTAATATTCCAGATCCACTGATTGGTATATAGCATGTGAATTTTGTAAGATATGTGTTACTATTGAGTCACCAATGATCAAGCTCTCTATAGGACTGGAAAGTTATTTGTCTGTTTGTGTACGATTTGATATTATATTGTTATGTCAAATAGTTTTACCCAGTTTGGTAAAGGACCAATAGGTCTGAAATTTAAAGAATCTCTTCTATTTATTGATTAATATTAGGGAAATATTTTCAAATTTTTTGAAATGTCATTAGTCATCTATGTTTTTATTCTTTGTCCGAATATACATATATGAAATCTAGGCTTAATATATCTTTACAACTTATGCAGATAAACATTGGGATAATAACTATTGTCTCTTTTATTTTCAAATATTTTATAATATTTATTATGTTGTTATTGTTCATTGTATTTATATTTATAATAATATATTTTTGAAAAGATTAACCACAAAAAATGTTCTATATATTTGCATCAGTTTTTTGGTATTTTGAGAAGATTAATATTACATTTTTTGAATCATTTTTAATATCGAGTATCGACGTTTCCATATTCTTTTCAGATCCTAAAACTGATTTTGTGTATTACAAATATTACATGCTCGCCATTCATTATGATTGCACAAGCTACTATATGGAGAGTTTTGTATGGATATATTCGTTTGCATGTTTTTCATATATGAAATATAATCTGGTTTTTCTAATTTTTTAATTAATAAAAGATAATTTTCAGATTATTTTTTGTACGTTATGTCAGTGATAACGTTCTTAAATTTTTGGTATTTATTTTACAATTTTTAATGCACCACTCTATTATTTATATACCCCCAATTAGTATTTCTATGGCTATATAAAACAATATAATTACTTTTAGTACCTGTTTCTTTATATCGTAATCTAGACTTAGTAGGTTAATTGTTTTGAGATAATTTCATTTAAATTGAAATATGATCACCATCTATATTCATAAAAGGTTAGTAACATTTTGTATTTTAGCAGAAGAACATTTAGTAATTATTAGGGCTAATGTATAGCCACTATTATTCAGTATATCATTGGTCTTATTCACCATGATCCTATAAACAACTATGATATTATAACTTTATCATATATATGCATGTATTTTGGCAAGAATTTTCTAAACAAATAGTATCATAATTATCTGTCAAATAACTATGTTTAATTACAGAATCTGCTGTAAAAATGTATTTGTGTTTTAATATTATACTGGCTTTAGTTTACTTTGTAAATAGCAAATTAATAATTACTCATGTGATTAAAGTAATGTTTTTTTTTTGTTTTTTTTTAAAAAATAAATTACTATTTGCAATTGATAAAAATAATGCCAAGGGAAAACATAAAACAAACACAATGCCTACATCATTGATTCTTTTTTTTACTTTACTTTCAAATATAAGTAAATAATTTTTAATGAATTGTAAACTATTCTTCTGAAATAATTATGTTTTCACAATATTTTATGAATATCATAAGAAAAACATGTAATAAGATGCTGTAAAATATACATGTTCGTTTTGACAATCAAGACAAAGAACAAAAAAATTTCAATTTTTTTTACAAGCTTCCCTTTTGTTGAAAATGACAAACAACAAATCAGCTCCTAGGAATGCCTGCCTTTTCTCTGTGTTATAGCTCCAAATTTAAATCCTATTGATTTTTTTTACTTTTTGTGATTAAAATTACTGTAAGTTTGCTACCATAATAGAAAAAATAGCGGTATTAGAATGTTGCCTTCTAACATTTTGTAAAAAAATAATTGAAGAATTGTTATTAAATATAATAATAATAATAATAATAATAATAATAATAATAATAATAATTGTACTACTACTACTACTACTACTACTACTACTACTACTACTACTACTACTACTACTACTACTACTACTACTACTGCTACTACTACTAGTACAATTATTATTATTATTATTATTATTATTATTATTATTATTATTATTATTATTATTATTATTATTATTATTTATACAATTTTAATGCACAAATCAGCGCATAACAGCAGAGCTTCTTCAAATTAAATCACAATTTATTATAAACTTAATATAAATTATAATACATAATAAATAATGCCCGAGCGCTTTCAAGAGAACTTAGCTCTCATAATCATGGATATTATTATTATTATTATTATTATTATTATTATTATTATTATTATTATTATTATTATTATTATTATTATTATTATTATTATTATTATTATTATTATTATTATTATTATTATTATTATTATTATTATTATTATGCATAAATTCATGCAGTTAAGTTTTACAAATAAAAAAAAGTGGAGATTTATTCATTCTTGCCTTTTATTGTGGTATTTGTTTTGGTTGCTGTTCCTATATGTGTAGGTAATTTATAATATCAGTACAAAAGACACATACTCTATTCATTTTTAATTTAATTATTTATTTCATTTATGCATCAATATCCAAAGCAAAAATGCAGGTTGCAAATTACATTCTAAATGCTATAACTGAAGAATTCAAACTATACACTAAATTTCTAATCAGATATATACCTATATTACAAACTTGAAAATTTTTAAATATAACGTTGAAAAAGATTTTTGCTAACTCTCTCTAAATTTTAAATATTGAGCAGTTAAACTAAGTATTTTTAACTTTAAACTACAATGTTTTAATTAAAAATTAGTTATTTCCAATACGTTCATTTTGACAAAAACTCAATAATGTTTTAAACTTTATAATAAAAAATGTAAACTTTTGTTTCTTTTTTTACATGGAAATTCTTTATCCTCATCTTTTTTCCAAGCTCAATGATCCAAATTAAAACCATTTGTAAGTTGAAAAATGTGAAAAGTAATGCATTTTATTTATGTTTATTTTGGAAAGTAAATTTCATAACATTGATACAAACCTAAAAATAAATATATATATATATATAATATGGAAAATGTGTATACTGTGGACTGTTCAAAAGTGCTAACATGCCGTTAAATAGATAACATTATGTTGATGCTTTATTTATTATTGATTCTATGTGGTGATGACATAGCTCATTACTGGGAATTATACGTCAAAGACTCCAGAAAAGATAGGATTTCACTTTATTTACTTTTAGTATTCCAGATTCATTTGAGTAATATATAGAATAATCTTTCTATACACTCACTATTATTTTGTTTAACCCACTTGAAAAAACACGGATAAGTCGTTTCTAGTCATTTATTTGTAAGTAGCAACAATTATTTATGGCAGTAACAATATATATATATATATATATATATATTGTTACTGCCATAAATAATATATATATATATATATATATATATGAGTTTTTTAATTGTCTTCATTAAATAATGATTCTAAGTTTAAACTTATTAGTATATAATATAAGGATTCTAAGTTTTTTTGTTTTTTGTTTTTTTTTAAATTTAAATAGGAAAAAAAAAAACATTTGCAACCGATAAAACTTTAAATAAATCATTCTTGTTAAAGGGTGTTATTAAAATTTGTCTTGATTCCTAAATTAAACATTGGGAATGTTGAGACCAATCTTAGATGCCAATTATTTTTATGACATTTTTATGTGCCAACTTGAATAATACATCATATCAGATATTAATTTACTTTTGTACATGGTAATATTTTTATTCTTAAATGTATATTTAGGGAAGTATCTATACTAATAAAATTACACTATTTGAAAGTTATTTATTATTGAATCTTTGTAATATTATATATTACAGAATTGTAGTGAAAGACCGATATTTTCAGTGTACTGAAAAATATCTTCCAAGTTTTTAATTTGAGATTAATATTGAATTTTTATACAAGGTTCACACATTTTTACCTTTTATAAATTGGTATTAGAATATCATTACTAAGTGAATAAATGTCGATAAGGATGATACTAATTGTTGCTGACGTTAATTACCAGGTATTACACTATCATTAATTCAACATTAAGAAATATTATTTTTTGTGGAAGAAGATACTTTATGGCATTTATTTTATTTAATTTTCATGTTGTTAGCAACAGAATATTTAAGAAACTTATTAACATAACTTCAATATTTTTAATATAATGCATTTCTGATATCTATAAATATTTTGATATCTCAAGCGTTATATATATAATGTTTTCTCTTTTGTCATAGTTGTTAAATCAGATGTATAATAGATCAAAGGAATAGGATTAAGAATTCTTATTTGTGGATTTTTAAATTTATAAGAATGTATAAGGTGAATATTCTTTATTAATATATTCTTACTTTTTCCTATTTGTAAGAAATGAATTTAATAATTATAGGACCTTCGTGCATACTTTTATTGTGATTGATTTCAACAAAGTGTCTTATGTTTTACTGTATCTAAGCACTAGAAACATCAAAATAAATGCCTCTTTTTTGATATTGCAGATCTACTATAGAGTATATTTCATCTGAAATTTCTAACCTATATGTTACTAAAAAGTATTCAGGGATAAATATATCGATAGATAATGGAACATTTGTCATTAGTTTGTGTATCATTTGACAATATATTGTTTTGTCAAATAGTTTTACAGACATTAGTAATGGAACAATAGATCTGAAATTTAAAGAATTTCATTTATTTATTGATTAGTAGATGTTAAAATATTTGAAATTTTTTCAAATATCAGCGGTCACCTATGTTTTTATTCTTAGTGCGAATATACATATTAAAGCAATGAATCTGTGACACAGATTCATGATTCATGCGCCATCGCTTAAATGATCTCCAAATGGGGTTCAAAATCCATTTGTTCACATGCTTAGATCTTATAGAGAGCAAACACATACTTCCGTATAACTCAATCCAATCTTAAACAACGATTTAATCAAGTTATTATAAATAATTTGTTTTATAATTTAAATTATACTTAAATTTCCCAAAAAATTGTTGTTTTAGCATGTAGAGTCATGTATGTGCTTCTCTCTCTCTATATATATATATATATATATATATATATATATGGCGAATTGATATATGTAATATAAATATTTTAATATATTTCATTTTATATTTTATATTTTCGGTTACATTATTTCGAAGGTTCTCGAAGTTGCCTTAAGACAGTAAATTTGCAAACAATAGCAAAATTAATTAATTTGTTTAGAGAAAGTACTATGGAAATAAATATGTTTACATATTTCAAAACAATTAAAAGCTTCAGAACAACCGCTTCAAGAACTCACCAGTCTATTACATCTTGTATTGCACGAATATAATATATTTTAATTTCTTAATAAGATCACATGAGGCAAGTTCATACCCATATTGCCTCGGGTTATTTTATTAAAAGCATTATTAGAAAATTTCAGCCGAGTATAAATAGGGCTTATTTTGCTATCAGAAAGCAGAGTCAGTAAAATTCAAATTGTATTATTAAACCGAAATCATACCAGTTTAAATTTGAATAGTATGACCAATGTGTAGAGGAACATTGTTCACCTTATCCTGATATTTCTAGGATCGTCTCCTTGCTATGATGACATGTTTTACCTTCTAATAAAATGGACTATCTTATAATGATTTTGAAATAATTTGAAAATAGAATAATACCTTAATTTCTTATGAACCAAGGATCGCCCATGCTCCAATATAAATTGTTTATACAAAAATGGATCTTTCAAATCAGCATGTTAGTATAGAGGAAGGTAACATTTCTTTACCATTTTACAGATTCAAATAATCTTTTATAATTACTAAGCTCTGTTTAACCCTATGACTGTATAATTTCACTTGTATTAAATTCTTTATTTTTAAATGCTAGCCATGTAATTGTAATCGTATGCTTATATCCTTCTATAACACTATTAAACCCGTATATAAATCCTCACTTCTCTCACTCATGCTTTAATCCTATATTTTTTTACTGGAGTAAAATTTTATTATTATAATTATTTGCTGTATACTTTTATTTAATATGTAATTTATATGCCAAATCCACCCAAATACAAAAGACTATATGAGAGATTAATCTTTTAAATTCCAAGCTCTTCAGGGATATTTTAATTACTTCAAATTATTTGTTGTAATGCCCTTGCTCAATGAGTTGTAAACTAATTAAATAAAGTCATTTCTGTTTCCAGGCAGATTATTATAATACTTTCATACATATATTTATGGAATATGAATCTAGTTTTATTTAAAATATTATTACTTAAATATCAGTTAAGATATTTTAAATAATAATGACCATTACACTTCTTAAATATAATAATTATTTATGTGTAGCACCTTTATCATGACAATGCTAAAAAAAGCTTATTGATTCCAAATACATATGGTACCTGTTTAATGAAGGAAAATATAATTGTGTGTTATTAAGACATTCATTTAGTTTTATAATTGAGTTATTTAATTTGGTTTCGTATAAATCTCATGTCATTACACCTGATTCAAACATTATATTTAGGCCATTAATCATTTTATATCATTAAAGATGTATCATTGTTTCTTAGCATTAACTGCTTAGATCAGTAATTATCATTATTTATTTGCTTTATCGTATTTTGAAGATTGTCAGGAATGCCATATTCTCGATTTTCAGTTATATATGATTTAGTGGCATTGTAAGTGCCCTAAGACATTTTTGGAAAGAACGACAGAAGCTATGTGTGGGATAACACCGGGACAGCCAGCCTATTATGTCTCTTTACCTTCCTCCATCTTCATGTATAGCACCAGCACAAGACTGGGCATAACCTTTCCCTCATATAAATGATGAAGCATTTGTTTGGCCAAAATGGACCGAATCTTATATTTTGCTGTCTCATGTTTACACTGCCATTTATTACAGTATTTTGAAATTCTGCTTAAAACTGTTCTGTAAGCCATAAAGCTATGATATAAATAAGCCATTTTAGTTATTTATTATTGTATTTATATTTGGAATGCCACGATAAAATTGCAGTAAGCTATTTCCCTTAGACAATCAACTCCCACAGACAGAAATGGATTCTTATTTTATTTTATAATTCAAGAATTAATACATAATGTTTATTATAATGAATATGAAAATATTCTCATATTCATAATCATTGTTTTATAAATTTGTTGTTCAATATTTAATAAAAGTAACGGATGTCAGACACCAATTTACCTGTCAGCACAGTTATATATATATATATATATATATATATATATATATATATATATATATATATATATATATATATATATATATATATATATATATATATATATATATATATATATATATAAACATTACAAGGATAAAGCTAAACTAGTCAATATATAACTAAAATTACCCAAAATCCAAAATTCAACTAGACCAGAATAAAAATAATATTAAAACACAACCAAAGGTTTCACTGCTACAAGCAGACTACTCAAGTGTAAAGAACTACAAAACCTATACATTATATATAATATTAATCATTACCCATAAATCCATTCACTTCCCATCCACCCTTAATATTAAAAGAACTCTTAAATAAGTTAATTGCTTCAGAATAATAAATTTTCAATAATAAAGATTTTTTAATTCTTCTTTTGATTTCATTTCTCTCAAAAAAGACAACATTAGCTTCATCCAAATTAATAGTGTGGTCTGTATCTTTTTCATGGACATACAACTAAGATATCTATTTTAATTCTACTTTTATGAACCTTTATTCTTTCATTTAAACTCAAACTATTCTGACCTATGTATACCTTCTTACAAAATAAGCAAGGGATAAAATATACTACACCAGGAATAGTCTTTCTATCAAAAATTTCTTTTGTATTATTTAATAAATTATTTAATGTAACACCTCTTTTCCAAGCAATTTTCTTATTTCCAAATAATTTACTATATCTACATACAATTTAATAAGAAAAAAATTTAAATAGCAAAGAAATAAAATCATATTTTTCTTTATCCTTTACATCTTTACAACTATTACTATTAAATAAAATAATTTTAACAAATTTATCAGAGTAACCAATCCTCAGGTAATCTTTATAAAATTGACTTTTCTGAAACAAAGCTACCCTACTAGAATTATTTAATTTATCATTCCTATGACAATAATTCCTTAAAGCAGCTACTTTATGAAATACAGACTGATAGCTATCAGGTTTAATTATAGATCTTAATTATCTACTTTTAACTAAATGACTGCATAGTAAAAAATTAGTTTCTACATTTCTTTTCACCAAAAGATCTAAAAATTTTAACTTACCAAAATCTAACCCCCTCTCCTTTTGACACAAATTTTATAGAAGGATCAAAACAATTAAACTCATTTACAAATTCCTTCAATTTAACATTCTCAACTACAAATAAACAATCATCAACACATCTGACAAATAACTTTACATCTAAACAATTCTCTTTAATAATAATATCCTCTTCCATATAATTAATATAAACTGAATATATTAAAGGAGAAATAATATAATCTATTATCCACCCTTCCTTAATCTTATAAAAAATACATTTATAAGTAAAATACATAGAATCTTCCAATAATAAAAGCAAATATTTAATTATCTTAATTTTATTTTTTTATAAAGAATTTTTCTTAATCAAAACAGACATAAGAACATCAATAGTGCTTAACCTATTAACAGACTGATACATATTTTTAATATCTAAACTGCCAAATACCCAATTACTTTCCATTTTAAAATTATTAATCTTATCAAAAGCCTCAAAAGAAGAAGAAACTGTGTAATGACCAAAATCAACAAATTGTTTTAAAAAATATTCAAGAATCTAGAAATACCCTCTACAACACTATCTGTAAAATCAAAAATAAATCTTAAAGGAAAACAATCTTTATGAGTTTTAATATTCACAAACATCTTAGCTGATATGAAATTATTTGGATAGCATTTTAAATAATCTACTCTATTAAAAATTTTTAAATTAACCATTTTCTTCATAATATCTATCAATTTTCTTTTAATCAAATTACCTGGATCTTTATCTAAAACCATATATTCACAATTATTTAATTCCTTATCCATTTTCTCTTTGAATTCATCTCCTTTCATAATGACAAATCTACCAGCTTTGTCTTCTTGAGCATGAATGGCTATATAAATTTGTAAAATTATATTAATTAATTTAGGGAGGGTTAATCTTATGTTATTTGTTTCATAGTTAGATTGGATCAATGGATTGAATATATCAGTGTAATTACTAAATGTAGTATGAAGTTCCCAACATGCAGGATAACCATTATACACCGCACACCCACTTTCTGCCTATGGAAGGGGATAGTAAGATGGAAAATGCAAACCATTCCTATGGCGTTTTTTATTGTTCTTCTTGCAAGACAGATGTAGCATTCCTGTACTGGATGAGAGTCCATGTCTTCTCTAACCATGCTGTTCAGATGTACATACTTGACAGTATGGTATTTATGCTGTCATATTCATGTTGCATTGATTACATCGATGTATCAGGTGGATTGACATCAGTTTGACTGTGAACTTTTGGCCTAAGGTTAAATAAAGGATAAAATATTTTCTTTTCAATTGCAATCTATGTAGTTTATACATACTCAACACTCTTAAAAAATATTAAATTCATCTGTGCGGATTGTTTACAATTTTAAAACAATATTTTGAATTAAAAGTTAATATTAAAATCTAAAATAATAAATATTATTCCTCAAATTTTAAATGATTATATATGTGCATTAATAAATGTTGTTCGTGTGTTAATTACTGGCAGTGGCTTTTATTTTTTTTATGTTTACGATACAAATTAAATAAAGTTATATATTACTATCTCTGTGTCTCCATGAGCTAGTGGGACTGGGCTGATGGTCAGAATAAAACCATACATATGTAAAGTTAGATCTTAACAGTGCATATCTGCCTACACTATAAATGTTCTAGGTTCAAGTAGCCTAGTGGCACTCTGTATTGCAGATACGGTAAAACTGCAACTTCCACTTCATTCCGACCATTATAATTGGACCATATCTGACCATTATAATATATATATATATATTTTTCAGGTTTATTCATGTTAAAATATTTAAATTTTGATATACCAAGTTTCGACTTGCTCACACAAGTCATCCACTAGCTGATGAAAGGTGGCTGTCTTTCTACCTTTTATTACCAGTGGATGATTTGTGTGATAAAGTCAAAACATCAATATATCAATATTTACATTTTTTAACATGGATGAACCTTCAAAATCATGATATGAAATAATGAATATTGATGTCAGGATAATCTTCAGGAAACTGTCCTAGCTTGAAATCTATAAATAATGTAAATTTAGAATAATCTTTTTATATAGTCATTGAATAAGATTAATTATCATATTGTCCGTATTTATAAATTTGTTAGTTGCTTATCGAATTATTATTTTATTGGAAACTAAATATAATATTCTATAATCAGTATTTCTGATGTTGGGTCACTTAAGATTTCACACATGTATGAGCAGGATCATCATCACCATCTTTCCCAGAGTGGAATGAATTAAGTTTGTGTGTATCATTGGAGAAGTTGTTCGCCATGTTATAGATTTGGAAAATGGGAAAATAGGTTAGAATCCAAGATTGCTACTGACCTGTGTGTCTCAGGTATGACTGGATTTTAGATATTTTTGCTCAGATTATGAGTTTCGTTTGATGGACATACTTTTTAACCGGTACAATATTTGCAATTTGATGTTAATATTTCTATCCAACTTATGCAGATGAACATTGGGATAATTAGTATGATTTTTTTTTATTATCAAATACCCAATCGTATTTACTATGTTTTATCTTTTATTTTATTTATATTTATTATATTACCTTTTTCAAAAAGATTAACCACGAAAAATCTTTTTGTATATTTATATCAGCGTTGTTATATTGAGAAAAGAAATATTATTTTTATTTGATCAGGATTAGTATCCAAACTTACCATATTCTTTTCACATCCTGAATCTAATTTATTCAATTTCAAATAATACATGATCATCATTTTTTATGCATGCACATACTGCTTTATTGAAAGTTTTGCATTTAATATATTGTTTTGCATATTTTCCAGATATAAAATATATTATGATTTTGCTAATTTTCTAATCAATAAAAAATAATTTTCTGACTATTTGAATGCATTATGTAATTGATAAATTTCTTAATACTTTTATATTTTTTTTTTACATTTTATCATGGACCATTGCAATTAGTATTTTTATGGTTATATAAAAACTAATATAATTATTTTTGTTCTTGTAACTCGTATTCTAGATTTAATAAGTGAATTGATTTGAGATAATTTCATTTCAATTGCAGTATGATGACTATCCATTTTCATGAAAGGACAGTCACATTATTAATTATCATAAACTGGCATTTATTAACTATTAGGTCTAATGTGGGGTCATTATTATTCAGTAATTCCGTTTTCATCTTCACCCCAATACTATAAAGAATTATAATTGTTCTCATTTTAATTGACATTTTAAAAAAAAAAAAATATTATTTTAATCTCTCTAAATGATAAACTATTGTGTATATATAATAGAGAAGTAGTCAATTGTAGGAAGGTTTTCTTTCATAAAAAGATCCCACCTATAATATATTTTTTAATTCATTTTCTGAGCATATATATGTGTGTTTACAATTACATTTTTGATTTTGATTAATATAACTCCTCCACAAGAAAAAAAAAAACAATATTTATCAATGACTAACATTTGTAGACTTTTTATCAGTCAACTATTATTTTTTTATCACATATACATTTGTGTAGGCTAGATTCCTCAAAACAAATACTATCCGAATGTATCTGTCAATACTCAATGTTTAATTACAGATTCGGCCGTAAAAATATATTTGTCTTTTACTATTATATTCATTGTAAAAAAATTTGTAAATAGCAAATTAGTAATTTCTCAGATGATTACAGGAAGCCAATGTTGTTTCAAAAATAAATTGCTATTTATAATTGAAAAAAAAAATCTAATGTGAAAACATAAAACGAAGACTTCATAAGACTATTACAAAATGTAGGCTACATCATTGATTTTTTTTCTGTTTAACTTATAAAAGTAAATAATTTTTCCCTAAATTGTAAAGTACTCTTCTAAAATAATTATATTTTCACACATATTTTATGAAATTCATAATAAACATGAAAAAAAATTATTGTAAAAGATATATTTCGATTTGGAACAAACAACTAACATCTGTCAGAATTTTTCATAACACATTGTCGTAAATGAGAAACAACCAACCTGTGCCTTAGAATGCAAACCCTCTCTCATTGTTATATCTCCAAACTTAAATACATTTATTTATTTTTTTGCTTTTAAAATAACTCTATGCATGGCAGAATACTATGGTACATATTTCTCATTAAAATGACTGTAAATCCATAACTATAACATGATAATTAGCAGTTTGGGAGGGTATACTTCAAAGTTTTTGTAAATAAATATTTAAATAAATAAATAAATAAATAAATAATAATAATAATAATAATAATAATAATAATAATAATAATAATAATAATAATAATAGTAGTAGTAGTAGTAGTAGTAGTAGGAATAGTAGTAGCAGTAGTAGTAGTAGCAACAGTAGTAGTAGTAGTAGTAGTATCAGTAGTAGTAGTAAACTATTTACTTAACATTTAAAATTGTTCTTAAATATTTGAAGTTAAGTTTTACAAATAAAAAAACTGCTGAAGACTAATTCATTCTTACCTTTTGTTGTGGTAGTTGATTTGTTTGTTGTTACTATGAGAAAAGAAAATTTATAATAACAGTATAAATAACATAATTCAATTCGTAATTAATTAATTTATTTCATTTACATATCTACATCCAAAGCAAAAATACAGATTGCAATTTATAAACTACACATTATAACTGAAAAAATAAATAATACTTCTGTATATAATATAAATATAAAATAAAATAAAAATTTGTGTCAATTGTTAATACAGAGTTTCTTTAATATAAATAAAATAATAACAAATAATATTTTCAAGTGCTTTCAACTCAGATGAGTCCTTACCCAGGCCGTGTAAAAAATTTTATTTTCTCCTAGGTGATGAATTTAACATTTCACTGTATTGACCAGAAACAACTAATTGGAAAGATGGTTAATTTTGAATTCATAGCACAAGCTGAATTTTGTATAAGATATGATTCTTTAATTTTGTGTTTTTATCATGTGTGTCATGCATTAATATTGTAAAATCCTTTGAACTGCAAATATGACCTGTATTATTTTGATAAACATAAAAAAAATGAATAAACTGCATCATCTTCTCTTGCTCCATTATATGTATATTTATGTTGTTGAAAAGTGATATTTAATATTTTCTTTTGTTT
This sequence comes from Epiperipatus broadwayi, assembly GCA_028023455.1. NCBI lineage: Eukaryota > Metazoa > Onychophora > Udeonychophora > Euonychophora > Peripatidae > Epiperipatus > Epiperipatus broadwayi. Next base: position 61,305 of record JAQFVV010000133.1, on the reverse strand, counting down.
CTCCAACATATATTACACTGCTTTTATCCTCCTTATTTATTATTTTCTTAGAATTATTTATTAATCTAATAAGGTTTGGTGGAATTCTCCATGCTAATCGAAAATCTTTAATTAAAACTTTTTATTATATTTTTATTAATATTGGGAATAAAAGCTAATGACAACCATGGTTTATTATTCATAGTTATGACATTGTTTATAATGTTTCAATACAACAGATAATAGCATTTGTTTATTATAACCCACTTGTATTAAATCTTGCATATAACATTTTATATTATCATTCATAAACATTTCATTTGAACAGAGTCGTTCATTACGTGTTTAAAAAGCTCTAAAACCAGTTAATTTGTGTACTAAAGGAACATTAGATGTTGGATGAATGTAACCTCTATTATCTATAGGTTTTATACCCATTTAATATACTAATTTATCATGTACCCTTGATATTTGCAAATCTATGTATTTAATACTAGAATTGTTTTCTCTTTCTATTGTCCAAACTAAACCATCCTGGTTCTGCAAACAATCAAAAATTCGCTTTATCATGTCTAGTAGTCCATATATCAAAACATCATCCACATATCTACAATATAATGTGTTCTCATTTCTTACTAATATGGGATTCACAATTCACTGTTTTATATTATCTACAAACAACTTAATAATCCACATACAGCCAAACCCATTGGCCATCCTTTTCCATTCTATATAAGTTACAACCATGTGCTGCAACAATATCATTGCTTATCCAAATGTAAACATCTATAATAAAAGATATTTTATCCTGTGGCATCTCTTTAGCACACAATTTATCTCTCAAAATTGCAATAGATACAGATCGATCCACTGATCCATATAATTCCACCACATCCAATAAAATAAACCCGTACCCCTTAACATAGCTGTTTTATCAAGTATAGTAACACAATCAAATGACTTTTTATTCTGCAAATGTTTGCAAATATAAAAAACACAAAAACTTAATACTCTTTTAGATTAATGATGGATTTTACAGGGGAATATTATCAATAGCTAGCAAAAATTTTAATTAAGTGGATTTTAAATTTTGTTGGTTTTGAAAAATATACATTAAAATCGTCATTGGTAAAACAGCAGTAGTTAAAAGGTAAGAGTTTATTTCATTGGATGTGGTGGAATTATATGGATCAATGGATTGATCTGTACCTATTACAATTTTGAGAGATAAATTGTGTGCTAAAGAAATGCCACAGGATAAAATATCTTTGATTATAGATGTTTTAATTTGGATAAGCAATGATATTGTTGCAGCACATGGTAGTAATTTATATAAAATCAAAAAAGGATGGCCAATGGGTTTGGTTATAAGTGGATTATTAAGTAGTTTTTTTTTTTTGTAGATAATATAGAACAGTGAATTGTTCATCCCATATCAGTAAAAAATAATAACACATTATATTGTAGATATGTGGAAGATGTTTCGATATATGGACTACCAGACATTATAAAGCAAATTTTTGATAGTTAGCAGAACCAGGATGGTTTAGTTTGGACAATAGAAAGAGAAGACAACTCTAGAATTAAATACTTAGATTTTCAAATATCAAGGGTAGCTAATAAATTAGTATATAAATTGTTATAAAACATATAGAAAATAGAGATTACATTCATTCAACATCTAATGTTCCTTTAGTACACAAATTAGCTGTTTTAGAGCTTTTTTAACACGTAATCAATGACTCTGTTCAAATGAAATGTTTACAAAAGATAACATAAAATGTTATATGCAAGATTTAATACAAGTGGGTTATAATAAACAAATGCTATTATCTGTTGTATTGAAGCATTATAAACAGTATCATAACAATGACCATATAAATATGAAAAATAAACCATGGATGTCATTAGCTTGTATTTCCAATATTAATAAAAATATATAAAAGTTTTAAGTCAAGATTTTGATTAGCATAGAGAACTCCACCTAACCTTAATAGATTATAAATACTTCTAAGGAAATAATAAATAAGGATGATAAAAGCAGTGTTGTATACTCTATTAGATGCCCACAAATAAATTGTAGTGCAATATATGTTGGAGAAAGTAAAACAAATATTAAATATCACCTTCAAATACATAAATATACATATAATGGAGCAAGAGAAGATGATATAGTTTATTCAGCTTTTTATGTTCACCAAAATAACACAGGCCACATATGTAGTCAAAATTATTTTACAATATTAAAGCATGAAACACATGATAAAAAATGTAAGTTTAAAGAATCATTTCTTATAAAAAAAGCATCTTGTGCTATGAATTCAAAATTAACCAGCTACCCAATAAGTTGTTCCTGGCCAATACAATGAAATGTTAAATTCATCACCTAGAAGAAAATAGAATTTTTTACACTGCCTTGTTAAGGACTCTTAAAAGTTAAAAACGTTTGGAAATAATATTTCTTATTATTTTATTTATATTAAATCAACTCTGTATTAAAAATTAAAATGATGAAAAATTTTTCAAAAAATATATATATATATATATATATATATATATATATATATATATATATATATATATATATATATATATATATATATATATATATATATATATATATATATATATATATATATATATATATCAAAACTACCCCAAATCTTAAAATTAAACCAGACCAGCATAAAAATAATATTAAAATACAATGTAAGATTTCACTGCTACAAGCACACTTTTCAAGTGTAAAGAACTACAAAAAAATACACAATATATATACTATTAAAAACTACCCGCATATCCATTCACTTCCCATCCATCCTTAATATTAAAAGAACTCTTTAATAAGTTAATTGCTTCAGAATAATAAATTTTCAATAATAAAGACTCTTTAATTCTTCTTTTGATTTCATTTCTCTCAAAGAAGACAACTTTAGCTTCATCAAAATCAATAGTGTGGCCTGTATCTTTTTCATGGACATACAAAGCAGAACTAAGATATCTATTTTTAACTCTACTTTTATGAACATTTATTCTTTCATTTAAACTCAAACTACTCTGACCTATGTAAACCTTCTTACAAATAAACAAGGAATAAAATATACTACACTAGGAATAGTCTTTCTATCAAAAACTTCTTTTGTATTATTTAATAAATTATTCAATGTAAGACCCCTTTTCCAAGCAATTTTCTTATTTTCAAACAATTTACTATTTCTACACACAATTTTATAAGAAGACAATTTAAATGGCAAAGAAATAAAATCATATTATTCTTTAACTTTTACATCCTTACAAACATTACTATTAAATAAAATACTTTTAACAAATTTATCAGAGTATCCAACACTCAAGTAATCTTTATAAAATTAACATTTCTGAATCAAAGCTACCCCACTAGAATTATTTAATTTAATATCCCTATGACAATAATTCTCTAAAGCAGCTACTTTATGAGATACAGACTGATAGCTATCAAGTTTAATTATAGATCTTAATTCTTTACCTTTAATTAAATGACTGCACAATAAACAATTAGTTTCTATATTTCTAATCACTGAAAGATCTAAAAATTTTAACTTACCAAAATCTAACCCCCCCTCCTTCTAACACAAATTTTATAGAAGGATCAAAACAATTAAACTTATTTACAAATTCCTTCAATTTATCATTCTTAACAACAAATAAACAATCATCAACATATCTGACAAATAATTTTACATATAAACAATTCTTTTTAATAATAATTTCCTCTTCCATAAAACTAATATAAACTGAACATACTAAAGGAGAAATAATATAACCTATTATCCACCCTTCCTTAATCTTATAAAAACTACCTTTATAAGTAAAATACATAGAATCTTCCAATAACAAAAGCAGATCTTTAATTACCTTAATTTTATTTTTTGATAAAGAAATTTTCTTAATCAATACAGACAAAAGAACATCAATACTGCTTAACCTATTAACAGACTGATACATATTTTAAATATCTAAACTTCCAAATACCCAATTACTTTCCATTTTAAAATTATTAATCTTATCAAAAGCTTCAAAAGAAGAAGAAACTGTGTACTGACCATAATCAACAAATTGTTTTAAAAAATTATTTAAGAACCTAGAAATACCCTCTACAACACTACCTGTAAAATAAAAAATAAATATTAAAGGAAAACCACAATACTAGTTCTCTCTAGGTGGTTAATAATTGGTCCATAATACCTTGTCCTCAGGTAATTGAGGAATTATTTTAATATCCTTTTTTTAATTTCATTCACAATTACTATTTAATAGGAATTGTCTCATTTTCTTCACCTACTGTTTTGGAGATGCAACCATTAGATAATTTGTCAAAATATACTCAAATGTATTTCCAGATTAGAAATAGATTTGATAAAAATGTTAATTGCAAAAGTAGAAACTCTTAATTTGATTTTTTTTTAAATTTTAATTAGAAGTTCTTTCCCAAAATTAGACAATGTAAAATTTCCACTCTTTTAATTATTTTTGGACAATTAACAGTTGCATATACCATCTTGGATTTTTAAAAGACAAATGCAGTTTTTAAAGTATTTAAATGAAATGTTTTAATTTTACAAACTTCAAAAAAAAATATTTGCAAAATCAATATTGTGTTAGTAATTTCTCCTGTTATATATATATATTGAAACGATAACTTTCCAAGCCCCTATCGTTTCACCATCAAACCTAATGACACTCTCATCTGTGCTAAGTTCGAACCTATTTAAAGGTTAATAAATTTAAAATTAGTTCATGTCTGTCTAAACAGCATTATATATTTATGTGCGAACCAACGCTATAATTAGATAGGATAAGTAAAATTATAGTGTACTAAAGTTATTTAATATTTCTAAAAATGGTTATTATATTATTTAAGTTAAGAGTAAATTATTAATTTTGTTGTTTAATATTGTAATTTCGTATGTGGATATATAATCTGCTATATAGAAGGACATGATTTAAAATATGTAAAAGCCATTATCTAAAAATAATATTGAATATGTTTAAAAATTGTTAAAATATTTCTTGTTTTAAATATATTTCAGGGAAAAGTTTCTCGAAAATATATTTAAAAGCTATATCAAAATATATTTGTAAATTATTTTTAATAAATATGTTAAAAATGTTTTCGTTTTAAAAAAATGTTAAAAAGTTGTTTTTAAATAGAAAGAGTTTCTATTATATGCAAGATTAAAAATAAAAGCTGGTCAAGTAATTAAAAGATTTTTGGTTGTAAACAAGTGTCATTAACGACCTCACCTGGAATTCATAAAAAGTAAAACTAGTTCAAAATTTACTAATTAAAATCTCCTTAGATAAGATTTAAGTTATTTTAAAATCTAAATTGGACAATTGTTTGCAATGAAAAATCTTAATTATAATAATAGCTTATGGAATGTTTCTAACATAAGTTATCTAAGATCTGGATTATAAATTGAAAAATATTTAATTAAATTCCTGAGTTTAGTGAGTCTTGAGGCGGGAGATTCCGATAAGGAAAACATATAAATACTCTGTATTTTTAACAAGGAAGGAGAGCGATATTGTTAGAGAGAGAGAGCCATATTGTTAGAGATAGACAGCCATATTGTTAGTGAGAATTGCAGCCAGTCTTCACAATTGTTAATGTTTAACATGTCCGGCTAAAAGCGGGCATCTTGTTGCTGTTACTCCGCAGGAGAATGGGGTTTCTCTCATCGAAATGCCTAAACCACCATCATGCCGATAGAAGAGACGAGCCTAACATAATGGGAAAGATGATGCCGCCCAGTCAAACTAAACCAAACCAACAGCCAAGAACTTGCAGATAAATAATACCGGTACCATTTTATTTTTCAAACCGCAGAGCTCTGTGTAATTCTAAATGTAATAATATCTATCTAAGTTAGCTAACTTTCTTTTAAAATAATGATAAAGCTAAAATGTAATCAAAACTTAAAATCCATTTAATATTTTAAATGTGTCACTTGATATCAAAATTTAATGTGTTAAAGTTTAAATAATCTGACTTATTTATATTTTCCTTTCATTTAAAGTACATTATAAGTGTCTAATTTAAAGTTATATCACTGCGGTTGGGTCTATATTTCTTTGCTTATTTTATTTTAAATGCTTATTATATTTCATATGCCAATATTTCGAAACAGTGAGCACTTAATTTCATGTATATTTTAAGAAGATATTATTTGAAAATCTTCGCTTAATTTATTTATAGCCTCAACTTTCTGCGCTGTTTCGAAATCCTATTTTTTATTATTTAAATGATTTAATATGTGAAATGTGGCTCTGCTATAATCAACCATTTAAAAACTTAACCTTTTAGTTTTAATTAGAATTAAATTTAGCCTTGATCGTATTTATAAGTATATTTGACATTTAAATTCTTAAGTCTTCCATAGAAATATACTTTCCCTCCTTAAATATTTATTATCTATAAGTAACTGAATAGATCGAACATGTCAAAGTACAGATGTAGTAATATCCCCTTTTTGTAGCATAGACTTTATTACCAGGCTACACAAGAGTTGGTCCCAATTTGATAGAGCTAATATGCTATTAACTCGTATTTCATAGTATGAAATATACTATTCTTTGCTTGGCGGATGTGATATTATTTTATAAAAATATTCTCGTTTTGCTGCTATACGTAATATACGTATCTCAAGATGGAGCCACGGCATTGCCAGCACATCTTTTCTTATAGGGTAGAGCAGTAGCGAAGCCTGAGCCAAGGCCAGGTTAGCACATAAGACCCCCGCCATTCCTGAACACAATGTTCCTTTCCACGCAGCATTGCGATCGGTTACAGGGTACCGACGTTTGTCGCAAGAACCCTGAAGTTATTTCATCCATCCACAGAGCGACTTTTCCTATTATTGTTTACCTGTGCCATAGCGCATTGGTAAAATGTTATTTCAGCCAACTCTCCAACCTTAACCTAACGCTTTCAGCATTCTGAAATTTTCTCTCGAAAGCCATGTTCGACCGATCATTATTTGAGCTGGTTTATGAGCTCGTTATTAAATTATAGTGTATATTTTAGTAAATGAATTCATGATCAAAGTTTAATATAATTATTTATATACCAGCCACAAATGTAATAGGATTTGGCTTATCGAGATTTATAGGCATAACGTAGTGATTAATTATGTATCAATTGTAAACAATTCCTAAGATGGGCACATGTTAAACTCATCTATGAAATTTAATGATTACTTATGTAAAGTGATTTTGAATTACCAAATGTTTGTGCATTCTACGCTGAATGCTATTGTAAATAAGTGATATATAGCTATGAGTTGTAAATAAATATATAATTAATTTAATGTATTTCATTCTCTGTTTCGTTATTGATCTAATTCAATCCAATTCTAATTATCATTTATAGTCTATATATGTGAAAACTATGCATTAAGTTAAATTAAATTTAGTGATATTTTAGTCAATTAAGAATCTCTCTTTTAATTATCAGAGTCTCATTGCTTTTCCGTGACCTATGTCAGCCATGTGGAAAGAGGTATACTACATGTAATTTCAAGGTGGTCATTCGTAGGGTCTTGAGTCTTGGAATCCTGGCTTACGAGTTGAAGTGTGGTCGGACTCGAGATGTCACAGTCCTAGTCTGGTCAGCTTCAGTCTCTTTTGCTTGGATTCTGAATTCTGTTACGCGGATGTACAAACTTGACTGTTACAATATATATATATATATATTATGCCGGTCAAAATTGTGTATTCATGCAACAAGATCAATAATCCAAGCAAAAGTACCTTGAATCCAACCATGCATAAGATACATATGTCAGGACAAGGATGAATCCTAACCTATTTGCTTAAATTATTGCCTCTGTGACTAATGGATAACGTTTGTGATGACACTAGCAGTGCTTGGTTTTATTCCGTTTCAGCTGGAGGTCATGGTTCACATAGAGACTCAAAATAATAAAAGGGTTTATATGAAAAATCAATGATTTAAAGGATTCTGACGATTGCAGAATGGTACAGATATGATTTGATCAATTACTAATGGTTTGAACCGTAATAATGATAATTCCTTATGGCAACATTATAAAGAAGTGAATTTAAATCAAGGAAATATTTAAATAAATAGATTAATTAACCTTAGAGATTGGGAGTGATGAGAAACTAAGCTTATTTAAAATAACAACACTATAGGAATTTATTAAGGAATTTAGTATAAAATAAGTTAAGTCTTTGTTTATACAACTTGGTGATTTTATTTAATTCGTTTAATGTGGCTTTGACAAACAATGTAAAAGTTTGTTAATTGGTCAGCCAAAACCAATCAGCCATAAAATATTATTAGCCCTTTTAAAAGATTATAAATAAATCTATTTATATATATATATATATATATATATATATATATATATATATATATATATATATATATATATATATATATATATATATATATATTACAAGATATGAAAGATGTGCATTTAAAATACTATTACATTTAAAATCATTTGTATATAATGAGTGTGGGAAGCAAAATAGTTCTTAAATAAATAATTGACAATTATGCAATCAGATTTAATTAATTAACGAAATTGGTTTGTGAAGGACATGCCATCATGTCAGAGAGCATTTCAGGTTTGCTAAATAAAAATATAAAATGATGAAGAAGGCAGTATGCTATTATCGATTACAACTAAAATAAATGAGGTGGCTTTGCTAAAAGAAATTCTTGATATATACAGGTAGATTAGAGAAATGTTGGCCCTCTATCCAAAGCATGTCTCTGAATAACAATAAAATATTTTGATGTACTGGACTTCCCAAATACATATTAATGACAATGCCTGAAAATGTATCCCTTGGTATGAACTATGACTACTTTGAGGGAGAGTAAAAGATTGGACTGGTCAGTTAAATTTTTGAAGGTTCTAAGAGGTTTGTAGCAAAGCAAGAATAGCAATAAATGAATGGTTGTAGCTATAAATACATAATGCCTTAGACATATATAGTAGATAATGTATCAATAACAAAATTAATAACTTAATTTCTAATTAAACTATCTCCCTGCAATAATGGAAGGTCCCAGAAACATTAGGCCTTTACTAAATGGATCATAATTTACAATACCAAAGGATGGCAAGAATTAAAACTAAAATATAAATTGCTTTCCACACTTCCAAATATTTAATTTATTAATAAGTTATTAAATAGCTCATCATTGAAGATTGTAAAATAAATCAATCTTTTAATTAACATAAACAAACTGGGTATTAAATCTCAAATTTACTTCTGGTGAATTTTAAACATATATCATAATAAATTGTAAAGCATAATTTTAATATTTTCTGACAACTAAAATATATGTATGAAATATATATACTGATAAAATTCTATGATAAATTTTACTTAATTGATTCACTAAAATTATTTATTCTTTCAGAAATAATTACAGTGCTATTTTAAATTGGAGGCAATAGTAAGATACTTTTAAAATAATTTCAATCATTCAAATACATTTATATATGATGTACAAAACTAAATGAGCTTTCTATTAATTAATTTACAGGAAGTCTCTTGTAATGATTTTTAAGTTAGAGAAAATAACAGGGGAAGGATTTAAAGTTAATAGCTCATTGAATTTTGTATTTGGCAATTTCAGTAAGTCAAATAATCTAAACAAACCGACAAAAATTAATTTAATTTGCTGCATCAAAATAATGTAAGATTTTATGAGAATTGATATTTTAAATTGAATAAAATTAAAAGATGCATTTTAAACCAAGCTGTATAAACATTACACAGATATAAAATATAAATTAATATAGGTTTTGAAAACAAGTAAAATAAAATCAATGGCTTGCAGCGAATTGGACGTTACCTCAGAATCAATCAGTTAATACATGCAGTTAATACAATCAGATCATTTCAGGCTTCCTCGATGCAGACAGTCTCTGGCTAGATGTTTAAAGCACTGGAATGGCATGGATGGACTGGTGGAACAGACCTCTTTGAAGCAAATGACTGATCTTTTCACCCTGTTATTTCTTTAGGCATGATATATATATATATATATAGATTAATCACTTTTCTTCAGTAAACTCAATAATAATTCCCTAATCAAAATTTCCACTATTTATGTATTCTGGTCTTATCTACAGGACTCAATCTATACTGACCACCAATTGTAATTGCTCTAAGCAGTTGTGTGAGGTTGGTGCCTGCTTTGGAGGGAAAATATATAACTCTGCATGAACATGCCCCAAGGGTTGATTTGCTAATTAAAAAAAACAACAACAAGCACATTAAGTTTATCAGTCATTGTACTAACAAAATCTGATTAATTAAGGTTTAGATTAACAAAAATGTAGATTTTATTCAGAAAAATTTTAGGAATTTGGTACAATGACTTTCAAACATATTTGACATAAACTAAAGCAGAAATTTACAAAACATTTCATACAAATCTTACATTGTTTAAATAATTGATTCTCAAATGTACATTGATTAAAAGATAAATATAAAATGTTACCAACTGATTTATTGAAGAAAATGAACTTTAATAAAGTATTTGAAATATTTGTAACATTTTATAGATATCTAGAATTCAATTCAATTTAATAAAATAAACACAATATACATTTTTACAAATATTATAAATAAATAAAATATTATAAACGGTTAGTTAATCATAAAATACAAATTAATCAAAAGATTATAATAATTATAAATATACTACCACCTAATATAAGATGGGTGTCAGTTAATAAAGATTGGGTTCAAACCCAGACTAGTGCTGATGACATTGTAACTAGGAGAAGCAGAAATATGTACTAAATTTCCAGCTTGATATCCCTCGAGTTTGGGAAAACAAAAAAACAAAAAAACTTTTTACTTGGGCATTCAGTGACAATAGAGGCTGACAAAGGGTTTTCTGACCAAGGTTTATTATATAATTATTGGAATGGTAACTGTGTTGAGTTCTGCAAGCCTTTAGTTTCTACTAAATTTATTATTCTGCTGAAATTACAATTTTTTAAACTATCATGTTATTAAACGATTTATTTTCTTAGCAATTCTTTCTTATCTTCCTCATTCTACTAACTTTAGTCTTCTTACTTCATTTAGTTACTATTAGATAATAGTCCTTAGATATGATTTATATATCAACCGTCCAGCATTGTAAGCAATATGTATTTCAATTATATGGGGTCATACACAAAGGGTCTCACATTTTGAAAATAATTTAAAGTTTCCCTGGATCTGGATGTATATCATAGCATGGTTTTAAATGGCAAGCATTAAAAGTCTCTTTTTGTTCATTAAAAATTTATTTGCTTATTCCATCATCAGCTAGACTAAAGGGACTGTTTTTATGTTTGCGATGTTTATCTTTGTGTTTTTTCTCTTTTTTCTTGCTCTACTGTTTATCATATTTATCTTGACCTTTTGTCATATTGTGTGCTATTTTCCTGATTATTTCTGAAAGCAGTATCTCTCTTTTTTCAATTGTTTCCAAATTACTATTTAATTCTAGTATATTATCTTTTGCAACATCATCTTTCAATCTTTCTAATGGAATTTCATTTTTATTTGAATTTCCTATTACATTATCATTTATTTTGGGAATTTCTGAGATAGGTTTATCTTCTAATATATTTATTTTGTATTCTTTTTTATTTACTTCCACATCTATAGACTTCTCAATGTTCTCAACTATTTTTTGTTGTTCAAGAGGTTCTGGAATGATTTCTACATTCTTTTCCATGTTTTCTGTATTGATTTCAGCATCTATTGTAGTCCCTGAAACGATTTTTACTTTTTTTGGTATCTCCATATTAATATTACAATCATCAATATTTACAGTATTAATTTTAGACTCTTCAATGATTTTAACCTTGATTTTAGACTCTTTCGTAATTTTTAAATCAATTTTAGATTTTATTAAATCAGCTTATGACTCATAAGCAGTTTTTGTATCCATTTTAAATTCTGTTTCTGTGTTTGATACTATTGCAGTCTCAGATTCTGTATATATTGCTTCTTTTGTTGCAATTTTAGAGATATATTCCACAATTAGAAGTTTTCCTGAAGGTGAACTGACAACTTCAATAACATCCTTTGTAACGTCAATTTCTTCCTTTTTAACACTTACAAGTTTTGCTTCATCAGTAATTGGATATTCAACTGGTGATTCTTTTAAAATATCTTTGGCTGCAAGTTCTAAAGTTTCTTTAACTTGGTTTAATTCAACAATATTCTCCATATCTCCTTCTGTTTTAAAAGGTTCTTCCACTAAAAGATCCTTTTCAATCATTTCTGTCATCTTTTGAATATCAGCTTGTAACATTTCTTCTTCTACAACCCCTGAATCAATTCTTTGCTCAAACAGTTTAGGTATAATAATATCAGATTCTTCCTTTGTAATTATACTTCTTGCTGGCTTTGTCTCTGGCTTTGGTTCAATAGATTCAGCAACTTCTTCTGCACTTACTACTTCTTTAGGTGAAATTACAATTCCGGTTATTTCTTCTTGAGATTCTATTTGTGGAGGCAGTTCTTCCCCATCTTTCTTCATCTCTGTCCTTTGGTATATTTTTTTATTTCTTGAATTGTTCTCTCTGCCCTCATTCGGCTTGACTCCTGATTAATTTGGATCATCTTCATCATACTCTGGAGCATGGCAATCACATTTTTATCTTCTGAAATTTGTTCATGTTTTTTTCTTTCACTGGGATGCCGGTATCAACATCTTCACTTTCCTTTTTTTTAGGCTGTTATCTATTTGGATTTCTAAAAGTTTAATACAATAATGGTAATAATGCTGATCTTAGGATTCAAAGTTATTTTACTGGCACTATGGCTCACTGAAACTTTAATACAATCTTGACCAATTAGTATGCAAACGTATTTTTTATATTGGAATTTATATAATCACTAATTCGAACATTTTCTTCCCTTACTCTGTCCCCTCTTCCCATCATGTTTTACTGACTGTGTCCTTTCTGACCTGCCATACTAAGTTACAGACTGTTTTAAGCTGGATAATTAAATAATTGTTTCAACTTCAACAAAAAAAATTTACTTTATCATGAGAATGACTGATTTGTTATTGTTTTTTTTTTTGATTCTAGATGGCCACCCTTGCCTCTGAAATGGACTTAAACAATCATTATTTTCAAAATTTAATACATAATCTTGTTGTTATGAATATTACATTGCTTACAATTTTATTACATATTACACCAGTTATAAAATTATTCACTCTCCAAATCTCATATATATATATATATATATATATATAAAAGTTTGTTGCCAAGAATTACCATGGTTCTTTCTTTCTTTATTTATTTTTGAACTTGATAACGAATTTATAATGGTAATAGGTACTCTATTCCCTACACCAGGGTGCCAGTTATCAAGGTCAGCACTAATATAACACTTACAGATAGCTCTACTATATAATAAAAACAGGTATATATATATATATTAAAATACCTATGTACTTTTTATCGATTGTTAACACAGTGTGCCCATATGAATAAACATTAAATACATCTTGTTACCACCTTTTACATATAAGGCTTATGGATGTAGTACATGGGCTTTAACATTTTTTAAACACCTAAAAACACAAAACAAATTCATGTGTGCATGTAACCAGATACAAAAAAAAATTATCCATATGGTTGGAATACATGGGTTTAAAAAAAAAAAAACGTTTACAATATGGTTAAAAAGTCAGGTACCATAGCTAGCAAAGTTTTACATTTATAGTTATAATCTTTGTATTTAAAAGAAAACTTTTCACACAACATGTTATGGTTGAAAAACTCAGTCTTTGATTTTTGACACTCATGAAAAAAAACTTTACATCACTTTGACCTTACTTTATGATTTATTTTAAATAGTTTGAGTTTGGTATAAATCTATCATTAAGAGAAAACATTTTCCTAAACTTAAGGGCACACACGTAAATTATTACATGTCACTATGGATTCAAACTCAAGTGAACTAAACCAATTTTTAAATATATTGGTCGAATATATACAACTGTATCTATGAAATATCATTTGGGGATATGAATATTTGTTCAACTGTCAAATTCAGAAAAAAAAAATGTACATCTATATTGTAGGAGTATATATATATATATACTCATACATACTCATATATTTATGTAATCAATATGTATAGATTATATTTACATTATTATTATACTTATGAAAATAATATAAAGTTACTATTTTTCATTCTTTAAAATGAAAAATGACGTTGTTGACAAAAGACTGTTGACAAGGTGATAAATGACCTCTGGGTTCACAGTTTATCGAATTAAAGGAAGTGAAATTAACTTAGTGTTTTAAGATCTAATTGTTATTGCAACAATGAGAATGGGTATGCTTCAGCGAGCTGATGGAGTGAGACATGAAATAATTCTTCTATTCTTGTATTTAGAAGAATAATGATTCTATTTTTATCAGCTATATTTTCATAAAAACTTTTACTATGTTTGATTACAAATAACAGTGTAATTTGAACTTTATATTTTAAACAATTTAATACTCATTAAAAGAAGTTTCTTATACTTGTTCAACGAAAGTAATCTAAATATATTTTCATGTTTTATAGAAAAAATTGTTTGAATTACGTTTTAAAATTTAAATAGCATTTTAAAAAAAAAGAACATGTGTATACTAACTTCATTCAAATTTAATGTACTTTACATTATAAAGAAAATGCAGAGTGGCTAAAACACAAATATTTATCATGGTATAGATAAAATGCACTTTCCTAATCAAACATATATATATGTGGGAATAACATCGTTGCCAAATGCTTTAGAATTATAAAGAAATTAGATCTTCAAAATGGAATTATGAATGCCTTAAAATTATAAAAATTAGATCTTCAAAATGGAATTATAAATATTAATGAAGGAACTTTATATTAAGAAGATGAATATAAAGAGGAAACTAAATGTCAACTTAGGATATCCTAATATTATTCTCTTTAATGTTTAACAACAAAGGAATCAAAAAACTGCATCTTCGAAGGATTTTCATTCTCCCGAGGAACATTAACTTTTATAAATGCCATTTGGGATTTTTGAAAATTATAATTAGGAAAAGCTAATTTCATTTTCTTTATCATCGTATTCATTTTATTATAAAAATGAATAATAAAAGAGAATTAATAATTTAGAATATTTTTGTTTTTATTTATGATTAATAAAGATTTAAATATCGGTTAATAAATGTTAATTTTGGGAACGGGATAATGTGAACTTAGAGGTAAGATATTAAACTATTTTTGAATCCACATATTATTTTCCATGACATAACACTACATTGTTTATACTAATCAAAATAGACTAATAAATGTAATGTGTGATAAAGAAATAAATGATTAACATTGTTGTGAAGTATATATTTTTATATTAATAAATATAACTTGACTGACAATCATTTTAACGAATGAAGGTGTTATATACAAATAATTGGATTATTATTTGTATTATCTAATTAGTGTAAATTAGCATTAATATAATTGTCGAAATATTAGGATACTTATATTTTAAATACATTGTAAAATCACGTAGTGTTATAGGTTTAGAAAATATATCTACCGTAAGCAAAGAGTATGTTTATATTTTTAATATAAGGAGGTAGATATATAAATATTTTTTTATATATATTGTTAAATTTAAATTATTTAAGTGTTAAATAAATAAGTATGTTTTTTTATATTAAATGAAGTCTTCAATTTTGTTTTATTTGAATTAAAGAGTTAGTGAGATTCGTTGTTAATATTAATTTAAAATATTGATAGGAACCCTTGAAGAGAGTAAAGTGTTAAACTTCCCTGAGTTCGAAATCTGAGCATAACGGTAAAGTTAATTAAGGTGAAAATTGATTCGATGTGGTTGGATATAATTTTTTTTTTTTAAATAATAAATTAGTTATTGGGAACAAATATAGTTTTATATCAAAATTAAATCACGTCATTCGTGGCATCCTATATGAAGACCTTAAATCTGACTATAGTGAGATGCGACTCCTTAACTTATCTTGTTGAGAGGGGGCATACCTTTACATATGGCGCATCCAAGTGAGGCTCTGAATTATATATACCGTTACAATATATTGGGAAAAAGTTTTTCAAGCTTTTATCCTTGAGATCCAATACAACTTTTCCACATATATGTGCTCCCAAAAATATATATATAGTAATGCAATACATATAAAATTTTCAAACACATCTGTTCCTGCACATCGCACATACACACCCATGTACATATATATGCATCGCTACATATACAAGTACTTAGATTTTACACACACATCCATCTATATACATTACATAATACTACACACCATTGGAAAAGAGAAGGAAAAACTTTGGAGAAAAAGTTGAAAAAAAAGAAAAATCCATACACGTGTCAAATTCTTTACACTTTGCTTTAAAATAATCACAACATTATATGCTCAATTAACAAGAAAAAAAAATTTCTATACAAATATTTCCGTTCTTAGCAAACATGGGAGAAAAGTAGAAGAAAAAATAAATTTTATTTAACAAAACTCTGGACGTTAAAAAAAAAACTTACATATACATTAATATAGTAGTTCAAACTACTTTCATATTTTATACAATCCATTTAACCATATGAGTTTTCACTTTTAATTAATCTGTTTATCAAAAAAAAAATTACAGACTATGGATGGAAAACATGGTATTCCTCTTTAATTTATTAACAAACAGTATTTGATTTTATAAAATCAATATGACAAAACTAAATCATTTTATATTCTGGAAAATTATGTATATATTAAATTATATATAGCAAATTATACACATATAGCTAATGAATTATTCAGGGTGTGGGAATAATTAACAGGCCCCATGATTTGGGCATCCAAACTCGGAAAAAAAAATGCAGCCTCTGTGCCGGTCAAAATAGTTTATTCATTCAACAAGACCAATAATCCAAGCAAAAGTACCTTGAATCCAACCATGCACAAGATACATATGTCAGGACAAGGATGAATCCTAACCTATTTGCTTAAATTATTGCCTCTCTGACTAATGGATAACGTTTGTGATGACACTAGCAGTACTTGGTTTTATTCCGTCCCAGCTGGAGGTCATGGTTCACATAGAGACTCAAAATAATAAAAGGGTTTATATGAAAAATCAATGATTTAATGGATTCTGACGATTGCAGAATGGTACAGATATGATTTGATCGATTACTAATGGTTTGAACCGTAATAATGATAATTCTTTATGGCAACATTATAAGGAAGTGAATTTAAATCAAGGAAATATTTAAATAAATAGATTAATTAACCTTAGAGATTGGGAGTGATGACAAACTAAGCTTATTTAAAATAACAACATTATAGGAATTTATTAAGGAATTTAATACAAAATAAGTTAAGTCTTTGTTTATACAACTTGGTGATTTTATTTAATTCGTTTTGATGCGGCTTTGACAAACAATGTAAAAGTTTGTTAATTGGTCAGCCAAAACCAATCAGCAATAAAATATTATTAGCCCTTTTAAAAGATTATAAATAAATCTATTTTATATATATTACAATATATGAAAGATGTGCATTTAAAATACTATTACATTTAAAATCATTTGTATATAATGAGTGTGGGAAGCAAAATAGTTCTTGAATAAATAATTGACAATTATACAGTCAGATTTAATTAATTAACGAAATTGGTTTGTGAAGGACGTGCCATCATGTCAGAGAGCACTTCAGGTTTGCTAAATAAAAATATGAAATGATGAAGAAGGCAGTATGCTATTATAGATTACAACAAAAATAAATGAGGTGGCTTTGCTAAAAGAAATTCCTGATATGTACAGGTAGATAAGAGAAATGTTGACCCTCTAGCCAAAGCATGTCTCTGAATAATAATAAAATATTTTTGATGTACTGGACTTCCCAAATACATATTAATGACAATGCCTGAAAATGGATCCCTTGGTATGAACTATGACTACTTTGAGGGAGAGTAAAAGATTGGACTGGTCAGTTAAATTTTCGAAGGTTCTAAGAGGTTTGTATCAAAGCAAGAATAGCAATAAATGAATGGTTGTAGCTATAAATACATAATGCCTTAGACATGTATAGTAGATAATGTATCACTAACAAAATTAATAACTTAATTTCTAATTAAACTATCTCCCTCCAATAATGGAAGGTCCCAGAAATTTTAGGCCTTTACTAAATGGTTCATAATTTACAATACAAAAGGATGGCAAGAATTAAAACTAAAATATAAATTGCTTTCCACACTTCCAAATATTTCATTTACTAATAAGTTATTAAATAGCTCATCGTTGAAGATTGTAAAATAAATCAGTCTTTTAATTAACATAAACAAACTGGGTATTAAATCTCAAATTCACTTCTGGTGAATTTTAAACATATATCATAATAAATTGTAAATTATAATTTTATTATTTTCTGACAAATAAAATATATGTATGAAATATATATACTGATATATATATATATATATATTTATATACATATATATATATTTTATATATATACTGATAAAATTTGATGATAAATTTTACTTAATTGATTCACAAAAATTATTTATTCTTTCAGAAATAATTACAGGGCTATTTTAAATTGGAGGTAATATTAAGATACTTTTAAAATAATTTCAATCATTCAAATAAATTTATATATGATGTACAAAACTAAATGAGCTTTCTATTAATTAATTTATGGAAAGTCTCTTGTAATGATTTTTAAGTTAAAAAAATAACAGGGGAAGGATTTAAAGTTAATAGCTCATTGAATTTTGTATATGGCAATTTCAGTAAGTCAAATAATCTAAACAAACCGACAAAAATTAATTTAATTAGCCGCATCAAAATAATGTAAGATTTATGACAATTGATATTTTAAATTGAATAAAATTAAAAGACCCATTGTAAACCAAGCTGTATAAACATTACACAGACATAAAATATAAATTAATATAGATTTTGAAAACAAGTAAAATAAAATCAATGGCTTGCAGCGAATTGGATGTTACCTCAGAATCAAATCGGTTAATACATGCAGTTAATACAGTCAGATCATTTCAGGCTTCCTTGACACAGACAGTCTCTGGCTAGATGTTTAAAGTACTGGAATGGCATGGATGGGCTAGTGGAACAGACCTCTGAGAAGCAAACGACTGATCTTTTCACCCCATAATTTCTTTAGGCACTATATATATATATATATATATTAATCACTTCTCTTTATATACTATATATATATATATATATATTAATCACTTCTCTTCAATAAACTCAATAATAATTCCCTAATCAAATTTTCTACTATTTATGTGTTCTGGTCTTATCTACAAGATTCAATTTATACTGACCGCCAATTGTAATTACTCTAAGCAGTGCTGTGAGGTTGGTTCCTGCTTTGGAGGAAAAATGTATAACTCTGCATGAACATGCCCCAAGGATTGATTTGCTAATTAAAAAACAACAATAAGCACATTATGTTTATCAGTCATTGTACTAACAAAATCTGATTAATTAAGGTTTAGATTAACAAAAATGTAGATTTTATTTAGAGAAATTTTAGGAATTTGGTACAATGACTTTCAAACATATTTGACATAAACTAAAGCAGAAATTTACAAAACATTTCATACAAATCTTACATTGTTTAAATAATTGATTCTCAAATGTACATTGCGTAAAAGATAAATATAAAATGTTACCAACTGATTTATTGAAGAAAATGAACTTTAATAAAGAATTTGAAATATTTGTAACATTTTATAGATATCTAGGATTCAATTCAATTTAATAAAATAAACACAATATACATTTTTACAAATATTATAAATAAATAAAATATTATAAAAGGTTAGTTAATCATAAAATACAAATTAATCAAAAGATTATAATAATTATAAATATACTACCACCTAATATGAGATGGGTGTCAGTTAATAAGGATTGGGTTCAAACCCAGACCAGTGCTGATGACATTGGCACTAGGTGAAGCAGCAATATGTACTATATTTCCAGCTTTAATATATATATATATATATTGTTCCATGCGTGTTTGATGTGGTCAAACACAAGATAATGTTAAACAAATTAATGGCCGAAATTACGTAAAAATTCATTAAGTGGGGGGGGGGAGGAGTTATACGAGTTATATAATCAAACTTGTTATAAATTAAGAGAGAGAACTGTGGCTATAACATAACTCACACACGTATATGAGTAAAGCTAATAACTTAGAAATATGTACCTGTAATTTTGATTTTTTTTTTTTTTTTTTTAAAAAATGCCAAAATGTATTTATAATTTTAAAAAATTTTGTTTGTTAAAGAAAAGACATTTATTTAACAAATTCTGATTCTGTATTTATTTATTTTTTGAGTGTTTGCAACCAATGTGTAAAGGAAAATTTGAAATATTACTATTTTAAAATAAGTTAAAAATAATTTCAAGATCGAAGTTTTAGTAGTTGTTTTTCTCTTCAGTTGCATTTGAGCAAAAAAGGGGGTTATTTTCTTAAATTTAAGAAAAGCCTAAAGGCACTCTGGTTTCCTATCCATTCTAAAATAATTCCAACTGGATAAAGAGAACTTGATTAAACTTATGATAATACGGGGAGAGAGGAATGTCCAATTTAAGTGAAATATTTTTTTTAAAAACTTTGATTGTGCTAATGAAAGTAAAAAATGAAAATGATGTTATCATTCATTAAAATTTTTATTAGTGATAGTGTGATATGAATGGAAATAAAAAACTATTTGGAAATAAAATTCTTCAGAGCACTTAGGCAATTGCATTGCAATGTCTCGTAAACAATTAAAAAAAAAACAATTAGTAAAATAAAAAAGATTTTATTAGTTTTTTTCTTTCTTGGAGAGGATACCTGAACTGAGGGTATATAGAGGATACAGAGAGATCTGTTCTGTAGTTTTGAGAGGCAGTTCATTTTTGTTTTTCAAAGGCAAACCTTATTAGGACCCTAATTCTAATTTTTATTGTTAAGCTAATGCTGTTTTTGGAACAATGCAAAGTCTTGCAATCTTTTGATTAAGCATGCTTATTCTGATACATTCTAATCCGTGGGATTTACTCTAATTAAAAAAATCATTCAGACATTCTGAACCAATAGACACTAATTCATGCAGTCACTCGAAAAACTATTTGAGCAATTAACCAGTCAGTAGTCAATGATTTAAAAATCGGAATATTAAGTAGTGTAGAGTAAATGTCAGTTATCTAGCTAACTATTGGAAAGCTAAATGATGAGCAGATGATTATTCCACCGTATACTCAGTTAATGCCTATGGAAGATCAATTGCAACATGCCAGTGAAGCCAGCAATTAACCCAGAGTTCATAAAACAAGAAAAGACTGTTTATAGTGTGTAATATCCATTGTCCAGCATAAAGATGCAAATCAAGCACTTTCCTGTATGTAGAATGATTATGGGGTAGAAGCCCACTTCAGCACATCTGTCCAGCTTTGCTCCTGCCATCCCAAACAAAATGTAAACACTGAGATTCAAACACCAAGCAATGATGATGAATTATATTGACCTGTGCCACAGTCAATTCCAGCCCTTGCTGCAGTAAAGGAATAGATGTCTGTCACCCTCAAAACCCATAGAAGTATGAAGCTTATAGACATTATTTGGTACACTATTTTTGTGTTTATTTTATTTTATATTTAATATACATTTCATAAATACGTATCTTATGTACATACGTACATAAACACACCTTTTACGTAACTTGTTATTTTTTTTCTTTTTGCTTAATGCATATGTGTGAGTTTATAATCCACAGATCACTATCTCTCACGTATTAGTTATTTAATCCATTTTTTCTTATTAAGAAAGAAATTTTCCTTTATTTAGTCTAATTATTGCTTTATCAAGTATTTTTTTATGTTTATAATTTTGTTTTAAAATGATTTATGTAGTGTGTAATATTTGTTTGTATATTTAATCAATCTGGGGATGTTAATTTTGTATTCATATTATAAATGGTATGGGATAATGGGCTAATACAATATTTATATTATAATGCTAACATGACTACTGCCATATATTTTTATTCTCTTTATCATTTACGTTTTCTAACATATTATTAATTAATTGTGTGAGTTTTCCGATCCCCATTCTTTTAACTGAGAATAGAGTATGCTGAGCTAGCAAATGGGACATCATCTTACCGGGTCTTAAATCTTTATTTATCAAGAGAATACTTGTTTATTTTTTTTTTTTGAATAATCATTTATATTCATATATACCCAATAATATTTGAACTTGCAAGAGGAGAATTAATTTTTCTTATGTGAGTGGCGCGAGGGGTTGATTTAGAGTCATCCCCCAAAAATGTGTAAGATTCAACCTTTTTATAAGTATCTTTTGTGTCCGTAATAATGTTATGGTAAAGTATTTAAATTTCTCCTTATTCCGGCATGACACCATATTTCTTTTCATGTTCAATTTGTGCGCATGCTTATATTAACGGAGTATATATATATATATATATATAATATACAAATCAATATATATATATCAATATATATATATATATATATATGAGCTGCACCCAATATATTTTGATTTTAATAAAAGGAATTAATAATAAAGAGTAATAAAAATATTACAGGTTAAATTTTATGTTATCCTGTTAGGTGCACATCTCAAACATATATGTAAAATTGATATACATGAATATAGGAGGTGGATGGAACATAAGGTTTATACATGGATTAGTAATTTGATAAGTATGAAGGGGACCATGAAGCTCAATCATTAATTAGTATTGACTGCCTCTTGTTCATATATTTACAAGTGTTGATTGAAATATTTTAAATTTTCATCTATATAAAAATCTATGTCTGTCTTATAAATCTTATGCAATGAAGAATAATAAAATTAATTATGTTTGGTTATTGATTTAATATGAATCAATCAAATGCAAATATTTTATTACACTATCATATTTTATTTTACTCCAAAGTTTATTTGGAGACTTAACAGCTTAAAACTAAGGCAATATTTATATATACATGAGAAAATGATTAGATAGATAGATAGATAGATAGATAGATAGATAGATAGATAGATAGATAGATAGATAGATAGATAGATAGATAGATAGATAGATAGATAGATAGATAGATAGATAGATAGATAGATAGATAGATAGATAGATAGATAGATAGATAGATAGATAGATAGATAGATAGATAGATAGATAGATAGATAGATAGATAGATAGATAGATAGATAGATAGATAGATAGATAGATAGATAGATAGATAGATAGATAGATAGACAGATAGACAGATAGACAGATAGATAGATAGATAGATAGATAGATAGATAGATAGATAGATAGATAGATAGATAGATAGATAGATAGATAGATAGATAGATAGATAGATAGATAGATAGATAGATAGATAGATAGATAGATAGATAGATAGATAGATAGATAGATAGATAGATAGATAGATAGATAGATAGATAGATAGATAGATAGATAGATAGATAGATAGATAGATAGATAGATAGATAGATAGATAGATAGATAGATAGATAGATAGATAGGCAAAA
This sequence comes from Epiperipatus broadwayi, assembly GCA_028023455.1. NCBI lineage: Eukaryota > Metazoa > Onychophora > Udeonychophora > Euonychophora > Peripatidae > Epiperipatus > Epiperipatus broadwayi. The sequence continues at coordinate 37,681 of JAQFVV010000133.1, read as the reverse complement.
GTGATAAAATTTAAAGCACAAACAAAATATTGAAGTACACATTTAGTCAATAAATATTTACAATGAATTTATTTGTTTTTGTTTTTTTTTTTAAATGATATTTTTTAAAACTATATACATTTTTTTTTTCAAATTCATTTGAGATGTTTTGTTTGTATTATATAATTATGAATATAATTACCTGTAGTTAAATGTGTAAATAGTTCAGGCAGTACATCATCTAAAAACAAAAATAATATCAAACATGAATACACAAAAGGAAAATATGCATTTTTTTCCTATTTTATAGATTAACCAAAATATATCAATAAGTCAACCATTTTAAGCAATGCCACCAAAAATGTATACAAAATATTCACATTTCATGTGGAACTACATGAACAAATTAATTATATTTAAGTCTCTACATCAATTTATCTTGTATTAAAGAGAATATTTGCAAATATACAAAAAAATATGACTTACCAATTACTTGCATAATATTACAAACAACTTGAAATATCACAATTTAATGACAGAAGCAAAACTGGATTTAATTTTTTTTAGATCATAAGCAAACAAAAAATTAAGGTTCCTTCTTCATTTTTTTTCATGGTATAAAAAAAAACACATGACTATTTATACAAGTTATTAATACAAACAAAACCTTTATGAAATTATTTAACTTCTAGATTTGTACAATATGAATTAAACAACACATAAAATAAAAACATACAAATATGTTTAACATAAACATTTTTCCCTGTTCAACTTTTTTTTCAAATTTAGAGTCCCCCTCAAAGTTGAATCCCCAAGCTTTAGCCTATTTAGCTTAATAGTAACTTCTTAAACAAAGCAAGAGTTGTACACTACTAATGTTAAATATATATTATGCACTATTTTATGTAGACGCACACACACACATATATATATATATATATATATATATATATATATATATATATATTAAAAAAGTAATAGTTCATTGATTTTATAAAATATTGATTATTTTAGAATTGTCAAATATGTTAGCCTGTCCTTAAAATTATTATAAACACATAAAAAATATAAAAGCAATTCATGATCGATTTTTTTTAATTTTATTTTTATCTTTTAAAAAGTAATTGCGATTTATTCTCTTTTATTATTATTTTTTTAAATAATATAATTTACCTGTTAAATTTAAAATCATACCATAAAATTATTTAAAAAATTTAAGATACATTTTTTTTTTTTACTTTTAATAAAAGTGATATTGTGTCTATGTACATAATTTAAACAACAATATGTAGATAGCAGATATTTTCATGTGTGTACATATATAGGTGCATGATTTGGGGGTTTTGTGCAAATTTGAGATTATATACAAATTTTAAAATTACAAATATTTTATAGATATTTGTGTTCAAAAATATACTATTTGTAATAGCATTTTAAAATAAACAATGTTTATTTTTATTATTTTAAAACAAAAAAAAAATGAAAGTCGTTATCATTTTGTTGAAAATTTATGAAAAGGCATTCTTTTTAGAATTTTGAATTATTCATATATATTAAGGCTATAACCCAAAGAATATGCACCTAGATGCGACAGTAGGGTCCTCTACTAATCTTAACACAAAATTAATTATTTTAAAAGAGAAGAGTATATAATTTCGATAATCGCTCAATTTAAAATGAAAGGGTAAATTTTGAGTTTATCCAGAAAATTTTTTATCGAAGAATAATGAGTAGAAACTACATCAATAAAAAAATAATATAAATAGCCCCTGTCCTAACTTCAGACATTCCTTTTTATTATTATTCTGTTTGAATACATTAGTAAGTTCTACATTTTGTAATATATATATATATATTATTTTTATTTTAAAAACGCAATATATATATATATATATATATATATATATATATATATATATATATATATATATATATCAAGTACTTGTAGAATACTAATATGCTATGGATAAATTAATAATCATTTCAGCAAATGGAATAATTAATAAAGTTTAACCATGGAAATTAATACCTATATTCATCATTATTTATAAATGTGTGCCATCAAACCAATAATTGACAAGGATATATAATAACTTCAAATAAGATAATAATCATTTTAATTACAGGATTAATGTGTTTTAATATCTTACCAGAAAATATTGATAATTATTTTAATAAATAAACTTTAAATATTCTAAAGAAATATATTTTTTCATTGAATTATTGTATTTTAAAACATTGGATTTTTTTTTAATGGATTTAAAATTTAATAAAAAAAAGAGTGAGTAGTTGAACTCTTGGGGCTAAATATTAGTCACTATTTATACATGATGTATGGTGTATTTATAATTTATTATGTGTAATTATTTGATTTTAAATTATTATAAAAAGGTTATTTAACATAGACTTATGTGTGGGTGAATATCTAAATGTGCACTTATCCAAAATGAATTCCCTATAATTTTAAATTTTATATTTAATAATTATAATAGATTTTATTTAGCAATTTATTTTCATTTCTTTGGTGAATTTTCAGTAGACATATTATAACAAGTTAATATTTTTTTTCCATATGATTTTATATATTGTCTATTTGAAATTAATAGATGAATAAATATTTTTTATGGTGTGAAATGTCCAGTACAACTTTATACATCAAACAAATAAATATTATATAATATCTTAATCTAAATGATTATAACAATTTCATTTATTTTATATTGTTCATTTTGTAAATAAATTATTATTATTATTTATTAAATCCGAATTATGAGTCTCTTTTAAAATAATAAACATCAAATCTAGCAATTATAATTTATAGTCTTATCATAAACAGGAACACACAAGGATCTAATTAACAAAGTAATGCAAATTCTTTTATTACAATAGAATCTAGTAATGATTAAAAATTGATCTAATATGTTCATAAACATTCATAGGTCTTGCAATAAAATTTTATATAACTTTTAAGCTATACACAAACACTTTTGAATACAATGTGGGTGTACGATAGTAACAGAATAATTATTTATGAATAAATAAATATATGAATACATTTTAAATATCATTGCAATATAGATTTTGAGATTGTTTTATCAATCCAGGCTGTTGAGTCTTTGCTCATTTTCTTTATTATAGATTTGATTCATTTAAGTACTATAGCATTATTAATTTTCGTTAGTATATATTGATTTTGTTACACATTTGTATTATGCAATTAAAGTTATTTAAAATTTTATCTGTCCATATGATCAACTTATTCTAATATAGGTTACACCAGTTATTGTATTAGTATTTAATGCTGAAAGACTAATTAAATCTTTTCTTAATTTGTACAATTTTATACTTAGCTTTTTCAAAAAGTTAAGACATTGATAAGGGCTAATATTTTCATGTTCAAATTGTATAATTTGATAATAATTTGACAATTAGAGAGGGGTCAAACAAATACAGTCTTTTTATTTCTCTTCTATTATTTTTAAACAGTTACAGATTTTGTCGTCCTTGATTTGAGTTTTTGAGAATCTCTTCCTCTTGTGCAAGACGTGATTATAAATCACTTTACTTGACGTTAGCATTAATATCACATATCTGTTTTGCATGTGGGCTAAAATAATGTATTAATTTTCACAGGTTTATTTTTGACTGTTTTAAATTACAGTATAGTCAAAAATTTTATCAAATCAAAAATAAACTAAATAGTTTGTTAGTTTTTATTTATATATAAAATCCTTGGTGTAAGAATTATTATTTAATAGCAATAGAATATCTCATTTCTTGGCACTTGGTTAGATTATAGATATAGTTTAGAATGTATATTTATAGATTGCTTGGGAATAATAATCCCTTTAAAACTCCTTACTTGACAAAGTTTTTGTCCAGGAAATGCTCTCAATAATAAAATATAATTTAATCAAACCAATGTTTTTTTTTTTTACCTTGTTGGTAATAATGTAAATCCGTAAGTTGATATATACATTTTTTTATTATTATTAAGTGTAATTATGCAAGTCATGAATCTAAAATTAGAGCGAGAGATGAGTATTTGAGATAAGTTTAGCATTATTCTTACAAGATTTAAAGATTCAAATCAAAACTTCAGAAAATTTAAAGCAAATTCTAATAAAAATATTGAAAAATTTAATAAAAATATTACTTAATTATAAAAGGTGAAGTGAGAAAATCTAATAAACATTTTAATGCGAAATTCGAAGATATTGATAAAAATTTTGGAGAAACAAAAGATAAATTTTACAGTAAATTCTATGCAACCAATGAGATATTTAAGGAACTCAGGTATAAATTATTATCTTGTTAAGAAAATCTGATGAAAATTCTGATCTAAAATTTAAAGAATTAAAGGCCAATTCAAAAATAGTTGAATATAAACTAGACATGGTTCAATAAAAAATTCATAAAAGATTCAAATTTTTATATAGCAAAAATGATCATGAAAGGGTCATCGAAAGTCATGATAAAATGAAAAAGGTGAGTGATTAATTTGACTGAAAAGTACAGTATGAAATAGACCATGATAAAAGAAAAGTCTGATATCAAAAGCATCATCATCATCAACTAATATTAATCCAATGAAAGTCTCTCCATGTTCACTCCATCGTCTCTGACCTTTAGCTTCTCTTCTCCACATAACCCATGCACAATTTCTTAATTCATTTATCCATTTCACATGTGGTCTCTTTCTGGGTCTTGTACATTATCTTGGAATACAATTTAAGATTTCAATTGTCCATTTATTATCATCACTTCTAGCAATATGTCCAGCGCAACTCCACTTCAGTCTTTTAATTTTTTCAATGAAGTCAGTAATACCTGTTTGTACTCTTACCCAAATATTGTGTTTTCAATCTTTTCCTGGTACTCCCAACATGCATCTCTCCATACGTTTTTGAGTGGTCTGACGTCTCTGCATTGCTCCTCTATTAAGTGTCCAAGTCTCAGATGCATAAGTAAGAACTGGTAAAACACATTTATTAAAAATATTTTTTCAAACACATAGAAAAATGTCCTTTTAAAATCAAGTTATTTCTACCACAAGCACTCCAACCAAGTTTAATTCTCTGATTAATTTCATCCATTATATTTTCATCTGTATTAATAATCCGACAAAGGTATTAGTAACTGTTAACTTTTTCTAACTAAATTATCATAATAAATCTTTACTTTCATATTTTGAGAAAATCAATTAAACATTTCTTTATTATTTTTAACATTTATCTTTAGTCCTACTTTCATCTGATAACTTCTGCAACATTTCCTGCAGCTCGGAAGCATTATTTGCAAAAACAACTACATCATCTGCGAAATCTAAATGACTTAAATAATCTCCATTTACTTTCACTCCTTTAGTTTCCCATTTTAATCCACAAAATACTTCTTGCAGCACTGCTGTAAAAAGTTTTGGAGATATGGAGTCACCTTGCCTTACACCTTTCTCAATGTTGATTTTTCCAGTATCATTATGTAATCTATTTGTTGCTGTTGCATTTTTATAAATATTCTTTAAAATATGACAATATCCTGGATCTATACCTTGATGATCCAATGCATTAATCACTAAAGAAATGTTTATAGAATGAAATGTCTTTTCATAATCTACAAATCCAAATCATAATGACAACTCATATTCATTTGTCCTTTTTATAACTTCTCTCAATATATGGATATTATATACTGTACTAAAACTACTTTTAAATCTAACTTGTTCTCTTGGTTGTTTGGAAATCAATGTTTTTTGTAGCCAAATTGTAATTATCTTGGTAAAAAAAATTGTATAAAACTGATAAAACTATGATACGTCTGTAATTTCTAATATTTTCTTTATGATCTTTTTTGAATATTAATATCAATAATGCAATATTTCAAACATCTGGTGCATCTTGATCATTTAGACATTTGATATATAACGCTTCTAAAAAAAATCAATTTCTTCACCTGCTTCTTTTAATATATCAATTATAATTCCATCATTACCTGGAGTCTTTCCTTTCATTATACATTTAATTGCATGTCTCACTTCTTCACTTAAAATTTTGGGAAATTCCAAAAATATAATAGGGATAGGAGGTACTTGTTCTTTGTTACTATGTACTTTTTGATAGAAGTCTTTACCCATTTCATGATGTCATCTCTCTTTTTAGTAATAACTCCATCTTTTTTATTATAGCAGATATAAATTTCCTAACAATACCAAAATGTTATTTTACACTCTTGAGACTTTTATTCTCTTCTATAGATTTTCTTGGTAGTTCCCATTATACTTTCTTATATCATTTTCAATTCTTTTCTGTACCATTTTACAAAATCCGAGGTCTTCAATCATATTTAGTGCATCATTTTTGTATATCCTCTTATTCCTTCTTTTCTTTATAAATTCTCTAGTCTCAGTAGAAATTATATTGGTCAATTGCTGATTTTTTCTACCAGCTATCATTGTTGCAGTTTTTTTAAAAAAAGTATCAGTTATTTTCATATTAATTTCATTCAAATCTGAATCATGTTCAAAATCTACTAATACTTGGAACCGATTTGTAAGTTCTAATTTAAATTCATTTCAATGTTTCTGAGGATTACGAATATCAATTGTAAATATTGTTTTTCTTAATAATTTGTGTCTTTCTAGTTTTGCATTAACACAAATCTTACATCTTACTATTCGATGATCATTTCCTGTGTTAAATTTACTAAGAACATTACAATCTTGAAATACATGTTTTCTGTTAGATAAAATATAATCCAATTCTGCTGTACCTTTATTTGGATCCTTCTATATCCATTTTATTTTAACATTTTTTTTTTCAAAAAAGAATTCATAATATAAAGTTTTTTTTCTTTTTCTACAAACGCAACAAGTAAATGATCTCTCTTATTTCTTTTACCATAACCAAAATTATCTCCAGCACTTTCATCTTTTATTTGTTTACCAATTGTAGCATTAAAGACACCCATAACAATTTTAAAATGTTGGTTACTCTTATCAAAAACCTTTTGTACATTCATATAAAAATCTTCTCCTACTTCATCACTATGAGAATTTGTTGGGGCATAAAACTGAATTATCTGCATTTGGTATCTGCTATTAAGTTTTATAACTAATCTTGCCATTTGGTCCGATAAACCATCAACCTGCACAATGTTGTTCTTCGACTTTTTATTTATAATGAATCCTACTCGACTTGTACTACCAATATTTGTGTTTTTATAATAGAGTACATATCCACTTTTTAAATCAACTGTCTGTTCACCTTTTCTTCTAACTTCACAAAGTCCGTTAATGTCCCATTTAATATAAGACAGTATTTCTTCTAATTCTTGCAATCATTCTTCACTTGAAAGTGATCTACAGTTGCAAGTATCTTAAATAAAAAGTCATCATCAAATGGCAGCCTGGGTCCTCAACCAGAAATTTTTAGCACACACTGCCTTTGGTCACCAACTGCTGCCTTGGTGTTGACTTTACAGCCTCCTGGAAATAATGGCTGTGCTTCACTTTTGTATGTCATAATTGTATATAACTATTGGAAAATATGTATCACTTGCACAGACAATCATTCTGCCTTATCAGGAAACTGAGAAGAAAGCCCATGGTGTTTATTGATCTTAAACTCAGAGGTAAAAAGCCAATAAACTCATCATGCTGGATAAGGCATGTTTGTGAGCAGCCCATCCATGTTCATATATTATATAAATAATCACATAGTAATAACAACTGCAACTACAAAAACGTATGGAGTGAACATTATGAATTTGTCATGATAGTTCCTTTAAGGCCTTCAACAGGAATGAAAGGGTCTCCTTTCATATAATAGCAATCTCTTTTAAGTTAAATAAAAAGTCAAAAACTGACAGAGAAGTCAGTCATAAGAGTAGATTTAATGAGTCTGAAACTGATTTTAGTGATTTAGAAGTTGAAATAAAGAATTTCTAAGTAATAGTATGGAAGATGAATTTACAATAATACGAATAACTTTTTATCATATGTAATGCACTAATGGGTATGCACTTATGAAAAGAACTTGTCCAAAGTTAAGATAATGATATATTTCTTAAATATCTCCAATGCAACAATATAAATTGTATCAAAATAAATGGGAATATTTTAATCATAAAATAATAAACATTTATTCAGTATTTTCATCTTCCATAAAGTTAATGTATTCATTAATGTAAAACCCAAATTAATAATGTGTTTTTTATTGAAATGATCACGACCAAATAATAACAAATAAGAAAAGGGACATGACAACTAAAGTTTCAATCTTAAGTATAACAATAAAGTATAACAATTTATTTTAGCAATCTATAAAATTAGACATTGTGATATGATATGCTATTTTAGACATTTATTAGCATCAAATATATATATATATATATATATATATATATATATATATATATTGATGCTAATAAACAATTTATATATATATATATATATATATATATATATATAAATTGTAACCCAGTGCTTTTGACACTTGGTTTTATTTAGCATTATTTTTGCATGAAATCAATGCTATTCTTTAAGAAAAATAAAAAGATAAAATAACAATAGTAATAATTGGTTAGTAAAGTATGCTATTCATTCATCCAGACATGATTGGTGTGAATGGAATATATATATTTCTAATGCAATATCATGTTTTTAAAAGAACATGAATAATTTGATTAAAATATTGTTTATTAGAGCAAATTAAGATAAGGTAAAGCAAATACAATAAACTGTAGTTAGTTTTTAGATAGTTATATAAAAAAGAAAAAAAAAACCATAAATGTCAATTAAATAATTTTAAGATATCTTATTAAAAGGAACAGTAACTTCTGGTAAATTCATTTGTAGAAAATGATTTATGTATAACAGAGAATTATTGTTGGTTTTAAGTGTATTTATTATTTTCATTATTAAACTACTTTGTAATACACTTTAAATAATACTGAAAACTATATGATTGTAATAAGTTTTTCCTTTCTTTTGTTTATGTCATAACCAAATAATTTTTTTTTTCTTGGAAGAGGTCTCTAGAGTTAAAGGAATGACCAAGTTTATACTCAAAATCATTTTTGTAGAAATTGTCTGCCATCAGTATTTCAAGGAGAGAACAGTGCTGAAATTTAGTAACCTAATTTCTTTTAAAATTTTGCAGAAATAATGCATTGCTGAACCTTTTGGGAAGAGATCTTGTTCGTGCCATCTATCTATTTCAAAACTTTCTATATTAAATTATTATTGTGTTTCAAAAGTTGGACATTTTTTTAACAAAACCAAGAAAAATGAATCAATTAGCTAAGAATACTAAGCAATTTATTATTTTATCTAAAATAAAGAAAAAAATATTTTCCAAATGGGAAATAATTATTTATTGACTTATTATTATTTATTAATATTTTCTTGGCAACAGAGAAAAATAATTGAAATGAATATTAAAAAAAAGAAAGAAAAAAGAATTAGAAACAATTTAGCCTCATTCTAAGGAAATTGTCTGCGTTTTTAAATCATGCCATTTTATACATTAAAATATGTTTTTGTTTGCTAAGAATTGTTTAAAAAGAAAGACATTAATAATTATAATAATACTAAGCTATCATACATCTGCATGTTTTTTAATAGAAAAAGAACAACTTTTTTGAAATAAATATGAAATTATATGAATGCATTCTTAAGAAAAAAAAATATTGGAAAATAAAATTCTAAAAGTATGAACTAGAACTAAATATCTTTAGTGACTTAATAATAATATTCAATTATATATTATACTATATGAAAAGTGGGATTCTTAAAACTTCATATATACTATAAGTCAACTGCAATTATGATCATCCTAATCTACAGAGAAAAAAAGTGTGCATTTTTCCCAATACATAAAACTAGCTAATTATGCGTGTAGTCAATAAATAATGTGTGTGTTTAGCGTCTCTGTTAGAATATTCGTTTTTCTTTTCTTGGATCCAAATTTTATTAGTATAATTCAAGTGAGAATTAATCTCTGGTTCTATTATAATTTTCTTTACATGATTATTATTAGAAGTGCTAAATAAAAGAAAACTTTTCATTAAAGGAAAAAAAAAATGTGTTTATTACTTTCAGTGCTTCGTAAAATTTGACTGGATGAAAACTCTTCACCTGGCCAAACAGCTCAACAGAAAAATAGTTCTCCTAATGAGATAATATGCATTTTGTTTATTTAATGTTTTTTTTTAAAACTAAGTTGTAAAATTATATTTTATTTTTTTACCATCAATATAAGTTAAGGTTTATATCTGTCACTTAACATTTTAATGATCTTGTAATGATAAGTATATGCCTTACTATCATTACCCGGATTAAGTTTGTATTTAATATGAAATAGCATCCAATTTATTAAATGCAATTGCAGATATACATTTTGTATGTTAGGTACTTAAAAGAAAAATGTTTATATTTATTTTACGGGTAAAATAAATATTTAGCTTTATCAAAAGGAACAATCAAAAAAATGCTATAACAAGATATTCCTTTTTTAAAGTTTGAACAAAATTTATATTATATTAATTAAGGAATTTAGTCCCAGTTATTCTTTAATAACACATCCACTTTATATGGTTTAAGATAGTATGCTACTAATTAGGATTTGAATATTCCTTCATTAAAATTAAAATTATTATTATTTTCTCCTGTCATGTTCATTGGTTTCAGATATTGATCGAAGTATACATCGTAACATATGTTTATTATGATAATTGTGTTTGCTTATCTTGCCTAAGTGTAGCATTGGTATATGCTTAATCTCAGCATATTTTAATCCTCATAATGTATTTTATTTTGTGGGATGAAAATGAGCTCCCCAAAAGGCTTTATTTTTTATGAGAGGAATAGTTTTGATATAAGGTAATAGTATGTTTGATAGTCCATGCGATCGATTCTCATGAATAGAACGATCCATAGGTGATCTAATATTTAGATACTTAAGGTATTTTAAATCCCAAGAGAAGATTATATTTGGTGTGTGTTCGTTTTATGCCTGAGTAATAGGCAAGAAACCGCCAAATGCTTCAGTATAGTAGTTTTCTCTGCAGACATTTCGTTGTTATTCTGCATTCCTCATATGAATATAAAGATAGTTCCACCATAAAAGGTGTTGATTATTGTGTTTGTTTTAAAAGTTATGGCAAGGATAAATGTTAGATTTGAAGTGTTAGTTCCTCAAGGCGCACTTTAGTATCAATAGTGCTTTAGTAAGTGAGATCAATATCTGTATTGTGCTACTGAATCTTGCTAGTAGTTGGCAATCAATCCAATGGAGAATGTTAAGTTAAAATTGCATATTTTAAAACACTTATTTATTGGAGGAATATTCAAACGCAATGTTTAGTGTTAGTTAATAATGAAGAGATATTCCTAGTTTAAACTACACTTATAATTGAAATATTTATCGTAACTTGGGTGGACACTAAGTTAAATGTGAGATGGTGAGTGCGACTTCTGATAAATGACCTATAATTGGAATAGGTTGTTCAATTATAAACCATAACATGATTAACTTTATTAGAAATAAATTTATTATTTTGTGTATTTCATATCATAGTATTAATCTATTAAAAACAAAAATAGTTAGTCAATAACTTTAAGTAAAAGCTTATAGAAAGTTTACCAAACTTATAGATAAGTGTATTGGTAAATGAGATGTACTTTTTAGCTAGTCAATCCAATGTAATAGCCTGATTGCAAACATGTGAATTTATAATTTTAATCTATACATAAGCAATAGACAGATTAATGTTGATTTATGTTCATATCAATGTAATATTATTAAATAAATTTGTATATTTTTTTAGTTCTGTGATAGTAATAAATTATAGTCTTGTCAATATTTGTTGTAGATTCATTTTTTGTATGCTAAATATAAGTGTGTTTGCACAATATTTGCAAAACATTTTCTTGAGTCCGAAATCATTTCAAACTCTCAAAAGCTTAATATACCAGATAGACAATCTTTACGCAGATCTGAATATTTCATTTCATTTTATTTTAATGAGAATTAGTTATGGAATTGCAAACTTCAGACTAAACATCATTTAATTGCAAGAATAAATTTATTCCAAAGTTATTAACCATGACTGCACATTATTCCAGTTATATCTTGGTGAATTATTGAATTAAGTAGACTTAGTTATCTATTGTGTTGTCATGGATGATGGAAGGACACAAAAAGCACCTTTGGCTTTTATTATTTTGACTGAGATTCTAGATAAAAGGCTATATTATTCGAAATTTTATGTGATTATTTATGTCATTGTTGATCATATTTATCACCCCTTTTTAATAGTTATAATAATTGTTATGATATATGAGGACACATTAACTTTGAAGTAAAATGAATGTTTTCTATAGCTTACCAGAATACCAGTCATATGTGACAGCACAGTACTGTAGAGATTTTTTTTTCATAAAGTAGACAAAGAAACATTATTGTCATTATAATTATTTTTTAATTAAAAAGTGATCAATTATTGTTGATATTACAATTGTGGTGTGGCTTAAAAGAGTTTAACTTACAATTGTGCTATAAGAAAACTATTTTCAGATCATATTGGCAAATGATTTACATAATGTATATTTATTTTAGTAACATTAACAAGAACATAATGATCACTATTATTTTTATACAACCATATGGTCTACACTGCCCAATACTTATCTTGATATTCACCTTATTTCCTTTTATAACATTATAGACAGCCAAAATAAGGTTTTGAAATTCATGAATTATATGTACCACGAATCTCTCCTTCTTGGATAATCCAAAATGCATTTGGACCTGCCTTTTTAATGATAGTATAAGGTCCTTCATATGTGTTGTAGAAATTATATTTATTCTCTAATGGTTTACTGGGATGTAAAGTCTTTATCAATACTCTACCTCCAACTTTAAACGCATTAATACATTTTTTTTTTATTCCGACTTCTATTACCTGCCATTTTAACAAGTTGTTTATGAGCTTGTAAAATGTCTTTTTCTTCATTTATTCTGGGTTCATTAAATATAGGTTTATATTTTTTAAATTGTATAGGTATAGTTTGATGAAAGTGTAGTCATATGGGTGAGAATCCAGTAGATTCATTTAAGCTCCAATTGATATAATCTACTACACATTTTGTCTGCTTTACGCAACCCTTATGCTCTTCTTTTAAATAGGTGTTAACCAAACGTCCAAGCTTCCATATAATACGTTCCATGGGTTTGATTGTGGATTCCTAATATAAATTAGCACAGTTTTATTTTTGATATATCTACCCATTTCTTCCATGCCTTAGATAGAAAAGGTGTACCATGATCAGTTAGTATGGTTTTAGGCTTTCCTATCATTGGAAATTGAATAGTACTCAATACTTTAATTGTATGTTTGGTATTGGCTTGGGGTATTGGGTAAGCAGCAACATATTTGGGAAAGAGATCATAAGTGAAAAATAAATATTTTTGTTTGTTAAATGGAGGCAATGGCCCATAATAGTCAATTGCTAGGATCTTGTTTGGTCTTTCTATAATGATAGATTTAATTGAATTAGTATACTTTTAGTTTACTGACTTAGCTCTTAAGCAAAGTAGACAATCTTGGAGTGATCTCAAGATGTCTCTATATATTTTTGGCCAGTAAAACCAATTCTTAAGGGTATGTTCTGTCTTATGAATACCATATATGGAATGCCGGTTTATTATATATATATATATATATATATATATATATTGTAACAAATAAGAAAGAGAGGAATATATATACATTGTAACCAATAAGAAAGAGAGGAGAGGAGAAGAAAGAGGGGTAAGGGGGGGGTGAAAAGAAAAGTTTAGAAATGAAATAAGGTAGAAAAGAAAAAGAAGAGAGAATGAAAATAAAATCTAGAAATGGAATTATAGAGAGAAAGATGATAATAATGAAAGAAAGAGAAGAGAAGAAATGAAAGAAACAAGAAATGATACATGGTGAAGGAAGATATGGAAAGAGAAGAAGAAATGACATAAATGATTTGAAATGGATGAGATGATAGAAGAGATAATAGAAGAGATGATAGAAGAGGAAAAGGAAGAGGGGAAGTGAAATGAAAAGAAAAAAAGAAGAAGCGAACAAAAATGAGAGAGAGAAGAAAAGATGAAAAGAAATGGAAAAAACAAAAGATAAATGATATGTAGTGGGGAGAGATGAAAGAAGAAGAAGAGATGAAATGAAATGATTTGAAATGGATTAGATGATATGGATGATAGAAGAGGATTAGATGATATGGATGAGATGATAGAAAAAATGTAAAAAAGAGGTGATGAAAATGATATAAAAATAAATGAAGTGAAATAAGATGAATTGAAAGACTCTTAACGATTCAGCTCAGTGGGATTACAATAAATTTAAAGAAAAGAGATGATGATCCAGAGATGTATAATCAGATAAAGATCAAATCCAATACTGATGAACTATAACTACTACAGCATATTTATAATCTACTACTAAACTATACAAAAGATTATTTAAAATCAGTAATCAATGATTACCTTATTAGTCCTACCAATAGATCACACACTCTCTGAATAAGAATAATAATATCGATTAGATCTTACTAAATTATATTTAATAAAACAACAAGAGTAAATGACCTCAGGAATTTCAAAGACTAAAACTCTTGTGTAAACTTAAGTTAATTTACCTATTAAAGAATTGCTAGGATTAATAAACAAATAAGTGACATCGTAGCTGACCATGAATAACTATAATATGTTCAATCTTAAAATAATAAACCAAACAAATATTAATTCACAAACTTAATAAAACAATTTAAATTTAAACTAATACTGTCCTATTATCTAAGACATTACTCGAGCAAGGAAAAGAGCAAGGGTACTTTTTACGACTTTCTCATACTCACAGACAACCTACTCAAGACCTCAAATGCAGATGGATTAAATTCTTTGGACTTACAAGATGTAAGATGATAATAGATGATGTGCAGTGAAAATAAGATAATGTGCAGCTTTTAAAATAATAGTAACTAAAATATTATTCTGAAGTACTAATATTGTTTATCTGATATTGCATAATCTTTAATCTGAAAAGATATACTCATAATTTAAAATAAACTTTTAACTAAACATTTAACTAAGTATCTGCTATAATGCAATTATCTGTTATTGTGATTCAATATGAGAATCACTTACTTTAACATAGCTTTCTAATTTTCAAGCCAATATCAAATATATTTAATTAACTTAGGATATACTTGTGAACTTCTGAATTAAAGATTCAATAAACTTTATAAACTTAAGATTTTGTGAACTTGCAACCCAAGACAATAGTATTTTCATATAAAAGCAAAACAAACAAAACAAATATTTTTGAAATAATAATAATTTGGTTTATTATGAACAATAAGAAATGCTTACAAATTTAATGGAATACAAACATTGCCAATATTGCACTAGGACCTAATATAAGTATTTTGACTTTTAACAATTTCATCTAGTTTACATTAGTATACTTAATAGAAGGCAAAGGCTATTCAATTTTAATCTCTTTTAACAATTAGAGGTTTTACAACCTTTAACTTTAATTATAATGTCTAGATTTAATAAGCACACTTCTAATTTCTTTAATTAAAAGGTACTAGTCTTATAGCTAAAGACACCACTCTCTGGCGCTGTTTTTGTGCTAAAACACATAAAAATGCCCTTTCTGCGGCCGACACATTTGAACGCGCGTTTTCTATAATACAATTTTTTGTTGTGATACAGATTGCAGGCCGCTGTGTCATGTTGCAGTACAGCATGTATGTCGCATTGCAGCAAATACATTTTCTGAATTTGCACAGTTTATAAAATGGTTACGGCTTGGTGAGAGGGTGTGTTTTTTTTAATTGGATGGAAATGTTGTTTTCATTGGATTTTTTTTTAATTTAAAGTATTGCAATGTTCAGATTTTGTAAAGTAATAATTATCAGACTTTTTACACCGTACTGTATTGAAGTTTTAACTGGGAAAATGTTGACAAGATATATGTGTAAAGTGAGTTGGAATTAGGTAACATGTCAAGTAATGTACTGTTCGTAACATTCCACGAGACAAACAAGATTCTACCGTATGTATATTTTTGAAGTAAAAAAGAACAGTAACATAAAAATATCCAGTAAGAAAAGCACAATTATGCACGTTTTTTTTGTAAATTTCATAAAAAGCATATATTATAAACATGATTAATAAGTAAAGAAGACATTTTTGTTGTTGTTCAAAAAAGTTTTATTTTCTTCCTTTTCTCTGATTATGGTTATACTTTGTTGAATGCAGTTTACATTTATTGTTATCATTTATTTTATAGATGTTACTAAAAAAATATTTACAAAAATACAATTTTAATATTTTTTATTTTAGCATTACAAACAACAGAACACTAAATGTAAACATAACCCTAAAACTAACCCTAAATCTATCCCTAAAACTAACCCTACACCTAACCCTAAAACTAACCCTAAAACTAAGCTTAAAACTAACCCTAAACTTAACCCTAAACCTAACTGTAACAACTTTTGCTTTTTGTTGCCATACTGTTTGAAATAAAAAATAGCGGTAATATCTGTTTGTCTGTAAAAATAAAAAATTAAATAAAACAAAGACTAAAAAAATAAAAATAGAGATAACACAATAATAACTGTTTCTCTGTAGAAATAAAATGTAAAAAGAAGAATAATAAATTTTACTTTTTATACCGATTATGAGTTTTTAAGCAACAAGAAAAAAAACGTAACCCCAGTAAAAAAATCTCCGATAGAAAATTGATTTTTCTAATAAAGCAAACTAAAAAACACGAATCAAATTGTAATTTGTTTATTTTATTTTACATTTATTATTATCATTTACTTTGTATACATTAATAAAAAATAATATTTAAAATTAAATAATATTTTAAAAAGACGATTTTCTTTTGTTTTTATTTTCGCATTACAAAAAACACATCAAAATGATTATAATTAATGGCCCGGGCATGATCATATTTTATAGATTTAGTGTGAAAACGGCATCATCGAATGATATCTTTATCTATAAGACAAGCATCAATTAAAATAATTCATAACAATATGGTATCTTATAGTAACCATAATAACACACCAAAACTAGATTTGTATTTAAAACCCTAAATTAATTTTATAATCCCAACTTAACAAATGCTTAGCTGGAAAAGCATATATTTTGAACACTACAACTAGTTATACTGACATAACTAATATTAAAAAAAACTAATGATATATTTTGAAATTAGACTCAGCTAATCTTAAAATAAAACTAAGTTAAGTGTATGGGACATTCATTCATCATAGATCAGTTATACTCTTTTAAATAAATTTAGTCCAAATAAAATTATTCCTTCAATGTTTTAAAATTATAAAATGCAACAAAATTACAAATCCAGTGGCGAAATTCTGGATGAAAATATTAAATTAGTATGTGTGAATTGCCACTTATACCATAAGCCTATTTAACATACTTTATAATAAATATAACTTATTATTGGTTAGCTTGAATATGATAAAACTATCATAGCAACACAATTCGAACATTGATATACCTATGAGCCTTAAATTAGCTACAACTACCTGAAGAAATACATTAACTCAAACAAGCATATCTTGTCATCACAAATGTAAAACAAATGCCACATCACCTACCGTGGTGTAATTAGCATTAAGTCATCATGAATGATAGGCAAAAAAATATAAAAATACTAGGCTCATCAGAGCTGGAAAAAATGTGGTGGTTTTCAAAAATACCTAACTTTGAGGCAAAAACTAAGATGTCTAGAACTTATTTACAGAACATCTGGGAACAGGAAATCCTACCAGAAAAGCACAATCCTGTCTCATGGGATTTCCAATGCTTATAAATGTGATCATCATCACTGAAAAATGCAAGACAATGAACCTCTTTTGGTGACAAGCACTATCAAATCATGGAAATACAATACAATAAGGATGGATAATTTTATCTACTCCATAAGCATATTCAAAAATTATTAACAAAGCCTATCTCTGTGAGGCTAACAAATCCTAACTAATAGCAAGATATATACTTTACCTGAATTAACTAACTTATTCCTAAGAAGTTTAAAAATACAAAAACGTATATTCAATGTTGAACCAACAAAGCAGACTAATATGAGAAATACTTTAAAATTAAATGCATATAAAATTCTAGGCAAGGCACAATGCACACATAGTAAAATATTAAATACTAATATATATATATATATATATCCACTATTAATATATATATATATATATATATATATATATTAACTAGTGGACTTGATAAAAATTGCAAATTAAATGCGACAATATCTACTTCTCGATGCATATAACAATATTTGTAGTTATTATTAATACAATATTCATAAAACAAATGAATGGATACTCTCTGATAAACTTCTTTGGTAAATTTAAAATAAATTGAGTAAAACATCCCATTAATATGAAACTAACTCTGATATTTAAATCTCTATAAATGAAATTATTAAATAGAAACTAGCTGGTGTATTGCTTAATAAATAAACTAAATTGACTTAAGAATGACAAAATATTTGCCCATTGTAATAATCCCATTAAGCTTTAAAATTATAACCTAATTTACCTGGCATATTTATGCAAAAGTGTTACACATTATTTATAGCGTAAATATTTTTATGGTTTCATTTTTTTAAATCAATAAAACAGACAATAAAAAATAATAATACATTAACTCAAGTTTATATTTCAGCTCTGTAATGGTTTTTTTTTTTCATTTAAAATATGTAGATAATTTATCCAGGTTAAGGTATCTATCCGAATTTGAAGCTTCAATCAAAACTCTTATAAACATGACAATGATTTTCAAATGAAAATGTTCAATAGTTCCTTAATAATACTTTCATTTTTAAACAATTTTAAACACTTAAATAATAAGATTAAGCCGGCATAAAAATAAATATTTTTTTCAGCTGAGCACATTTTTTTTTATCTATAGGATCTGGGTTCAAAATGCAATATCTTAATTTGAATTTTTTTATCCTCTTTTAGGAAAACACATCTTTTAAAATACGGTTTTTTTCTTTAAAATATTTTTTTCATAATAATATTCCAAGACGGTTTTATTTTAAAACCAATTTTCTTTTATTACTTTTAAACATAAGAGTAGACTTTTTTAATCATTCAAGACGTTTCTCAGTATATAAGCTACGATTAATGTCATAAACTTACTTATAAATAATGGCAAATCTAACCATTTACTACGTACTTGACAAATATAAGTTCATTACTGATCATTGCAGATTGCTTTGAAGTTTTATTTCCGAATACTTTTCTTTTATTAATGAGTAAAATAAGAGTTAACATTTTACATATATATATATATATATATATATATATATATATATATATATATATATATATATATATATATATATATATATATATATATATTATAACAATATTTATAAATTAATATAATATGTATTTGTAATTATTAAATTAATATAAAAGATATGTATTTGTAACTATAATTTGTAACTATTTTAATATGTCACATTTGTAACCATAATAAATATTTAGATAGGGGAAATTATTAGATATATGCCTATCCAATCTGTACCATTTGTAACTATATTAATTCATCATAGCATAGATAAAGAAATTATAGAATCACTGTGCCACTTGAAAATATCAGCATTAAAGATTCTTGGTATTTATTTATATATTGGGGCAGTCATTTGAACAATAAAACATACTGGCCATTGTCATCTAATAAAAATAATATTAAACATAGCAACTGAATAAATGTACCCACTGTGAGATTCCTGGAGTGCCTTATGCTTATCTCCAATACTAGGTTCTTCTAACAAAGAATCCTTCCTATTCTTCTTTCCAAATATATAAGTCCATTCATGGTCATATGCACACACTGGTGCTATTCATGACAACTTATAAAAAAATATATTTTATAAAACTAATATTATGAAGTTGGAAAGGGATGATATCACTCTTTATTCAGTTTAGCTAAGTACATGTGTTTTCCCATGAGCGCCACTAGATTGTTTTCAATCTAGATAAGTATCTATTTATAGTGTACTTGAGTTCAAACTCATTCAGTACATATTTATTACACATGACTTGGATGACTATTGAACAAAAATGACATTCTTACATTTTATCTATATTGATAAAATTACAAGATCCCAATATTACCAAAGTTTATACTATAGATCAAAGATTCTTATAGACATTGCTAGCTCATTAGCGTATATTGATGAACAGACATGTATAATCCTATTAATGGCTTCCAAACAAGCATGTGAAGACCATTATTGATATTGATGGCCATTTAACTAGATTATTTATCACAATAAAGGTAATAATGATGATGATGATAATAATATCATAATAATGATAATAATAGTGATATCATAATAATGATTATAATAGTGATGATGATACCAGCCATGGCTTATCAATAAATTCATCTTTATAAACTTATAGGCATCTATTAAAATTATCCTATTTCATACTGGGATTTAATAATACTAATGGTGATGATTGATCATCATGAATCTCTTTGCATAATATTCAATTTTCTATAAACCCCTATTTACTAAAATATATTCATTACGCTAAACATTAAATTTAATGATTATAATTTATTAATGATGATTGATGGCGATCATAACTTTTATATAGTATTATTTGAAACATTTTTAACTAATAACATGATATCCATCTTTGATGAGGATGATCTAAATTCATGGACACAACACAATTTTAGCTTTCTATGTTGAACTATAATTATCAAAATTTGGTTATTCTCAAGCATAATCCTTAAATACTTAAATATCAACATTCTAGCTTACCTATTATTTTACGGACGCTTAATATTTGCAAGTGATTGCTCAATATATATGAATGGTAATACTTAATAACTGCGAGCAATGATGATGAATTAAAATGATAGAATTAAGACAAAAAAAACAAAAACACAATATTCTTAATAATGCTCTTCCGAAACCAATTAAGATATATAATTATATTTTATTAACACTACTACTCTTTCTTTCCTTCTTTAAAGTCAAATCGACAATTAAATAAATGGCTTATTAATATAAAAATTTATATAAGTATAAGCAAATAAACTTAATATATAGGTTTGTCATTTTTCTTGATATCTCAAAATAAGCTGACTTAAATCAATATTAGAAAAAAAAATACATATTCTATAAATGCTTATTTAAGACTTTTTCTTACTCATCATATCATAAAATAAATTTCAGGTGAAACTTGTATATGTTATTTCATTCCATTCAAATGTAATGCCCTACTTTTCAATTTACCATTTTAAACTAATCATATACCTATTCTTTGATATGTTTGGATAAGCAGTTACACATTCACGCATTCGGTAATGTTAATATATATGTTTAAAATGTATACCCATAAATTACATATATAAAAATATCTTTTTCTTTTGCAACCTTATAGCGAAAGAAAATAAAATACATATATTAATTTTTAATATGCAACAAGATAAAATAAAAATAAAAAACATTATAAATGCATATATCTATAGGTTGCTCATTATCATTAACAACTGAAGAACAATTAAAAAAAAACATTTCAACATTACAATATATAATAAAAAAAAACAAAAAAAAAATTATGAAAAATTTAAGTTTAAAGATTTAAACTATGTTTGTGCTATGTTGTGAGATATTGCAAATAACTATAAATAAACAAGTCTTTAATGTTTCTGTATCAAAAAGAAAATTGCTTTGACCAGTAAATTAAGGTTTACTTTTAATAAGTAAAAGAATAAAATCGTATTAAAGAAAGTTCATATTTACCCGTCTACTTTTTACTTCTTATTAATTTTCCTTAGTTTGAATTTTCAGACTGCTTTTCTTTGCTCACCAACAACAACAACAACAAAAAAGAAAGTTATTGCAGATACTTTTAAGATAATGCTGAATCAATTGACTTGCTTGTTTCTTCAATTCCATTATTATTCACTGTTGATTGGCTTCCTTCTACCATTAAAAAAAAGTTGTTATAAGTACTTTGAATAAGTAGGTACCGGTGGATTTGCTTGTCTCTCTCCTTTAAAAAAAATAATTGCTGTTGACACTTTAGATGATTGAGGTAAATCAACAAAAATTTGATTTGTGGCTTCAAACTTGGTTCTACATGGCTGTTATAAATTTTCTTTTCCTCCTATTTCCTCTTCTCCATTCATTCGAAGGTAATGAGCTTTTAATAAGCCAGGAACTAGAAACAAAGCATTCCATATAGCTTGTGTGGTTGGCTTCAAAATCTATCATTTTGTTGGTTATTACTGGATACATGACTTCATAGACAGATCAGCGATTTTGACTCATTCTGTATTAACCAGGAAGCAGAAAAAATGGTTTAGCAATGCAGAGGCATAGTATTATGCATAACCAAATATGTTAATATCATTTTTATATAATTATTACTAACTTCTAATAAATTCAATCTTGTTCCATTTCTCTCCTCTTCTTTAATATTGCTGGAAATTGCTTTATATAAATGCGCATTTTATTTGCTCTTTTTTTTTCAACTTTTAAAGAGTGAGAAAAAAAAAATTAAAGCGTTCACTCTGTTTTTAAAAAAAATCAGAGCTTACATTTCTGCTTAAGAATAATAACAA
Source organism: Epiperipatus broadwayi (assembly GCA_028023455.1). Taxonomy (NCBI): domain Eukaryota; kingdom Metazoa; phylum Onychophora; class Udeonychophora; order Euonychophora; family Peripatidae; genus Epiperipatus; species Epiperipatus broadwayi. Next base: position 14,993 of record JAQFVV010000133.1, on the reverse strand, counting down.
GGAAGGACTGACTGAGTTGAGTCTCAAAATAATAATAATAATCTGAGTGACTCTCTCTCTAAAAAAATTAATGACTAACTCATCATCTCTCTAAAGAAATTTAAGACTAACTGACTAAAAAAATTGTTTCAATCATTTATATCACGAATTTCAACCAAAGAAAAAAAAAACATCTGGAAATCTTTATCTTAAAAAAAAAATCAAAGCTTCACAAGTTTGACGTCGGTCACAATCAATAAAGACTTAAAATTGATCGCTATCGTTATCTACATCAAAGCACCTCTTTTGTAAAAATAATCTTAAGACACAGATAACAACAAACCTGGAATCTATAGCCATCAGGAATACGTGTAAAAGCATCTTTGTGTTTGTACAGATGTATTCATTCTTTCACATGTGTACATTTTTTATCTCCTAATCTAACAATCTTAATTGCCTTAATTTACACTTTTCTGATTTACTCTATTTTAACAAAATGAAAGTTAAATAAATTTAACACATATTATTTAATAAAAAAAATTATATAATAAATCACAAAACTGCTTATTCATAATAATAAATCTATACATATAAATCTCTGTATGTATAAAAGAAAAAAATTTTTTTTAAATAATTGAATACTTATATATATATATATATATATATATATATATATATATATATATATATATATATATATATATATATATATATATATATATATATATATATATATATATATATATATATTATCTGTTTGCATTTAGCTAAACAACTCATTTCCATTTATATGAAGGTATAATTAATTTTAAAAAAAAAAAAACTAATCATCCTTTATTATTTCACTTTAACAAAGGGTAGCTTCATTATAATGTTTTTGTTTTTTTTAACATTAAAATGTTTTTTTTCACGTATACTTTTAATTTAATAGGATATATAATGAATATCCTACAGATGTAAGAGTTTATTGCAAGAACATATTTACCCATATCTATAATTAATAATTTAGGTTTTAATATTTTCATTTCCAAATAAAGAAAAATGAATAAATAAATATAGATAAAGGATGCTAACTTTTCTTCAAACATTCTTACTATAATTTTATGATTCGATTAAAATTTAAGTTATCAGAAAACGGATTACCTTTTTAAATTTAGCCCTCCATCACTGCAAGACGGTTTTAAATAAATATTTTAAACATACTTTTATTTTATTAGAAAATATAAAGTTTTACAAATTGATTTTTATTGAAGAAATTTTAGGATCTAGCATAGGTAGAATTAAAAATAAGATCAGCCCCTGAATGACACCTGGATCCTTGTTTTGTATTTTAATCTTTAATACCCCCCATTTGATCAATTGGCTTGTAAAACAATCAAATTATTTTTTATTACATTTTACTATTCTTTACAATTCAGCTGTGAAATTTATTTACTGATGTAATTAGTTTTATTATAGTATACCACGTGACTCACAGCTGCAAAGTCAATAATTCATTATTAACAAACTATATGTAATATTCTTACACAACATTTGATAAAACATAATAACAATAAATATAAAATTTAAAGCTATCTCTTTTATTAAACCTTGAAATATTTCATTCTAATAATTCTATTTATTCATTTGTTTTATTTTTTTAAACAATATTGGAATGATTTTTTTTATTCTTATGTTTACATATCATTCTTGCATGCCCAATACATATTCTCACATAGTGTGATCTTACTACATTAATTGTTGAAAAGTTATTTTTACAACTACAACAATAAAAATGTTAATGAATATTTAATCCAAAATAATTTTTATAAGTGAAACACAAGGCTAAATTGAATCTAATAAATATTTTTTCCACTCTTTTAATGAAAATTTACAGATTATTTTTTTAAGTTTATTACTTAATATTATTCCAACTTATTTATAATATCTAATTATTATCATTTAAATATTAAAATGAATTACACAATAGTTACTGTAAAATACATTTAATACTATTTATCAATTCACCACTATTTTTGACATTTGCTTTATTTCAAATTATTATCTAGTATCCTTTATCAAACTCATATACTATTGAAATATTTAGATTATCCTATTTTAATCATTAACAAATTTAATTTCCATTTTAATCATCATTATTTTTTTTAAATCAAAAAATTTTAAACAAAAAGTTAAGCTAAGATAACCCTGGACACTTATTGGAACTAAATGAAACTTCAGTTAGGTACAATATATATATATATATATATATATATATATATTACTAAGAAATAATATAGCCTAAAGATAAACAACTTAAGTTTATCTCTACAAGGTAGTAAATAAGTAGACTAAATAACAAGATGACTGCCAGTCTGACCAGACAAAATGTAATTTTAAGCAAACAAGTTTATTAAGATTGATTTAATTAATTTAGTTTATACTTCAAAAATTTTAGTTTAATGTTTTTAATTTATTGTAAAATCAAATAATGCACAATAATGATACATGTTCAATTTTCTATCTAAGTTTATGTTTACAATCACAACCTGCTGGCATATTACCAACAGACCTTGCACTAAGCACTTGATGTGTATATTATATATTTTATGAAGATTAAGATTCACTTTTAGATAAGAGACTTTTAACATTGCAAAGGTTATTAAAATACAGTTTACATTTGGTCACCAGAGAAACTCTATAATTCATTATATCACTTAATAGTTTATATTTAAAAGAAATTAAAGTCCAGAGATCTTAAATCAAAGAAAGTTTATAGAACATTCTGTCATTAAAAATTTATTTTTTACATCCTTTCTCTGGACTTGTTTCCTCATGATGAAGATCATCTGAGTTTATATAAGAGCCAATTCTTGTGGATGATGACAGTTTATGGAAACAGTTCTGGCAGTTTGATCCTGGGATATATGGAGATGAAGGCTGTCTTTGGCCTGCCAGACCAAGGGAAGCACATTTAAATGGATTACATTGTGGCAATGACAAAAACAACTCCCCAACTTTGATTTACTTTTAGGTTTCTTTATTCCCACAATGACAAACAAATTTTTCCTGATTTCTTATGATTTTTTTATAGTCCTGAAGTGTTTTATTTTGGAATCTTCGGATCCATATGATATATTTCATAAATGTATATCATTTGTTCTTTGGTAAGTAGATTTTTCCTCTGCAGTCTGGTTGCATATATATCTTGGGTGGGAAAAGTAAGTCATGTGTTTGTTTCTTTTGACTCATATCTATTTCATAATCCTTTTAATGATCAATTTACCCCAAGCACCTGTTTGTAATTATATTTTTTAAAGAAAGAAATCACTCTCCTTGTTATTTTTAAGATTAAAAGGTTTTATTATTATTTATTTTAAGATTAGAATCTTTGCTTCGATTCTATAAATTCTTTTAGCTCATTTTACTTTTAATATTTAAAAAAAACTTATTAATAAATTAATAAGTCATTATTTATGCGTTTTAAATGTCTGTGCATTTAACCCAACAAATATTAAATATAATGCATATATATATCATGTTACAATTTATATAGAATTTATCTATTATTTCAATTTTATCTTAACTTTTTCAAAAACCTTGGCCCACATCATTGATATCTTTATTTATATTTTTTAATAAAACATATTTATTTACTTAACTTCAAATCTATTTCACATATTGTTTATTAATACATTAACATCATTATAACTTTTAAAACAAACACTGACATATATACACATGCACATATATTACATCTTATAATTGAATATTCACAAATACAATAATTAAATATGTGTAAAGTACAACTTCAAATTTTTTATGCACTTAGGAGTACTGTTAACTATCCTCATAGTCTTTGACAACTAACACACTAAAAGGTTAACCTCCCCACAATTCCGTGATCTTAACGTTTCCTAAGTGAATAATTTTTTTAAAGTTATGCTTTACATATACCTAATTACTGTATTTATAAATATTCAATTGTAAGATTATGTATATTGATTTGAAGAAATACAGACATCGAATTATAATCTTATTTCATATATATGTATATGTATATTTGTGTGTGAGTTTGACACAAAAATGTTTTTGGGTTAGACATACAAATAATATATTTTGTTAGTTCATCAGTATTGATTTTTATTGCAAATATACCAACATTTCTGCTTGGTCATGCAAACCATCAAATAGTAGATAAATAGAGTACTGAAAAGATCGTTGTAAAGGCAATATAAATACAATATATAACAAATTAAAACTCAACCAGTAGATAATTTATCGATATAATAAAATCGATAAAGAAAAATTAAAACAATTTTCAGATAAATGTTTTGTTTTTTTGTTTTTTGAAAAAAAAATTCTAGATAAAAAGAAGTTTGCATGTTTCATCATGTTTGTTGATACAAATTAGACTGTTGATTTTCATAATGGTGTTTCTGATCTTACATTGCTGGTTTTCTCATCCTCTTTTTGGATTCAAATCCAGCAGTATATATACTCCTTTTTTGATGATGTAGTATAGCACTTAACTGCTGGACTTGAGGCAATTTGAGCACTTTAGCAAAGCTGAAATCTGCTGACTAGATATGTCTTGTTTTGTAAGTCTTTTGAAACAATGCAATCCTGTTACAAGTTTCTCGAACGATTGTTTTAAAATAAGACTTATGATTTTAAAACAAGTTGGCGTGGATAAAATTTCCACTAATGGATTTTACTTTACTATTACAAATTGTAATCTTTACTTTTAATTAATGAGCTTTTCCGGATAATTGTTTTCGAGAAACTTCTTAAAAGAATTGCATCATTTTCTGACTGCTAAATTAAATATAAAAAATAATAAATTTCATATATGATTTTAAAAACACATGAATAATATAATTATTAATACGATTTATTATCAGTCTCCCCACACTGAAATATATATATTTATCCATTATGCAAGCATACACATTAAAATAATATTAAATATTTATTTATTAAATTATTTTGCATTAAGATATATAAATATCTACGTCAGTTATGTTTAAATGTTTAAGCAAAAAAAATATATATGTTAGTAAATATGTATACCTGCGTAAGGATGGGTTTAAACATAGTTTGGTGGTAGGATACTGTAAGTAGGCTGTGAAGCACGATCTGAGCATCAGGTCGTCTGCTTCACATGAGACTTGATCACATTGACTATCAAACATTCCATAACATTATATCAAAAACTAATCCTCTCATGAAAAAAATAAAGAATTTTGGGAAAAGCATTTTAATCCCACAAAATAAAATACATTATAAGTATTAAAATATGCTGATATTAACCATTTAACAACTCTACACTTAGGCAAGATAGCAAAACACACTAATAATAAATAAACATATATTAAAATGTATACTTCAATCAATATCTGAAACCAATGAATTAAAAATATAGAAAAGTATAATAAATTTAATTTTAATGAAGAAATATCCGACAGCAATTTATAACATACAAGCTCTAAAATAAAGTGGACATACTATTAAAGAATAACTGTTACTAAATTACTTAATTAATACAATATAAATTCTGTTGAAACTTTTAAAAAAATATCTTGTTATAGCATTTTTCTTTTTATTGTTACTTCTGATAAATTTAGGTATGGTTTTACCAGTTAAAAAGAAATATATACATTTTTTTTAAGTATCTAACATGTGAAGTTTATATCTCCAGTTTCATGTAATAAATAAGATATATTTCATAGGTATTACTTTATATTAAATACAAACTTAACCCAAAGTAATGATAGTAAGACACAGATTTGTCATTACAATCTCCTTAAAATATTACATGACTAATATAATCCTTAACATACATTGATATTATAAAACAAAATAAAATTTTTACCAATTAGTTTTTCTTTAAAAAAAAAATTAAATAAATAAATGCACATTATCTCATTAGCAGAACTATTTCTCTGTGGAGCTGTTTGTCCAGGTGAAGACTTTCCATTCTGTAACAATTTTACAAAGCACTGAAAGTAATAAACACATTTTTTTAATGAAAAGTATCCTTTTCTTTGGCAATTATAATAATAAACATGTAAAAAAATAGTAAAAATGAAGCGTAATTCCCAATTAGATTATAATGATAAAAATTTGGGATACTAAAAAAAGTGAATATAATTATAATCGACGATAAACATACACATTATTTAAAGACTATATGTATAATTACCTAGCTAGAACATTAAAGAAACTGAGCATTTTTTCCTGAAGATTAGTATGATATTAACTGCAGTTAAATTAAAGAATGAATGAAGCTATAAGAATTCCACCTTGCATACAGTATAACATATAATTTAATTTTATTCTCAGGTCACCAAAGATACTATTATGTTATCATTCATAATCTTAGCACTTTATTTTCAAATTGTATTTTTATTTTTAAAAAAAATTCACAAATATTTATTTTTTACACTTATTTCAAGTATGTTTTTCTTTTCCTTTTTTTAAAAAAAGGAATGCATGTATATAGTTGTTTATTATTATTATTATTATTATTATTATTATTATTATTATTATTATTATTATTATTATTATTATTATTATTATTATTATTATTATTATTATTATTATTATTATTATTATTATTATTATTATTATTATTATTATTATTATTATTATTATTATTATTATTATTATTATTATTATTATTATTATTATTATTATTATTATTATTATTATTATTATTATTATTATTATTATATATATATATTGGTTGAGGGCATAGATTTTGGTTATTGGGAGCCATCTTAGAGGTTTGATTGTTGTGTTATCAGTGACCAGGTTGCTGCATAGATGTCTGGATGTGCAATTTTATTGTCTCTGGCTCGTAGTTTTGCCAGTTTGATATTGAAAGTTGATGGATGTCGCCTTGTGTTGTTACCTAGAGTGAATGTGCATCTAATGCACCAGTATGCATAAAGCATAAAAGTGGCTGCACGGACTGATGGAATAGAGCCTTTGCAATATGAATTAATGATTGTTTGAAGGGTTGTGTTAGATTGTCTATATGCTCCTATCATAATAACTCGAATTCTGTCTAGTGCCGGACAAAGATAGAATAGATGTTCCTGTGTTTCTTCAGCCCTGTGACACAGGGGACAAAAAGGATCAATGTTAGTGTATAGTCTCTGATATCTCAGAAAATATGTCGTGGGCAGTGCTTGTGTGTTTAGTCTCAGCAAAAAATCAAAATACTTTGGCTCCAGTGACCATTTTTTAAACTTACGGAGTAATTGTAGATTATTGATTTTCAGCATTGTCAGATTGGTGTCATGGGTTGGATTTGGATGGATTAATGAATAAATTTGCCAGTATGAATGCTTGTATATTGAAGAGATATCTGTGGAGCTGTGGTTTTTATATGATTTATCATTGATGCTAGTTGGTCATAAGCAGGGGGTGGTCTATCTGTTGGTGTTATTTGAAGTAGGCATTCAAGCATTGGAAAGTGTTTGACTGTGGATGTTATTAAGTTTGTGGCCTTCTGTAGATGGAAAATATAAATACTATGAAGTCCTAGTCCATTGTGAATAGGTGGTCTGGTAAGTTGTTTTGCAGATATTGACACAGTCTTCCTCTGCCACAAGAGCTTATTAAAGAGAGAAGAGATTTTGTTAATAAAACCTTTAGAAAATGTGATAATGGGTGAGTAATAGGTGATTTTTGTTATGGCTAGCTGGTTAAATAGCTGGATCTTGGAGTATATTGAAAGATATGCCTTTGAGAGAGAAGTAGTAATTCGCTCTGTTTCTTCTTTGAGTTTGTTCTGGAACTTGACCCTCATTGCACTTGCACTCATATAAAAGGGAAATCCCAAGAAAGCAGATGGCTTTCCCCCATACATGCCCGTGTACTGCTTTGCATTATAAAGAGACCAAACTGCCGTCTTATTTAGATTGACCCTGAGTTTTTGTGTAGCTGCAAATTCTTGTAGTATTGTATGCAAGGCTGGTAGGTGTTTTTTAGATGGGAGGAAGACAGTTATATCATCCATATAAGCGATACATGTTACCTGCTGAGATGTGTTTGGTATTTGGATGCCAATGAATGTTTGCTGGATTTTTATTAATAGAGGGTTGATGTAAATGAAAAGTAAAGCACTCAGGGGGGATCCTTGTGAGATTGATTGTGTTGGAGTAAAAGATTCAGAATTTTTGCCACTGAGTGTAATATGTATATCCCGATTTAACAACAAGTTGGTTATAACATATAAAATAGGGCGAGGTATTGCAGTGGCAGCCAACATTTTAATTAATATCTCGATTGCCACAGAATCAAAAGCTGATTCAATGTCTATTTGAACTGCAACTGGGCTGTATTTTTTCCAGCCTCGCACCGATCCCAATACAGCTTTGAAAAGAAGTGCTGCCTGTCCTGTAGATGATTGCTTTCTTGCAAACTGATATGGTGAAATCAATGGGAGCAGATATGATTCAATCCTGTCTTTAATGACTTTCTCAATGATCTTGATGGCTATTGGGCACATGGAGATAGGCCTAATATTATTAAGGGTGGTTATTGGAGCTGGTTTCTTATTAAATGGTACTATTGCAATTGGATAAAGATTTTCAATGTTGTATATTTTTTGTGAGAGATAGTTTGCAAGATTACATAATACTTGATTAGTTGTATGGCTAAGGTGTTCGTACACAAATTTTGGTATGCCATGAGTGCCTGGATGACAGGCATTGGGCAGAGTGGCAAGCTTCAAAGCAAATTCATTAATGGTAAATGGTGTATTTGTTTCAGGTGATCCAAAATAATCGGGGGGGGGGTTGAAGAGTTGATGTGTCTGAAGATTCTGTTTGAAATGCTTATAAATAGGTTCAATCATGTTATGTGCTGCATGTATAGTTGTTCCAATTTGAAGTGCCATAGGTACTCTAATGGTGGAGGGAAAACCCATGGCCCATCTGATGTAGCCTCTAGTCCATGTATGTTGTTGACTGAGGCAGATTTTGCTTTTTTTTTATCACTAAATAGTCTTTAAGTGCTGCACATGTGCTGTTATATGCCTGGGTGAGCTTATATATATGCTGATATGTATTTTGAGTAGGTTTAGACATTGTTATCCTCTTGTGAAGTTCATCTGCCAGAGCTAATAGCCTGGAGGGTGGAGGTTTTTTTTTTGGTGACATGGTCAATATTGAATGAAAGTATATTTATGTATGCCTGATATCTCTGCACAGCACTTAGTTGTAGTCCTGCAAGTTTATGGAGCATAATATATGTTTCAGAAAAAAGGGATTCTGGAGTGGATGCTGGTATTAGAATTCTCATTGTTTTCCCAAGTGGTAGTGTAGTTGGCTGAATTTCAGTTAGATCAAGTGTTGCAGTTTGAGCAGAGTGATCTGAGAATGGGGATGGATTGAGCTTGAGGCTGAAGTAATGATGCAGCATTGGTGAATAGAAGCAAAGGTCAATTAAAGATGTGTGTTGGTTATTATGGAATGTTACTATGTTTGGTGGTAAAAAACCTTCAGCACTCATGAGTGGTATTGCAATTTGATGCAGCCATTTTGAGATGAAATCTGTGTACTTCATGTTAAAATCTCCCATGATGATAGTTGGGTAAGGAGTTGATGCTAGCAGTGAATTGATGGTGAGTATTATGTTTGATATGATGACGTTTCCAGGTGGGATGTAGGTGAAAACTATGTTGAGAGTGTTTGCATGGTGATGAAATGTAGCTATCAACAAGTTTGCATCGATATATATGATTCTGAATGATGTGAATGGGCAAGCTGGGGTTATTAGTAGGCCAGTTCCACCTGCAGGTGATGACATGTCCCTGGAGCATGCAAAGAAGCCTTCAGTGCGAAGATGCACTGTTGGGTCAATCTGTGATCCACTATATATTTTTGTTTCCAGAAGTCCCAATATATGTGTTTGTGTGATTTTGTCCATTCTCTAAGTTGATGCAGTTTGTTTGCCGAGTTCAAATCCTGCACATTAAAAGCTGTTATTTTGACTTTCATTATGGTTGTATTTTGGGATTGTTCACATTTCAAAATATGTTAGTGACTGGTTTTCATTGTATGAGCTGTACATTGTTGGAGTTTTAATTGGTTGGTTAGATAGAAGTGATGTCCATTGGTGACCAGTCATCTGTTTGAATTCTGGTTAATGATGATGTGGTGTTGTACTCTTCTGTTTGTGAGTTGTTGTCCTCTTCTGTTTTTGGTTTTTTATTGTTTTTGCTTCTTTTTGGGCGACCTGGCCCTTTTTTTCTATTGTATTTACTTCAACTTGTGGAAGGCATGGCATGATTGCTTCCATGATATATGTTGATGTGTTATTTTTTATTGTGTGTGTGATGTTTGTTCTATTGGTACTTTGTGTTTCACTGTAATTGCTTTGTGATATTTCAGTTGGGTTAATATTTGATTCATTCGTGCATTTTATGTTTTGACAGTTGCTTGTGTTATTTTGAATTGCTTGTGTGACATTTGGATTTAAGTGCTGCATTCTGTTTGGTTCATTTATACTGTTGTCTTGGTTTTTTGTAGTTTGATCTTCTTTAGATGAAGAAGTTGTTTGCATCTAGTTATTCATATCTGAATTTATCTTGACTATGTTAGTGTGGCTGATATCTTCCGTTTGTGTGTGGTTGAGCTGATTATTTGTTTGCTGTGATTGTAGACTCTTTCTGTTATCACATTGTTTTTTCAGATGGTCGCTGTTTAGTTCATCTGTGTTTTTATTTTCCTCATTGGAATTTTATTATTATTATTATTATTATTATTATTATTATTATTATTATTATTATTATTATTATTATTATTATTATTATTATTATTATTATTATTATTATTATTATTATTATTATTATTATTATTATTATTATTATTATTATTATTATTTTCTAGACAATTATTAGTCAACCATCTATATTCCAATGTATAAAGTGTCTCCATTATTTATAAATGCAGATGATCTATTTTAAAAAAAACGCAAAACAATGTTACTAGTTTTTTTTTTTTTTTAGTATTCCTTTTACTTATTTTTCTCCTATACCAGGGAAATCTCAACAAAGAACAAGTTATTAGATAATTAGTTCTAGCTTGAAAACATTTCTTTTCTTAATTTAGATAAAACAAGAATTTGATTGATCCTTTTATTGAATTTCTTCATTTTTTTTACTTTGTTTAACACATCTAACATTTATGATGCGATAATTATTAATGCAGAACATTTTAAATGTAGAGACAGCATATATAACAGAATTTCTTATCACAATTTACCATTGCATTGTAGATGATACTTTCATAATTTTACCAATTGTTTTTCACAAACTTAGAAAACAATACTGTTACCAAATTTAGCACTGTTATATCCCCAAAAGACAGAAGCAGACTATCTAAAAATAATTGACTTGAGTATGCATTGGTAATTCTCCTAACTCTAGCTACCTCTACCAAGAAATATAAATCATTTGATTATATCATAAACAAACAAAAAACATATTTGAATCATATAATTTTCAATATTATTTAAAATGTATTACAAAACAGTTTAATAATGAAAATAATAAATACATTCAACCCAACAAGAATTATCTGTGATTCTAATTACACATAAATTATCTTCTTCAAAATGAATTTATCAGAAGTTACCTTTTTTAAAACAATATGATCTTTAAAATTACTTAATTGACATTTATGGGTTTTTTTCTTGTTTCTATAACCATTTAAAAACTAACTATAGTTTATTACATTTGTTTTAAATTATATTAACTTGCTCTTATAACAATATCTTACTTAGATTATTTATGTCATTTTAAAAAGATGATATTGCATTGGGAACATATCATGTCTAGATATCAGGGATAACACACTTTATTAACTAAATATTATTTTTTTTATTTTATTTTATTATATATATATATATTGTAATGATATATAAATGTGTCGTTACATTAATTTAAAATAAAAACTTAAAAGTTCGCAAATAAAAGTAAAAAACTAAACGCTAAAATTAAACTGTTTGTTAAACGTATATACATTCGCACAGATGCCAAACTTTAAAAATATTTTTTTTTAAAAACAAATAAATAAGTATTTGAATGTCCTTTTTTTATAAAAAAAAGTACAAGATTTAAAAATAAAAACAGGTATTAATTAATTCTTGTAATCTGTAAATGGAAATGATTGTTTATAAATTGTTTGAAAAGCAAGCTAGCCTTGGGCTCTTATATAGTTGAAATGAGCTGATGAAAGATAGATATGAAAATAAAGAGAAATTAGCTTGACCAATGGAAGCACTAAGCCTTGGCTCGGACCCTAATGAAAGTGTTGGATTAGTGACATTTTGTTGATTGAATCCGTGTGGATAATATAAAAAGGGAAATACAGTTTTTTCTGACAGTTCCAGCATTGTGTGTTTGAGAGTTGTGGTAGGACGCACATATTACACTCTCTATTTAAAAAAGGAAAAGGAAAAGACTGTGATACGCTGGACCAGCTATTGACATCTCCAGAACATTATCTTCCAATGGAGGCATCGCGGGAATTAAAATCAGAAACCTGGACTCTTCTACCGTAAGCTATATTGACATGAACTCTAAATTTAAAAATAATTAAGAACTTTTGTTTAAGCGTATGAACTCTACCTGACTTTTTTAAGTTTAAAATCAAATTAATGTTTAATTTTATATGTTTTCCGATTGATAAAAATCATTTCCATTTTTTTTTCTTATTGTATAAATTATTGATTGTTTAAATTTTAAATGATGAAAATTAGGTTGGGTATAGACGTTGCATAGATTCATTAGTGGTTGATTATGTTGAAGTTTTCACATTTGATTAGAATATATAGGTCAACGATGTTAATGCAGGCATCTTACGATAAATGCCATGGGGCCTTGTGTATTCCCTTTTGCAATTGACGTTATCGATGATTTTGTATTTTGATCGATTGTGTTTAATTTGGATGTTTTTGACCGTGGAATCTGTGCAGCTGATCTATACTCAACATTTTAAAAACAAATTTATAAAAATAATCTGTGTGAACGTATTTAAATGTTAAATTTAAGTCAGGCGTGAATGGCTATATAGTTTTGTAAAGTTATATTAAGGGAGGGTAATCTTAGGTTATTCATTTCGTAGTTGAATTGGTTCAATGGATTGGATATATTTGTGGAATAGTAGATGTAGTATGAGATCTGCTATGGGCAGGATTATATACATATGCCACACACCTTCTGTTTGCCTATGGATGGATTTGTAAGAAGGCAAAGGACCACAGTCCATTCCTATGGAGTTTTATGTTTATTGTTCTACTCACCAACAGATGTGACATTCCTGTTGGTGGAGAAACAATGTCTTCTCTAATTCTACTTACTGATCAGATGTACATTCCTGACAGTATAGTATTTTGTGTTGTCGTATTTTCATGCTACATTGAATACATAAATGTATCAGATGGATTGGCACCGGTTTCATTGTGAAATTTGTCGCCTAAGGTTAAATCAGGGAAGAATTTTTTTTTTCAAATGCAGAGCTATGTAGTCTATTCATACTCGACTCCCTAAATAAATATTAAACTCATGGTTGTAGTTTACTTAAATGTAAAACTAAAGATTAATAGAAAAATCTAAAATGTTAAACTTATTCCTCAAATTAGAATGATTTTATATGTGCGTAAATAAATATTTTTATGTGTTAATTTCTGGCAGTGGCTTTTATTTATTTATATTTAAGATATAAATTAAGATATAGATTTTTATCTCTGCATCTCCACTGAGCTAGTGACTTGGGCTAACGATCTGAATATTTAAATAAAGTGGAATCTTAACAGCGCGTATCTGCCTACTCTATAAATTTTTCTAGGTTTAAATGCCTAGATGGCACCTCGTAGAGCAGATATCATAGTTTGCGGTTAGATTCGATCTTCACTTTCATTTCAATCGTTATAATATATATATTTATGTGTGTATTTATTATATAATTTATAAATAGTTGATAAATTAATAAGTAATGAATGAATATGTTATAAGAAATGATATTTTAATATATTATTTTTCTTATTAAATGATTAATCTATTCAGTTATTTAGTTTTATTAAAACATTAAGAAAGAAAGTATGAAGTATATAAATAGTTGATAAATTAATAAGTAATGAATGAATATGTTATAAGAAATGATATTTTAATATATTATTTTTCTTATTAAATGATTAATCTATTCAGTTATTTAGTTTTATTAAAACATTAAGAAAGAAAGTATGAAGTAAAGTGATCAAGATTAGTGGATAAAACCAGGCACATGTGCAAAAAAGTGTGAATGAAAGATTCCACATATTTTAAACATAAAACATTTTTACACAAATTTTTTAATGACTTAGATTGCAGGCTTTGTTGTTTTTATGTTATCTAGATTGTAGATATCCAAAGAGGGAAGTGATGTTTGGATGTAATAAAAGTAACAATTAATCCTAAGTTTTTTTATTAATTGTGACAGACCGTCAGACTTGTGAATCTTTGATCTTTATCTCAAGGTAAGATTTCCAGGTGGTCCATTTTTTGATGAAAGATTCGCAGTATAAACGAATGAAACAATATTTAGAGACAGTTTGTTCCAAGATTATTAAAAGAAAAGTTGTAGTGGTCAGTTTTTATTATGTGGTTAAGGAAGAGATGTAGGTTGGAAGTTTTTATTTTTTCAATATTTTTTGGAGAGGAGAAGCAATTCGATTTTTGCTGTAGAAATGAGTGAAACAATATTTACTGAATGGAAATCAGTTAATAATATTAATGAAATATGCAATCATTTTAAACTGAAAGAAAATGAACAGTATTCATTTTTTAAGAGTATGAGATTTATTTATTTCCTCTATCTAAAAAAAAGAAAAATCTAAAAAAAGAAAAATGACTCTTGTTTTAAAGTCACTATAGATGAAGATGTCATATATATATATATATATATATATATATATATATATATATGAAAAACAAAAACAAGTTAATCCCTCATAACCTGCTATCACTTGTTATTTATGTT